>CM053513.1:47366619-47521914 GCA_028627145.1 Eidolon dupreanum
TCTCTTTCTCTTTCTCTTTCTCTTTCTCTTTCTCTTTCTCTTTCTCTTTCTCTTTCTCTTTCTCTTTCTCTTTCTCTTTCTCTTTCTCTTTCTCTTTCTCTTTCTCTTTCTGTGTATCACATTTTCTTTATCCATTCATCCTTTAATGGACATTTAGGTTGCTTCCATGTCTTGACCATTGTAAATAATGCTTCAGTGAACATGGAGTGCAGATATCTTTTCTAGTTAGTGTCTCTGTTTCCTTCTAATATATAACCAGAAATAGAATTGATAGATTATATAGTCATTCTATTTTTAACATTTTGAAGGGCTTCCATCCTGCTTAAGATAGGATTTCTTTGGAGGTTTTCAGTCAATGGCTCCAGGAGATGTAGAGAAAGGGCTCTGATCAATAACTTTTAGGGATAACGACTAGAATTATCCCAAATTATACTATCCCGGCATATTTATGGTGCCACTTAATGTTTTAGTTATGATTTGAACACATTTATTATGGCTATTAATTAGTAGTCCACAGTAGTAGTCAACAGAATAAGGTATTTAAGACATATATACCTAACATGTAAGTTTCTATAATAATCTCCATAGGTTAACAAATAAAGATAAGTTAATGCTTGATGTTTTTGCGGTTGCAAAATTAGAGTGGGTGTTTCTTTTTTCAGGTAAATTACTATAAGTGTAACTGGACGTCTATGGCAGAGGAAAAAAATGCCTTTTTGGAAGCAAAAAATTAAATTTTAAGCAGGAACATTCTTTTGAAACTTTGGATTGTCCCATTAAATTTGCTGAGCTGTTAAAGATGATGATTTAACTTTTACTTTGGCCCAGGCATGAATCCATCGTTCTGTGTAACTGAATGGGAACTCCTTTATTTAATTTTTGGCTTAAGCCATTGATTAAACCATAATTTAACTTGGCCACTGCTGCAGCAGCAGCAGCTCCTTCAGCTGCTCTTTTTGTTGGAGTATGCATGGATGTTGTACTTTCCTATGCAAAATTAGTGCAAACATCATAATTAATTCAACTGCCTCAGATAAGTGTTTTTTAATCAGATATGTCTTTGACATCAGTTGGAAATATTGTGGTGGTTTAATCACATACCAGCTCTCATGCTGAGACTATTTTGTGTTCTTGGGTTGTATTAATATTTGCGTAAATAGAAAGATTCACCCAATTAAGAGCAACAAAGAAGTAGTCGTTTATCTATGTGGATAACTTTTTAAATGTCAGTTTTATATTTGCAGTAGAATCAGGGACTGTGGAAATGGTCCCATGATGGTTCACATGATCATTTTAAGTTGAGTAAACAAGAATGTTTTCTAGCTTTCTTTTTTTTAAAACTTAATCTCTTAGATAAACTGGACACAGGTATTCCTTAATTTATTTGTTCCCCTCAAGAGCACATTTTTGTAGATGATACAGTTTTATTGCCATGAAGTAGGGGTTAATAAATACTACAGTTGAGGTTCAGTTGTGAGAGAAAATACTGAGCTGATACTTTTGCGCTTTAGATTCTGTCATTAGTAGTCTAGGAGTATATTTTGCAACCCATTCTTTTGGATAGTTTAGGAAATTATGTCATTTAATTTAAATGCTTAAAGATGCCTTATTGAGTTTATTTTCTTTTTCTTTTTTTATTTTTCAATTAGAGTTGACATACAGTATAATTTTATATTAGTTCTTTTTCTGTTTTAATGGCTGATAATATCCAATATAAAAACATTTGGAGATAAAAATGTAGCCATGTTTTTCCACCTATGGGTTTCAGCCTCTTCATACTTTGAATTTAGAACCAAATCAGAAATGAGGTATGGGAGATCATCAGGTAAAACTATAAACTGATAAAGTAGATTGCACAATGAAATTTAGATATGATGCCAAGTGGGCCTTTTAATCTGTAGTCAGCCCCCAAGTTTATTTACACCTAGTCATAGGCAATGCTGGAAAACCTTAGACTTCTTCCACAGTAGTAAGGCCACTTGCAAAACTTGGTTTCGCAGAAAACATATATGTCCTGAGGGTAACTGTTCTGAAAGAAAGAGCAGCAGAGATGGGCCTGTGTGGGTGCTTATTCCTTTTTCCCCCTAGTCTAACAATTAGATAAATTGCTGTCTTTCTGTTGGAGGGGAGTGAGTTATAGTAATAGAGGTCACTAGCACAATGGTTTTCAAACTGTTTGCCTGCGATCCACAATAACGATCTGGCATGCGCGTGCACGTGCATGCATGCAATGTTTTCACAAAACATTGCTTATACTTACCACATTAATGCACTCTGATGTATTGTTTTACTTATTAAAATAAATGCTAGTCATGACCTTTTAAACTGATTTTATGTCACATAAATGGGATCGGTACAGTTAGACAAACTGGCTCTTGCGAATGCATTCCCATATGGAAACATAAGCTGGAGGAGTTGGAGCTCCTTTTGTTTCCTTATAAGGTGATATCATATCTACCCACAGCCTGGCTACCTAATCATTAGAGGATGTTATGCTATGCTTAACTTGAGAGATGAAATTACCTATACAGATATTGGTTAGAGAACATAAAAAGTCAAATTTATTTATTACCTCCCAATGCTTCTCATCTACGGTGAAAGAAAAAAATGTGTAGAATTGCCTAAAGGATCATTTTCTTTGTCTAGCTACTTAAAGTTTTTCCTAGCTTAAACCAGGCCAGAGTGTATTATCTCATACTGTACTGTTCTCTACCCCTATAGAATTTGTTCCACTGAACTGCATTTAGGTGTTATGTCACTGGTCCACATGGAAGGAGGAGAGTGTAAGATATTACCCTGTGTCACTCATGGCAGTTCTTTATGGATAGTATTCACTCAGTGTGAGCCATCTTTAGAAAGACTCAAAGGGAAATTTACTCTTTGCTTTTGGTATCGAATAGTGCTTTTTCTTAGCACCTGGTTTATTTTTGTGTTAAAAACTGTGATTCATGTAATGGTTCATGTTGCCCTATTTGTTGTTGACCGTTAGAAAGTAGAGACTAAATTTGCGGTCTACATTTGTAAGACCAATAATATGCAGTTTCTTTACTGACATCCTGGTTTGTTGTTGTTGTTGTTATTGTTGTTCTTTTAACTGTTACTTTTCCATTAGTTCTAATATTCTCATATATTCAAAAAATTTTATAGTTTATATTCTACTTCAAGTCCTTTATAGGAATGAATATGTGTAATTAGTTATTCTTGAAATTAGATTTTAAAAGCCAAATAAACTGAATTGTTAGAAAAGAAAAATAGAATCTTGAGTTTGTGAATTTGCTGTTTTTTTTTTTTTTGTAATTTCTTTGGTTTTAAAAATTATTTGAATAAGTATTGTTAAAAGTCTATTAAAATTTATCCCATGTCATGGACTGTTGTTACTTTTAAAACATTTAACATCTGTTAATATCAAAGTAAAATATGGTTTTGGAGGATAAAATAAACCTTGTAGACTCCTCAAATCTTTTCTGAAATGAAGTTGAATATAAGCTAATAAATATTTGACTTAAATGTTTTTAGTTATTTCCATCAAACAGTAGTGACAAAATAATAAGTCAATTCGGAAGTTATATATGTTAGCCTTTTTAAGTACATAAAATCAAGTTACATGTAAAAATATTTTAAAAAATGGAGTTCATAATTTCTCAAATTTTTGCTATGTTTGTGCTGTCACTTGCCTAACAGCTGTGTTTTTAAACAAAATAAGTTTATCATGCTGTTGGAGGTGTATTATACATTGTTTAAAAATTACTTAAATTTGAAAGGAAGATTTGATTAATTTTGATTTATAATTTTAATTTATCTATTTATATAATTTGATCTTTGTATGTAATTTATCAGCAAATTTCAGAATATTACCTAATTAATGCTGTAAATCTTACATTTCAAATATGTTTAAAAATGATTTGAAAATTGTAAGAACTTGAGTTAATTAGTGAATCAGAGTTAGAGCATGGAGATGCCTTAACAAAATATGAATTTTGTAGTTTTGGAATTGAGTATAAATGTCAAACTTCTTCTGAAATTGTTAATTAATAAGTCACCCAAAAAATAGATAAATGGTATTGGTCATTTTGGTTAGGAAAAAAGGTCAAGCATTTCAAGCAATGCTGTAAAGTCGGTATGAAATCTGTTCATAATAGAGCCATAAAATTTATCTCATACTTGTGAACAAGTAGGTATAATATGTGAAATATAGAACTATACTGAATACTATTTGCATCAGTATGGAAAGAAAGAATGTTTTTGGAAATCTGTACTGTCAACCCTGTATTACTTTGTTAAATAGATTATATTGCACACAATTTAGTCTTTTCTCAATGATTCAAGATCACTCAAAAATTAGTAGAGGTATTTTAGATAGTAATGAAATTAAGGACCCCCTACTATGGCCCTGGAACCATCATGAATGATTCCTTAGTGTTCACTAAACTCACTTTTTGTTTTGTGTCACTTTCTCAGAAGAACATTCATATTCGTTAGTTAATGAATACTTCTGGTGCAGAGCTGTTCTGTGACTGATTCGTCTTTAGCTTGGAAGAGTGCTTTAAGTTCATGTATAAATAACAATTTCTGTGTTTTCTATAAACATCAACAAAATTTATTGGAATCATTACTGATCTTAGAATGGAAACATATATATATAATCCTTTTAATGTGCTCCTAGATAGCTTCTGGGTTCAGTGAAACTTCCTAACATTTTATCCTTTCTTTCAGGGTTCATGCTTGAACCAGATCCAGAGCGTAGGCCTGATATATTTCAAGTGTCCTATTTTGCATTTAAATTTGCCAAAAAGGATTGTCCAGTCTCCAATATCAATGTAAGTAGTTTCTTAAGTGGGATATGAATTTAAAATTCATTTTATTACATACAGATAAGTGCACGCACACGTGCGCGCGCGTGCGCACACACACACACACACACACACACACACTTTCAGAGTTGTTTCATGACTGTTAATGTGATGCATAACCTAATAGTGTCTTTGTGTTAGTATTTTTGATATAAAGCCACAGCTGCCAAACTGCACTAAAGTGCTCTGGGGAGCTGCAGTAGACTTGGGAGCACTGTGTGATATTTTGCATGTTTGCGAGAAACACAATGACATCTGTCTGACACAGCACAAACAGCAGTTATTAAATTGTTTGGGCAAAACTATTAAAAAAAGAATAGGACTATTAGATTTTTTTTGGTGGAGGGGGCTAGAGGTATCATGAAAAATTACCGAGACACTGACGACTATGTATACTGAGAAAGTTTGATTACTTTTAATGTGAAGAGCATAGGCATTAGAAACAGAGAGACCTGGGTTCAATTCTGTTTTTATCAGTAACTGATTTTATATGCAGTCATCCCACAGTATCAGCTAGGGATTGGTTCCAAGACCCTTCTCTCCCCCTCATAGATACCAAAATCTGTAGATGCTCAAGTCCCTTGTATAATATGGTATAGTATGTGCGTGTAACCTATGGACATCCTCCCATATACTTCAGATCATCTCTAGATTACATATAATACCTACTAAATGCATTGTCTAAGGAATAATGACAAGAAAATAATGTCTTTACATGTTAGTACAGATGCAACTACTGTAGGCCTAACTACATACAAGTCAGCAACAACATAACATTTTTTTCAAAATAACATTTCTGATCCAAGGTTTGTTGAACCCACGAATGTTAAACTTGCGGAAATGGAGGGTCATATTGATTGAGAAGTTATTTAATGTTCATTTCTTTTTCTGTATGTAAAACAGAAATTATAAGGACTACAAATAATAAATGTAAAACCCAATACCTAGTCCATGGAAGGTGCTGAGTTGGTAATAGCTAATGTCATTCAAAGCCTTTGAATTATATTCAGTGTCTGCACGCTACTTAGTTACATCAACTTAACTGTATGGCATGTTACTGCTAATTTTGAAGGTCCAGAATCATCACTAATTTCAAGCCATTCTCAACTTCGTAAAGATCATTCTTGCCTCACTTGTTCGTTTAGGCTTTCTTTTGTATATCACATAACCCACCCTACTAAGAAAAAGAAGGAAGTTTTCCTTTTTTGTTTTTTGAAGTCCTTACTATGTCAGTGTACTATATTCTTTGTTGAAACCGAAAGTCATGCAGTTCTAACATTCTAGTAATGAAAGTAGCTTTGACATCAGACTGTAGATTTTTAGCTTTTCATTCAGCAAATATTTATTGGTACCTGCTATAAGCCAGACGTTATATAGAGCATAAACAAGGAGTAAAACCTCTGCTCTTGTGTTCTAGATTTTACAGGCAGTGTCATGAAAATTGTTTGCAATATGTGAACAACACTTTACCCATATGCTTGGTGTTTGCTCCTTTTCCTAAAGTGTGAAAGTCATTGATTCACAAGTATAATATAATCCTTTTTTCTTAGCCAAGATTTACTCATTTGTAAAGTGGATGTAATGATATTTTTGTTTATTTTCGAAGGGTTTCCATGGCACATGAAAATGAAAGTAATATTTGTGTAACAGTGATATTTGTAGATTAGATCTGGCAAATGTATGTGGGTAATTTGTAGGTATTTGAGGTGAAAGTAATAGCATCTCACAGATAATACTTTTCAAGTTTAAAAATATATCTGTAGCCTTTAAAGCTTTCTACTGTTAAAATGAAAATTAAAATGAAGTTTTATTTTTTTTCCCCAGAATTCTTCTGTTCCTTCAGCTCTTCCTGAACCGATGACTGCTAGTGAAGCAGCTTCTAGGAAAAGCCAAATAAAAGCCAGGTAGACAAAGTTATGCTGAAATTTGAAAAGGCTTTTTTAAAAAGGGATAGTTCTTCTTTTCAATCATAGCAAATGTAATTAATTAAATATCATCTACACTCACAAGAAATGTTGTATTCCTTACTGCATGTGATGTAGAGTTTAGATAACAAGTACAAAATAAGCATTTTTGTATTAGAGATGGAATTTGACATCAGTCTCATTTAAACAGCTCACTTTAAGAAATCAAGAAGTAATTATGAAACTAACCAAGTCACAGTGGGTCATAGGGGGTTGTCATTATTCATCACATGGCAGCTCCAATTTATAAAATGTTACATTTGAATTTAAAGCTAGTAGAATTTTTTAATTTAAATAAAGGAAAAATAGCTCTTACAGGCAACTATTAGAGTATTCTAAATTCATAAACTGTTATTTATATGTTAATATTTAGAATGTGTATTACTATGTATAATTTATAATGGATGGTTATAATGATACTACTTTTAAGACTGGTAAATAAAATGTTTTAAATCATTTTTCATAGTTATTTACTACATTAATAACTTTGACACATAATATGTAGGTTAAGACTTGAATCTGATTAATGATTAAATTAATGACTTTTTCCTTGCACTTTTTTGAGCTTAAAAGTTAATAAGCAGGACTATATTTTAGAATATCGTATTATATATTATGTGATATAAGGTATGATGTTACATTTGGGGTGATTTCTTGGTCACAGCTTTTTTTGTACTGTATTTTCTTCTGCAAAGAGTATTTTATTTGATATAAAATCCATAAAGTATATTTGTCCATGTACCTGTTATATGCAAGATGTAGATACTGGAAATGCAAAGAAGAAGAAGCAATGTTTATTCCCAAGGAGTTCACATCCTAACGAAGATAGACAAGTAAACAATTCCAACCTGATAGATATCAGACAACTCAGAGAGGAAAGATGGGGAGCAGAATAAACAGGAGCACAGAAAGAATTCTTTCCTTGGGGTGAGGGTGGCTGAGCTGTTGCTTGAAGGAGAAACAGTCCATCACCTGGAATGATGGGGTGTGAAACTATAGCAGGCACGTGCTTCAGGCAGGAATGGCTTTTGCAAGACTGGAGCATAGGGGACACTTACAGGAGTGGTGGGAAGTGAAGCTGAAGAGGTAGGTAAATGCCAGTCAGGAGCAACTTTGTTTAAGTGTCATGCTGAGAAATTTGGCCTTTGGCATTTAGGCCAGTGAATTTTCAGTCTTGCAGTCAGTTCTTTTTTGGATTTGGTTGTGAGATGTGTTATAAATAATCTATTATTTATAAATTAAAATATCATTTGGGAATGACTTAGTTTTTTAAAAAATATGGCATCACTCTAAAAATATTATCTTCATTCACTTGAATTTTAAAATATTCTTGAATAAGGAACAAAGGAGTGAAGTTAAATCTGACTTGCAGGAATCCAGCATAACCAGCAGTCTCTCCTGTCTCTGACCTCGATGTAGTTAGCAACTGCTGTTATAGTTGAGTGGTAGTTATGAAGTATTATAGAATTGTCAGCTGAATTTTATTGTTACTTTTTTAAAATGATTATTTTGTCAGTGATTAAATCTTTAAGAAGGTAGATATAGATTAAAAAAGCATGAGTCAACTGAATAAGAATGCTTTATCTTTTTACTATGATACAAGTTATAGCTATACAGTTATAAGCATATGAAATAGTTAACATAGCTAAAATTCAGTGCTATTCATAGTATGTTAAAATCTATACATATGCATATAAAAAATAAGGTTCATTGGTATTAGTCGATAATTTAAATTTACTTTATATTGATAATAACAGTAAAGAACTTGAAAAAAATCTAAATGTGTATAAAACCTAATAATAAAGAATTGTTAGTCTTTTTTCCATGTAAAAGGCATATTTCTATGGGGGTAGAGGAGTGTTAGAGAAATCTTTGTTTTTTATTTTATTTTTTTCCCCCTCTTTAATTCCCTTCCCCCCACTTCTACCCCTGATCTACTGCCGGCTCCCCTTTAAGAACTGTATCTCTGAAGGCGCAGAGGATCTCCTTTGACGTGCTTGCGGCATGCACCTGGGGTATGGTCCGTGACTCCACCTGGGGTGCGAACCCAGGACTTTCTGCATGGAACCACACTCTGGAGAAATCTTTAAATAGCTATTACCATTATTTACATGTTTTAAAGATTTTATGAATGTTATCCATCTGCCCTGCCTCTGTCTGTGGTACTTTTTGCTTTACTTCTGAAAAGCCTAAAAGTCTGTATCTGTTCTTGGAATTGTTAAAAACGTAAAATTTATATAACACAGCTGAAAGGTGGAAAGGCTGAGAATCACTGTACTGGCAGATAAAAACACTGAAGGATTTTAAGAGTTGAGATAGAGGGTCTGTGTGTTAATTAAGTAAGATTGGTCAGGTGATAGGAAGGAGAAGAAGGGAAGCCAAAAAAGTCTTTTAATACTGCAGAGGAGGCTGTGCAGCAGCATTGATAGCAGTAATTACTCAGTCTTTTATTTCAATCAAATTTGTATCTTCACTTTGCTTACTCTGTTCAGGCATTTTCTTCTCATTTCTTCATATAAAATGCTTATTCTCTTTTCACTGCCTAGTGAAACCATATATATATATATATATATATATATATATATATATATATATATATATAAATACATATAAATATAAATTATATATATAATTTTATCTCCAGTTTCTGCCTGATTCCTTCACTAGCCAGTTTAGGTTAAAGATAGAATTACTCCTCCATGAAACTCTTGACAGTACTAGATTGGCACTGATTATTTTTGACGTATTATATTTTCATGAACATGTTTCATCTCTCCCTAGGTATACTGTAAAGTCTTTGAAGACAGGGTATTGTGCCATGTTTTCTGGATATTAGTAATTGTATGTTAGATATTGGCACATTGCTACAATAAATTGAGAAACAGTAGACTAAATAAAGTCTGCAGAATTTTAATATGTTTTTCAGAGGTTTGAAAAACATGTGTTATGAATCTATAGAGAGAGTGATTCAGAACAAGAACAAAGCAGAGTGAGATCTGGCCTATACTACCCACTTAATAAAGAGTGGATAGACAAATAGAAAGATTGTATACACTATTTCCTCCAAATTACTTGAGCATACAGAGTATAGCATTGGTTTTGGTGCTACATCCATAATTTGAACTCAAGAATATTTGATTATTAAAATGAAATCCGGTTGGTTATATGTATACATGATCTTTTTATTGCATTTAGTTCACTTTTCTAATGAATTGTACCATTCCCATGCCATCTAAAAACATAAATGTTATATTTAGAAAATAGCACACATACAATGTATTTCTATGATTTTCTGGATTTCATGTCCTTTCTTAGAAAGGTAGTTGTGAACAGGGCTCCCTCTTGTGGTACATACAGATATAAGAAAGACCTGTGGATTGGTGCAGTTACAGATGTGCACTCAATAGATCATATGTATGCAAAAATTTTAAGTATTAAATCATTTGAAAATATGCTCAGGAAATGTGGTAGAGAGATTTTATTGCAGTCATGTTGAAAAGGTAACATATGACTCTTACTTGAGTTTTTGTACTGAATTTATAGAAAGCAAAGTTAGTAAATATATGTTAAAGATTTTTCCTGGGTGTTTTTAACGAAGGAGAACAAATATCTGTGTCTTCTTAAATTATATTTAGTGTTTCTTGCTTTCAGAATTATACTTACCACTTGACTGCTCATGTCTGTGGCCTAAACTAAGTCCTAGAGGGAAGGTTTTATATAATTTCCATTCAGTGTTTTAAGTAAGGCAGAGTTAAAGATTGAAGAAGTGGAATGCTTTTGTTTTACTTGTCCTAGGGTGCAGTCTTTTCTTTCTTAGGCCTAGGGTCCAAGCTAAGGAAGACTGTTATTTGTTGTTTCTTATTTTTATTTCTCTGACTGATTTAGAGAGTTGACTCTCGATTTTGTCCAAAATCTCAACAAGATTTCTGTTTGTTTCCTTTATTTCATCTTCTTAAGAGCAATCTTAGACTCTTTGTCTGCCAGCTTCAGTGGCAGTCTTTGAATAGTTTAAAGAAATGTTTAGGTTTATTTTATTTACTTTCCCGTCTTCATTAAATATATAATATTTTAGACTGAGACTTAGGAAGGCGCCAAGAAGATTAACATGATCATCATCATAATTAAAATGTATCTTTTGAAAGAGATGCTATATTAGAAATAATTCTAATATTTGATATGAAATGTATTTTTCTGTTGTAGAATAACTGATACCATTGGACCAACAGAAACCTCAATTGCACCAAGACAAAGACCAAAAGCCAACTCTACTGCTGCTACTCCCAGTGTGCTGACCATTCAAAGTTCAGCAACACCAGTTAAAGTCCCTGCTCCTGGTGAATTTGGTAACCACAGGCTGAAAGGTAATGCAGCCCTGCCAACCTCATCCCCTTTATAGTTAATGTAGACAAACCTTTTCTGGCTTGATTTCCTAGGAGTATAAATTACTGGAAAACTTACTATTGTGACGTAGATAACATAATGCTTTTAAGAAACTTTCTGTTGCTGTCTAAAACTGAACTAATATTTTTCCTAAAGTTGTAGGCAAAGGTAAGTTACTGGCGTATAAAAATATGGTATAGAAAGCTCACAATATGCTCGTCCCTAGAGTCATCAACTAGTCTGGTTTGTGGTTGATAATAACGTTCAAGAGTATAGAAAGTTCTGTATTGTATTGGAAAGGAGGAAGTTGAAACCCTAGCCTTACAAAGTTACTTGTTTTTGTACTGACTCTAGAGTCTTGGCAAAGGAGTCTGTATTGGACCTTATAGACATTACAACATAGAAATTTGTCTTCTCATTTTGAGAAAAATCATTTTTCTAATCTAAAATATTTCCTAAGCATTATGATATAGTGTAGAATAAAAAAATTTTTTTTCCCCAAGGAAATAGTCCTAATATTAGAGAGTAAACTTGTTCTCTCAAGGATCAGGGGTATAATCTGAAGTCCTGTTCCAAGGAAACCCTGTTTGGCACTTTATTTCATGATATATCTTTTGTTTTAATGTTAAAATGTTTTCAGTTAGGATCTTCTAATGGTTAAGATCCCACACTTGAATCGCATGAACTTGGATTTATGTCCTTTTTCTTCCCTTTTTTTAGTAATATATGTTAGGAGAATACTAATACTTACAGGATTGCTGTCAGGATTAAATGACTGCTTAATATAATGCCTGCCACATAATATGTCCTTAAGATATATTAACTATTAACTGCTGTTATTACTATGAAATAAAATATATGCTCAGGGAAGATTATGTTACTTGACATATTGTTTCAAACCTGTGGTGATCAAGTACACTAGATGGAGTAGGAGTCCATGGAAGAGGGAAAATAGGGGAATTTCAAATCTTTTGTGTTCCCATTTTACCATTTCTTAACCTCACTATTCTCTTTTATAAAATGAGAATAACAATGACTTTTTTTGTTACTAGTAAATAACAGATGTGTGGTATCTAGGAAAATTCTGTTTCATAGTAAGCATTCAGTGTTAATTACTCTCTTTTCTTTTTTTTTTTTTTTTATTTGAAGATACTATTAGTTTATCATATATCAATGGCCTTCAGCCAAAGACCACCAGGAATGAACTTGTATTTCTCATATATCATGGGAATCTGTGGGAGTGTCTCAGTACAATGGTGTTTAAAAAGCATTATTAAAGGATTTGGGCTTATTTTAAGTAGTTTTGGGGAGACTTTAAGGAGTAGGGCTTTGCTTTGGATTGGAAGCTATCAGGAAGCTGGGGTATGATGTCATTAGTTATCTTAATAAATTTCATTTAGAAGGAGGTAGGCTTAAAGGCTCAGCTGGTAAAGAAGCAGTGATCAGTCATCTTAGACAAAACAAAGAGAGGCTTGGTCACTTCTGTAGTTTGGATAGTGTTCTTGATTTTGTCATTGTTCAGACCTAACTATGGAGTGGTCTTGTCCTGGCCTATCATGGTCACAGCGTGGCTCAGTCTGACATTGGTGTTTTGAGAAATGGTTTATGTTCATCTGGAGAACACCAAGACGTGGCTATGAGTGTCAGGCCTGTTCCTCATGTCAGGGTGGCATTTCTCTTTCTTCCGTACTTCCAGCTTAAGTTGGAAAAATAATACTATTTCTCCCACATATGTGCACTTTTTTACCATTTCTTCCCCCATTAAATATTATTCAAGATGTAACACATGAATATATTCTTTTAAAATATGAATACATTAAAGAACTATTCAGAGAAAAATGTAGACATCTCCCATTCCTTTATTTCCCAGAGTAAACTGGCAGCAGTTTAGTGTGCATCCTCCCAGCCTTTTCTTAAATGTTTTTCCATGTATATATATACAGATACAGATAATTCATGTTGCATTTAACATAAACAGATTCATACTATACATAGTTCTCTGCAATGTGATTTTTTTTAACTAAATATATTTTGGAGAGCTTCGCATGTCAGTATGTATAGATCTACTATGTAATATTTGATAGCTGTATAATATTCCATAGTATTAATATACCATATCTTATATAACCATTTATTTCCTATACTTGCTATTATTCATAGTGTCGTGGCCAACATTCTTAAAACAGACTTTTGATTTACATGTCAGAGCATTTTTTGAGGAGATATTAAAAAATATACTAATTTAAAATTTGTTGGATACTGACAAATTATTATTATACAAAAGCACTATAGAAATTTACACTACCATCAACAGTGTGAGTGCCCTTGCCAACACTTGATAGTATTGCTTTTTAAAAATGTTTTCCTATTGATAGGTAAAACTTTTTTGTTTACATTTTAATATTCCTGATTAATAGTACTCTTTCGTAAGATTACTGGCTGTTTTCTGTGAATTATCTTTTGCAGTTTTTTTAAATGAGATTTGTCTTGGTTTTTTATTCTTTTATTTTTATGTATTGTGAATATTAGCTTTGCCAAATAAATATTTTCTTCTTGTTTACCATCTGTTTTTAACTTTGTGAGCTCACTTCTTTGGGCCTTAGTTTCATCATTTGCAAAGTGAGGAATAATAGTAGGATTTAATGATGTACCTTGACAGCATTGGTTTCGTATGGGATTGTTGTGATGTTATTTGGGAGTTCTCTGGTGCTCCCTTGAAAGCCAAGGAGCTTTATTCAACTTGATGACACTAAAGAAAAGTCACAGTTTGTGAAGGTGAGCAGTGAGCCTCATGAGTTATTGCATGAAGATCTTTGGTTTGTGATTGGACTTCACCCCCAGCCATGAGTGTTCTCCAGCTAGACATCAGGACCCTAAAAGAAGAATGTATGGCTGAGGAGCTTAACTTTTTGATGTTCTTTCAACTGTAAAGAAACACACTTAAAAGGTTAATGGTGATTATGTCTGTGTGGTAGAATTACAGTTTTAATTTTCTTTATATTTTTATAAATATTTTCAGGAGTAATTAAAATGAACAAGCACTTTCTTATAATTGGAAGAATTAGAAATAGTTATAAAACTGTTGTCACAGAGGTGCTGTACTTAAGGCTTGGGGAAGTTTAAAGATATTAACACCGATGAAAAAGAATCCTTTTTTCCTTCCTTTTTATCTCTTAGGGTTGACTAGTTCATTTGAATTTACATTAACTCATTGGAAGAGAATATGGAAATCATGGTATATTTCATTTCCTCTTTCTGATATTTTGTGTGCCTTACTTTTTCATTAATTTCAAAAGTTTATTCATAGGATTTTCTTAGGGTAAAATTTATGAAGCTTATAAGTAGGTAACCATTTAGGAGACGGTGTTAATAGATTAATTACAGTAGCATCTGTTGAGCATCTGTTATATAAAAGGTTCTTCAGGGTGCTAAGAGATAAATAAGTCATCACCCCCATCACTCATGGACCCTAGTTAGGAAATAGCCCTGCAAACAATTAATACATGCAAGGCAGAATGAAATTATTAGATGTATGTAAATTATTAGATGAAGGAACAAGGAAGAGAGATTTGAGCTAAACTTTAAAGAATAAGAAGAATTGCAGTAGGTGGAAAGTGGCATTCTAGATGGAGAGAATCGTTTCGGCAGGGACACAGACTTTTTAACAGTGCATGATATAGTTGAGAAATATGGAGCAAACTGGCAGGGCTGCTGTATTCATGGAGAGATTAAGCATGAAAGATGAAGTATTTCTAAGACATTGACTTATTTAGAGTTGTAGCTGACAAAATTAACTTTCCCGGGTACTCAGAACTACAGTAAATAATCCTTTGAGACTCTATGGATTTTGTATATTATAAAATGATGTAAGTGCCTTGGTTAAATGAATATTGAAATGAATGTTTTGAAATCCAGCCATTTTATTGAAATTGGTAAGAATGTTAATAGAAATTTTTGGAAACCTCTTTTAGGAGCACTTAGACCTGGAAGTGGCCCTGAGATTTTGTTAGGCCAGGGGCCCCCTCATCAGCCTCCACAGCAGCACAGAGTTCTTCAGCAGCTACAGCAGGGAGACTGGAGATTGCAGCAACTTCATTTACAGCATCGCCATCCTCACCAGCAGCAGCAGCAGCATCAGGATGTTTATATGCAGCAGGTAATTCTTTTGTTACTTTAGATAGGGTAGTAGTGTGGGAAAATTCACGCAGATTTTGAATATCAGTGAATTCTCTTTTGTGCCTAGGATCTTGAATTCTAGATCCAAGTGAACATTTTGCTCAGTTTTCTGATTGTCAAAGAATATGTATTTTATTTGCGTTCTGTAAGGTACTTAAGAACACTGTTGAAATAGATTGTATCATGACTTCATGAAGCAAATCATTTGGCATTATGAATAAGTACTGCAATTTATGATGAATATCATCTTTTTTTAGTTTATGTTTTGAGTTCAGATACATAGACTAATTATGTTGTTGGAAAGGTGATATTAAGCTTTCAGAAGTAACATTGTCTTAGTTTTTTTTTTTTTTTGCCTGGGTTGATGTGTATATGTATGATAGAGGGTGATAGAGTTAGGAGGGACATAGAAAGAATGACCATAAGTTCTGTTCTATTCTTTGCCTCACCACAACCTGCAAATTTCTAGTTTCACTAAACTATTTTTAATGTAATGACTATCACTATCATCTTTTCATCATTTCCTGAAGTATTTTTGAGCCAGTTACATGCATGACACTTCTCGTGGGTGTCTACCTCGTTTTCTTGATTGATAGACCCAGAGTAGCGGGTAGTTAAGTAGGTGATGCCCTTGGATGACTAGAAGATATTATTGAAGGCAAGATAGAGGAGAGTGGGAATTTACTGTAATGAGGCCAGGAGACAGGTCACTTCAGGGTCTTCATCAGCTGGTAAATGTGTTTAGGTTTAGGCTTTCCCCTCAGTATTCTTAAACTGTGTTGGAAATGGTTTTAGTTGAATCTTTTATGTTTCACTGATAATTCTGAAACCATTTTCAATAAGCACATGTAAAGTATAGCCATTTACTGACAGATAATTGCTTATTGACTAATACATTGGTATTTGGACTACTGAGTACCCAAATTATTGTTATAGTAAGATCAATACTTAAAAAAAAAGACTAGCACAAAAAAGGCATGAGTAATATTGATGAAATTATCTTTCTCATTGTAGTATCAACATGCAATGCAGCAGCAACAAATACTTCAACAACAGTTTTTAATGCATTCAGTATATCAGCCACAACCTTCTGCATCACAGTATCCAACAATGGTAAGTGTTATGTAATTTCTAGAGATTTCTCTCTGAATATACTATTGGAATTCACATAATGTGAATGACAGTATTCAGAATTTAATAATTCAATCAATCCAAGTGAGTTAATTACATGTATTTTATCAAAGCCAGTCATGTACTCTCAAGCAGGTTTAAATTGGGCTGAACTATAGCACTGCAATTTGGTACCTTGTAACTGACTGATAGTATTTTTCTCTTATCTCATAATATAAGAGAAATGATCTATTACCCATGAGCTTTCGTCATACGTCCCTTTCACTTAGCAAATGTCAGTAAAAGAAAAAATAAACTCAAGGGAAAATTGCATTTGCTTCAAAGAATAGTTCAACCTCTTTTACAGTAACCACCATACTAGAGACTTACTACTCTATTGTCTTTTTCTTAATATGTTTAAAGGAGGATTTTTGAGTCCTGCCAAGTGAGCCTAGCTTTACAACTTCTTAAATAGATTTATTTCATCTTGCTGTAGTTTTCTAGTAGGAAGCTGCCCCTTCAAATATAAATTATTTTTTAAGTTTCTGATTTTGTTGCCAGTATGAAAAGAAGGAGCATAGTGAATGGATGTGAGGCTGACAGTGCTTTAGTGACTTTGAGCATTGTTTTTTATAACAGCATTTCTTGTTACAGATGCAGCAGTATCAGCAGGCTTTCCTACAACAGCAAATGCTAGCTCAACATCAGCAATCTCCACAACAAGCACCATCCGAATATCTTACCTCCCCTCAAGAGTTCTCACCAGCCTTGGTTTCCTACACTTCATCACTTCCGGCTCAGGTTGGAACCGTAATGGACTCCTCTTATAGTGCCAATAGGCAAGTATTTTTCCAGTGAATGCAAAGGAAATTATTGTAGAAGTAGGTGTAATGGCGGAGTGGAGTCACTAAATGGCTTCTGAATAATGTAGAGTCCATCTTTCTGTAGAGCTCCCCCTTTTCTCTTTATGAGTCTTCTCTGGCCCCTGTGCTTCTCCATCCTTCGTTGCATTTCTGTTAGCTAATTCTGCTAACTGCTCTTTGCAGATAAGACTTAGCAACATCCAGCAGCATTTAAGGTTAAGAGAATTACGGGCTTATATGTTAAGACATTTGTGATTTAAGTAGAAACAAAATCCTAACAAGCTATTTTAGTAATGTAAAAAAATAATCCTTTCAGATAAGTTAATTTTTTCAACTTAGATGTTATTTTTAATTAATTTGATAACATTTACTCATAAAAAATATCTAACTTGGTTAAATTTAAACAGGTAACATTTTTTTAATGCATCATTTTGTTCTTTTTTGAGATGATATGATACAAGTGTTACCATAACATAGTTAGTTGGGAAACAGTATATTTTGGTTATTCAGAAAGGTTGATTAGTAGAGTTTTTCATGGCTAATTCATATTGAAAGCATTACATTATAATAAAGAACGGTGATACAAATTTTCTCAAACTGATTTTTTATGGGGACTGTTTTTCAGGATTTTGTAATTAAGAATCTGTTGACCATTATGAATACTTCCTAATATGTTTAGATATGTAGGAGGAGGTAGCCGTTAGAGCTTTGGTGACTGGAACATGAAAGAAGTTCTCGTATAACACTGTTTCAAGTTGTGAAACATTAGCTGGGAAAAGGTGTCTGTCTGCAGGCTCTGACTGGGAGTTGAGCATGAGAAACAGCAACAGCAACAGTGTACTTGTTCACTGAGCATGTCAGGAGAGGGTTAAAGTATACAGTTTGCTATATATCTCTTAACCTCTGTGTATATGTGAGGGGTGGAGGGAGAGAGAGAGGGAGAAAGAGATAGATGGGTAGGAAGGAAGGAAGGGGAAAAAAACTGATTTATTTAAGTGCTTCCTTAAATCAAAACTTGAGGTGCATGAATTAGGATAAGTATGTCTAAGTGGAGAGCAGGGCTGGTTTAAAGATCCAGATCAGTATTTGCCAAACTTCTTTGTCATCTGCCTACTCTAGTTGTAATTTTTTTTTATCCTACATAGCACTTTTTTCTTTAATAAATTAATAGTATTATTGTAAATAATAAAGTTAAATAAGATTACATGTTATAAACAAATTAAAGCCACTAAAATATACTTTATGAACTACTAGTAGCAATCTAATAAATTTACAGAAAGGACATACCTGAAAATAAGTTCCCTAGGGATAAGAATGGAATAGTTTTATTCTTCATTAAAAATAGAATATTCTGCTTGATATTGTTTAAGATACTGATGACACTGTTGTATTAATTAGATGATTGATTTTTTTAATGTTGATGTTAACTGGTGTTAAAAATAATGATTTTATCTATGTATGTGGTTGGAAAATGCAAAAATATTAAACTGTCATCTCTGATACAGCATATATACTTTTGTTTGCATTTTAAAGAATTACCAACCTCTGGAAGTAAAGCTGTGTCACTGGGCAGTCATGAATTGAAAACCCTACGTGAGAGAATTCATGTTAGAGTTTCATAGCATATGAACTGCCTAAACGTCCGATTAGTTGTAGAGGAAGATGAATATCTAAAGATTGGAGGCATACATAAAGACACAAGGTGCTGATACTGCTAACTCATGTGAATTACCATAGCATTGTCTACTTAAATCTCATCTCTACTGATACTGTTCATGAACTCACTATGTGATATGTTAAATATTTTTTTCTAATTTCTGTGCAATTTTAAAATTAAAAAAATGTGTCATAAAAAATATATTGCATACCCTAGTTTGGGAAATACTGGGTTGGGTATCTGTGAAAGTGTATTAGACTTCTTTTATGCCACTCCTGTGACACTGTATATTGAGGCAAATGGGAAGATGGAGCAGGAAAGGGGTGATGGTTAGATGGGTAGAAACAATTATATACTGGGCAAATAGATCTTTGGAACACAGAACTTCCCACAGGAATATTGCTTTAGCCTCACTTGGCACTTTGGTGCTGCTTTGCTGTTATTATTCCTATTTAATATCAACCTTTATACAAAGGATTATATGTTAAATTTTTACAAAATTTAAAAGGTGATTTGTAAGCAAATATTCCTGCTTATGACTAAGTCAGTGGAAGGTAAAAATTGGGGTTAAATGTTTGACTCTAAACATATAAGGAACATTTGAATAGAAGATGAGAACGCAAGTAGTTCTTAGAAGAAAAGGGTCACTGTCTTGGTTAGCACGATTATTTCCTTTTATTTCTCACTCAGTCTTCTCAAATTTATACCCTCTACTGTTTAATATATCTTTAGTATGAATATTAGAGAGTATACCATGTTGTATTCAAATAATAAATATAAATATACATGATCTTCTTATGATACAAGTCACCCTGTTGTATTAGTTCTTTGTTGTTGCATAAGTTGCCCTACAGCAATGATAAACATCTCACACACTTTCTTTGGCTCAGAAATTTAAGAGTGGCTTAGTTGTACAGTTATGTCCAGGGAAGGGTCTCTGACGAGGTTACAGTTGAGATATTGGCTGCGGTTACAGTCTGCTGAATGCTTGGCTGGTGCTGGAAATTGGTTTATAAGATGGCTTATTTGTGGCTTTGGGCAGGAGAAGGAGGCTTTGGTACTCCGCCACATGGATCACTTTGAAGGGCCACTTGAGTATAGTCTGTTCTCTTTGGCAAAACCAAAGACTGTTTTGAACAGGGAATCGTTTATTCTGGTTTCTCTCAGAGTGAATGGTCCAAAAGAAAGGGCAAGAAAGAATCTGTGATGCCTTTTATGCCTAGTCTTAGGACACTGGCACTTCTGTCCTATTTCATTTGTTAGAATCAAGTCACTAGATCTAGCCCACATTCAAGGGCAGGGCATTTGGTTCTACTCTTTGAAGGGTCGGGTATCAGAGAATTTGTAGGTATATTTTAGCACCTGTTTAAACTATAGGTTAAGGTATCCCTCCCCCACCCAATCGAGTTACATACAGTCTACCAAGAAGAATCTATTAATTCATTCCAGGAACAAGTGGAGGACAAATCGGATAGGGAATTAGAAAGTTCTGTAAGGGATCATTACAGGCAGGAGGGGTAATGCCTATTTTTCTTAGTTTTGAAAGTCCTAGAAGATAGATTTGGAATTAGAGATGGAATTCTGTCAGGAGTCAGGCTTAGATTTTGGCAGATTCTAATCTGAATTATATTTATTATTATATTTATTATTAAGATACCTAAGCTATGATTACTAAAAAAGACTATCTTCTTATTGAGTAATTACTGTTTATTCTTCTCTAACTTTCAATAAGTCTTTAAACATTCCATCCTAGGCTCAGCTACCTTGAGGGGACTTGGATTAAGGGATTAAATGAGCAACTTTTGCTCTCTCTTCCCTTAAAAACCTGTGTAGTGGCAATAGCAGTTGGCTCCCAATGGGGAAGGTAAATTTAAGGGGATGAGTCAAGGCTTGCAAAATTGAGGTACTTCTTTAGGAATTTGATAATGCAACTGATTTTCACTTTTAAGACTTATTCACAATGATAATAATAGTTAATATTTATTGAGTGCTTACTATTTTTTTATTTTTTTATTTACCAGACACTGTTCTCTGTCCTTTATGGGTATTAAATCATTTAATCTTCCCAGTAATCTTGTGTGGTATAGATACTGTTACTCCAGTTTTGCAGATAAGAAGGCTGAGACATAGCAAGGTTAAGGTATTTGCCCAAGAATACACAGCTAGTGACCTTACAGAGGCTATTCAGATCCCTGGTGGTCTTCCTCTCAATCCCTGTCCTTATCTGCCATCTCTATCACAATACAATGATCTGCTTCTCTAAGCATTTATAAAATATGAAGTAGGGCATTTGAAAAATTTAATTTTAATGTTTTTTGCTTCTTTTTCCTCTTTTAATTATTACTATAGGTCAGTTGCTGATAAAGAGGCAGTTGCAAATATTACACATCAGAAGAACATCAGTAACCCACCTGATATGTCAGGGTGGAATCCTTTTGGAGAGGATAATTTCTCCAAGTTAACAGAAGAAGAACTGCTGGACAGAGAATTTGACCTTCTAAGATCAAGTAAGGGACACTTGAAGGCTTATTTTGCTTCCCAGTAAAATAACAGCTCTATGATTATTCAGCAAGGCCAAAGACTGTTTTAAGGGGGTAAATAGTAAATTCTTTTTGCGCATTTAAGGGCAAAATCAGGCCATCTTCTTTTACATGTGCTATCAAACTATGTTGTGTGCAAAAGAACTCAATTGCTTGATAGTAGTTATTAAACTTAAGATCACTGATAATATGCTGATTCCTAAGACTTAAATACTGCATATCTTTGAATGTTAAATTCACGATATCTCCAAAACTTGGAAAATTAATGTTCAAATAAAAAGGGAGACATTAGTATCTTGCCTTACTAGTCATTTTGCAGCTGTTTTCTTGTACACTCAACAGAAGATGTTGTGGGTCTGAGATGCCCTTTGAAAGTGCCTGAAAGGAAACATGGGCTGCTACATTGTGTTAATGTTTTGTGATGCCCCTTTACTGAGTGGTGACACGAAAGGGCTGCTTTGTTGTCCTGATATGGCAAAAGTTAAATAAATTCTTTTCCACTTTAAATGAGATATCTCCATGTTTTTACTTTTCTTAAACTACTTAATATGTCAAGCCTCACCATACATATTTTAGAAAAGTTCTTCTTTGGAAAAGGGATGTGAAGAGTGTTTTGAGGAGGTTGCCAAGTAGGAGGAAAAAGCTTCTGAAATATGTAATTTTCAGATTTCTAAAGCTTGTGTGTGTGTGCGTGCGCACATGCCAGTGTGCATGCGTATACATTCAAGTGTGTTTTCCCATTTTTACATATGAAAAGGTCTTAATAGTCCCTAGGTATAGTCCCCAGTTTCTATTTTATTTTAGGTAACTGGCCTTATGAGAACATTTATTAGATGAAATGCTTTGTTCCAAATTGGTATATATTTTATGTAAAGTTTTAAATGCCCTGAATTAATGTGAATAGTTGTTTGGGATTTAAATTTCTACTTTACGTATTGGTTATATGATTATGAAAAATTAATTTGATGATTAAATGCAGATATAAAAATGCGTTCTGAGCCTTTAATAAAGGTCTGTTAACTTTGGTAAAATCAGTCTTACATATTTTTATTAAAATTCTTTTTTTAAACCACAACTTTTTTGTTTGATATTTTTCCTATAATTTATGTTGAGTAGCTGGACAAGCAAGGTTTTAAAAAAGGAAATGAAGCAGTCTTTTTGGGGAGATGGCAGGGAGACAGGGGTAATCAGATCATTATAATTTATAGGATTATTTTTAAAGCAAATGGTAAAATTAAAATATTCATGGTATTCTGACTATGATAGTAACCAAAGGTTTGCTAAATTTGTGTTTTCTACTACTTGGGTAAAAAATTCCCTTTAAAAAAAATCAATTTACGGAATGGGTAAAGTGTTCACATTATTTTGACCTTATAAAAATGTGTTATTCTAAGCTCCCTAGAATTTGTAATGACACTAAAGTTTTATTTACTTCACGTAGGCAAGAATGCATGTAAATATCCATGTATACATAACTTCATAAAAATTTGGTTTAACATGTAAAATTCTTAATCAACTATTTGCTTTTAAACTTCAAGGTCAGATAACATATATAATATGCATATGTACTTGTGCACAATATGTATGGCAAAGAGAGTTCAGACTTCATTGCGGTATTAATTATGGAAAGATGTGAAGTTCCAAATGAAAGTGCAGGAGGAACTTTATCTGAAGGTCAGACTTGGAGCAACTCATGCATTTGGAAAACTGCCTAAATGGTCCCCGAGCTATCACAATCACTGTCACAAGCTGATGCACTTAAATTGGCAGATAGCACCAGCAAAGATGAATGAATTCTGATCCCCGACAATGCCTTTTAACTAGGTCGTAATCTCAGTAGTGTCACTTAATGGCTGTCTCACTTCCTCATTAAAAAAACTGGGTATAATGATGCTTACCTCATAGAGTTTTAAGAAAATTAAATGAAATAATGTCTTTAAAGAGCCTGGGCACTCAATAAAATGCCACTTTTTCTTTTCTCGCCTTCTGTGTAAGTCTTCAGGCTCTGGCTTATGGGTTATTGCCATTTAACCAGCACTGAAAAATTTGAACTATCAGGTTTCTTAGCTGGCAATTTAAAAACAAAATTAGTAGGGGCTTTGTAGCAAATACATCAACAGCAGAAGTGATAGGAAACAACAAGGAAGGGGATGGAAAGATATGTTTTTCTCTTAATAATTGATAGTCATAATAATGGGGTTCAAGAGAGGTGAAAGATCTTTAATAAAGTTTATAAAGAAATCAATAATGTAGTCTTCGCAAAATTTTACTTAACTGTAATAGTCAGTCATCTCTATTTCACCCACAAGCAGTAAGGTATCTAATATTTGATCTGGTTTCTAGGTCAGGTTTAAATTACACTGATGGGCAAAAGACCTCTTCCAGAATAATGAGTTGCATTAGAAAATTAATAGTATAATGAAAATTGATTGTTGGTCATTACTGGTTGGTTCCTCTGTCCCTAACAGTGTCCCCAAAATAATAAAGTATTGATGCATTTGAAATACCAAAATCACCTTTTTTTCTCAGGGCAGGTGTTTATCAGCAGTTTTCAAAGTCCTTTCTAAAATAATTTATATTTGGTTCATGAGATGCTTTCCAGTGGGAAACTGAATACCTTTATGTGTGTCCCTTAAAAATATAGCCATTGCCCATGTAATCATTGTTCAGAATAATATATTCCTATTACAGGTTTTATTTTTAAAATGATACATGGTTATTTATTAAGAGAAAAAGAAAAAGGCTGTGGTGTCGAGGAAATACTTCACTTGCGTGTATTATCCTGAGGGTAATTTTAAAATCATATATTTTGAGATAGTAAAATTCCAATATAGTAGTAATTGGTAACAAAAACTGATTTTTAGTGATCTTTAAGAAAACAGTTGATTTCATATACCAGTTGGCAAAGGGATTTAACATATAAAATAAGCCAAATTCTTCTTGCTTTTGCTTTCAATGTAACTGAATATTATTTATGGGTCAGAATTTTTTCACTTGTTCTATTTAAGACCAAAACATTAAATCAGAATTAAGCATTATTAATAAAGCTGGTCACATTTTAAAAAGTTTAAGTGTGTATTTTTCATTGTCTATTGTACCAAAGCATCCCGATTAGTATGTAAACTTTAGAAATCTAATTGTCATATATTTGATATATTAAACACTAATTAGAGTGCAGGTATTTGCTTTGGGAAAAATTTTAACTTGCATTTGTTTGAATAGTTGTTTTACATGTTAATGAAAAGTAATGCTTAATGGAATGGAATATTATTTTCTTGTTGATGATGGATTTATTATTTAAATAGATATAAGCATCTGTATATATAGTTGGTAAAACATTAAGTCTCACCATTTTAAGCTAATACAGACCTTGTTACTGTTCCATCAGTGTAGAATAACAGTTTTGAAAGTATCAGATGAAATCTATATTTTTTAAACCTCATTTATTGGCTGTTTAAGCCATTATTCATATAAGCTGCTGAATTAACCTTTTAGAGTAATTAACTTTTTCCTGATATGATGGAATATACTTTGATTCTAGGATTTTTAAGTCCTGTATTTTTGCCATCTGTATCAGTTAAAATTCTTGAAAAGATACTGTCTTTATTCATCAACACAGGTCTTTTGGGGAGGCGGGAAGAGGTAAGCTTATATTGGACAAATCAAACTCAAGTTTTCCTCTAATGCAAAGGAAACCAGTTATTTGAAAATGGAACTTAAATACATTTTAGGGGTGACTATGTATTTGAAAAGTAACTTACATACTATTTCATTAGTTTTTGTTTATAAGTAATTGAAAATTTGAAATAGTAACATATGTATTTATTTTGTATTTTGTGCCCTGGGACCCAAATTATCATGTGAACTTTGGAAATCTGAATGATTTTTTAAAAATCCTCCATGGAAAAATGGATTCTATGTTTTGTAGAACAGTGAGAACATGATTAATTTTATAGTGACTTTATCCCAATTACTGTCATAAGCGGATAAATGAACTTTGTATAGAACAGTATCTCTATATTTTTAATTATGGGAACCCCCTATATAAAAAATATTAATTTACTCCCGCATGATCATGTTTGGTCAAAAGTGATCATGATCACTTTTGTCATAAATACATGGTGCTATTTATGCATTTACTGTGAATTCATCCACCAGAGATCGATGGAGATAATACACCAGTGCATGAGGATTCAAGGAAACCATTGGTATAGTAGTTTATAAACCTGGAGAATATGTTAAAATGTGGATTTCCAAGCCCCTACCCAGATATTCTGATTCATTAGGTCTGTGGTAGGGCCCCAGTAACTATGTTTTATACAGGAATCCTGGCAATTATGATGCGGATGGTTTAAGAAGGAAGTTTTATCCCAAGTACCTGTACCATTCCCTTTTTCCTTTGTCTTCACTCTTTTGTGCACTAGAATTTGGGAGATGAAGATAGAATGGGGGAGTCTAGGAAGACTGTGATAGAAGGAACAATCCTGGGTTTTAGTTACTCTATAAATGTATTCAGGGCCTGATGACATTGGCAAACACCTCTGTGTTTCAGTGATTCTTAGGCCTCTCCTTAAAGTTTGATTATGGCTTCCCACCACAATAAAGTAAAAACCCTTGGTTATGTATTCTTCAACTTTATTTTTTTCATAATAATGTTGAGACTAACTTGTCTTTAATAGGCATTGGACAACAAAATATATAAAAAACTTTTTTCATGGTACAATCAACATTTGTTACTGATTTCCTGAATTAAGTATACTGTTAATATCTTCAAAAAGAACACCTAAAATAAATTTTCATTGTTATCCATTGCAGTTTTGGATTTAAGAAATAGTTCTTGTTTTGTTTGTGCATAAATCGTCAGATGTGTTTCCTTAACAAAATATTTACTAGTGCTTCAACAAAGTTTTAAGTAAAAATATAAACAACCTTACGTTTCATGTGGAGTTTGCAGTTAATTTTAGCCATAAAAGCTGATAATTATATCCAATATCATAAAGGTACTTAAAGAATTAGTTGTCCTTAGCAGTAATTAAGTATATTCAGGGTATTGTAGACTCTAGGGTTTGCCTTCTCAAAAGTATGCCCCTGGACCAGTACTATCACATCACCTGGGAGCTTGTAGAAGTGTACAATCTCAGGACCCATCCCAGAACCATCCAATCAGAATATCCCTTAATTCTTCTTACCCTGCTATATTTTTCTCTATAGCTTTATTTGTTTTTAACATTCTGCATATATATTTCACATTTGCTCATTGCTTATTATTTATTTTTTGATGCCAGCATATAAACTCCATGAGGGCAAGAATCTTTGTTTTGTTTGATGTTGCCTGCCCATGCCTAGAATAGTGTCTATGTCTAAACAGAATATAGTTGCTCAAATAGTTGTTGGATAAATATATAAACTGTCATTAAAGTGTTTAATTTAGTAGAAAGATATCTTTGTATCTCTGTGTATGTAAGTGGTTAATAATTACAAATAATGAGAAATGAACAATAAAGTAAAATGTGAATATTTTTATTGCTATAAGTAGGATTTACTTTATGAATGAGAGACCATTTGCAATATTTTTCTCATAAGTGTTTATGGAGAAAGTTACCAAATATGTCTCTGTTTAGTAAGTTGTTTTTAAGTTCAGATCCAATATTTTACAAGTTGAAGACAACTGGTATTTAATTAAACTAAACCAAATTATTAATTAATTGTATTTAGTGAAATCTAGCCCTGAGGTTATATTTTTAAGTTTGCCTTTGCAACAACAAATATATCTTAAACTCAGGACTATACCTTAATACTTATAAAAATTAACTCTGAATCTAATATTTTTCAAAAGGTTGTTCTTTTGTTTAACTTTCACTTTTATTTATACTGTAAACCACTTACAAAATTAAAGTTCATTTTGTTTTTATTTTATTTTTTGTTTTGTTTCATCTTATTTTTGCAGACAGGCTCGAGGAGAGAGCATCCTCAGATAAGAATGTAGACCCACTTTCTGCTCCACATAACCATCCTCCAGAAGATCCTTTTGGTTCTGTTCCTTTCATTTCTCACTCAGGCAAGTTACATATGTAACATCGTCATTGTCATTAAAAAATATACACAAGAACAAGATCAAGAAAAACCTTATTCATATAAAACCAAAGTAAGAATCAGGTGTTAGTTACAGAAAATAGAAAAGAAAATTATTTTAACCTTTAGCCATCTTAATCTTCCTAATGTCGTTCTTTCTGTTGGGTTATTCAGTTGTGCCTTTTGCCAACATAGAAAAATGCGGATTTATGTAATAGAACCATAACTGTTTCTTTTCACTTTTATTATTGGATACAGTTGAAAAAGATCCATGCATGAAAATATCCCTCCAATTTATATATTTAAAATACATTAAAAGATACTTTCATGCTAGCTTTTGCTTAAAAATTCTGTATTATGTAGTTTATAATGCTCTCTTATAGTTGCATTTAAAAAACATTAATAATTTTGTATTCGTCACAATAATGTTGTGATAAATCACCCACTCTTTTATTCTTATATTCTTGCTTTGATTCCAGACCAGACTTTCAATATTGTTATTCACCCTTTAAAAATATTTGTAGTAGTATTTTCAAAATAATTACCCAGTTAACAGTGTTGAAGTTACTAGGATGGAGTAGGATCCCACTTTGGCATAAATGAATTTGTGTATGTGCATGGTTATAACGGAAAAAGTTTACTCTTAGAAAAGTAAAATATATTGGAAGAAATAATGCTTTGTTCGAAGGTAAAGATTTTGTTTAATATATTTATGGTAACTGTCAGCCATGTTCTTTGGTTCTGCTGTTTCCTTTTATTCACTCAGGCAAGTTATGTATGTAAGTCATCATCAGTACCATTTAAAACAGAGAGAGAGAGAGGGAGGGAGGGAGGAGTGAGACAGACAGAAGGAGACAGAGACAGACAGAGGGAGACAAAGAGATGGAGCGAGAGAGACAGAGACAGTTGAGGCAATGGTACATCTTTTCAACATTGAGTTTGGTTATTCAGAACATGTAGAACAGTAGTAAAGAGTATTTCTACATACTTTTAAGTTCCATGGTTTACTCTTTGCCGCTTATCGAAGAGTCCATGTTTTTGCCATTTTCTTCTTTTTTCCTTCAAATTATCTTTTTCATGAATGGCATGACATCATCCACTGGGAAAGACGGTTTACTGTGTCTGTTTACTTAATCTGCATGGATGTGCTCCTTCACACCCCCGATAGGTTATATAAATGTTACTGCTTTGTTTTAATGATATCTCAGAATAATGGTCTTTGTAAGCTCTCAAAATGTAGTGACTTCAGATATTGATTTATCAGTACTAGCTTTTTTCATACTCTAAAAAGAGTTGCGTAATGCTTTTTAGGTTTGTACATACCTATGCAACTTCTCTGTTCTTTAATAACTCTGAAAGAATGCTGGGGTAATAAATAGTAGAATCAGGAATTAGGGTAAGCCTCCATGATTTGCCTTTTTCCTAGACACTCTTATTTTGGGGTTAACCTAGGATATTTATAGTTAGAAATATGCTCATAGTTTGAGCTTGCTTGCTGCTGCCGCTATTTTGTTTCTCTTTTTACCATGGGTATTTAACTTCTCTGTTAGATTTTAAGCTTATCGAATTGTCTGTATTGGGTCCTTCCCAGTAGCCAACCCAGTAATTACCT
Organism: Eidolon dupreanum; assembly: GCA_028627145.1. NCBI lineage: Eukaryota > Metazoa > Chordata > Mammalia > Chiroptera > Pteropodidae > Eidolon > Eidolon dupreanum. The sequence continues at coordinate 47,395,844 of CM053513.1, forward strand.
AATAATAGTCATTGGATATATGAAAAAATTATGACTACCTAAAAATTCACACTCCTTAGTGTTAGGACATTGACCTTAAAAAATGCTCTTTCATATAAGTGCTGCCCCTTCAAAATATCTTTTTAGATTTAGTGTGAATATGAACATTGGAATAGCTTGGCGATGAAAAATAGTTCATAAACTAGAATAAGGGAGGGAATGGTCATAAGAGAGATGTGCCTCCAGAGAGTGAAGAAAAGGTGACCACTCGATTATAATATCATTGTTAATTTATATTTATCATCTAAAATATATAATTAAAATTACAAAAATCTTAAAATAACCACTGAGCTATTCATTATCAAGCTTAGAAATACTTTGTTGTATATAATTTTTCAGTAAAAATAAAAGTATTTGGTAACATAGTAAAATGATTGAATTTACTGAAACAAAAATTAATTTCATAAGCTTTAGGAAGAAATTCAAAGGAAAAAAAATTCTAATGAAAATGTACTCCACCTAGTATTGTGAGTACCCAGATATTTGTTGGACTAGAACAGAAGAAAGGCAAGAAACCTAAATGGGGGTAGGTAGAGAGGGAGAGAGGGAGAGGGACAGGGAGAGGGGGAGAGAGAGAAAAAGAGAGAGAGAGAGCACACACAAGAGAGAGCATGTGCATGTGTGTGTGTACAAAACAGAGCAATACGTAGATGAAATAAATCATCTTGAATCAGAGAGCTGACAATTACTGAACATAATTTTAAGTAAACCATGTAGAGAATGCTATTTGAGAATAAAAGAATTCAGTCATGAGGCAGAAGGAATGTTATAGAATTTAGCAAGTTTTAAGTCTATTGGTAAAGTACATTTTAGAAGAAGACCCACTGTTCTGAATCTAATGTTTCTTATACAGTGGTTGTATTAGGAATTGTGCTTTTTATTTCAAGAGAAAAAAGGTTCTGTTACAACTTTAAAATTGTAATGGATTAGTTTTTACTTTGTTTTTTTTTTTCCTATCATACATTATTTTACGAAATCATGTTTAAACTAAGTTTAAAAAACCAAAATAATATATGTATGTACTTTAAAAAATTGTATTTAACATGGTTTGTAATGAAAAAAGACAAACACAAACAAACAAAAACACTTCTTTGCCTCTTGCCTCCCTGTCCCCTATCCCTGTTCAAATTCCCTATAGGTAATTTTTCACTTGTGGCATTTTAACATATCATGCTTATTTTTTTTTTCTTTAGTTTTAGATAATGTCTGTGGGCTTCCTTTTATAGAAAATGAGGATTTAGATTAGTTACAGTTAGCCCCCTCACATACACACTCAACCATGCACAAGTGTCCTTCCTCTCATCTTTCCAGTACAGTTTTGACACAATTGTTGGTTGTCAGTGTTCAATGTGTACATTTTTAGGGCATGTAAATATTTTTCACCATTGAGGTTTAACATACTATGATTATATTGCCTTCTATAAGGTTTTATTTTTCCTGAAGTTAGTTATAATTTTGTTTATTAAAGTGACTGTTGGTTTTCTTAGTTTTTTACCTGTCACTGATTCATCTCTATTTAGAAGTATAAATTTCCTCCCAATTAAAGGTGGCTATCATTTTCATTTTTTCTTGGTTACATCTCTCATGGAGCTCCGCAGTCTAAATTGGTTGCTTTCTGTGCCTGCCACACACGTATTTTCTTTTACCTTTCAGTCTTCCTGGAAATTCCTGTATCTCCTCTCTTTTCTGTTTCCTGGTTTGTTAGTAGAGCAAGTCTTCTAGTAGTTCTTGAGAAAGTATACATGGGAGGAAAAGTTTTAAACTTTGCTACCTAAAAATAACTCCCCCCTCCAAACTGACACTTGATTGATAATTTGGCCGGGCACATAATTCTATGTTAAACATAATTTTTCTTGTGAATTTTTGAGGCACTATATTGTATTCTAGCTTTAAAAAGAAAAAAAGGCCTCAGCGAGGGGAATGGCAGTTTTTATCCCTCTATCCCTAGCTCTCATTCCCTCTAACATTTAAGAGTACAAAATACCTTTTTCTTTTGTCTCTTTAATAGCTGTATGTACTCCAGATCTAGTACCATCATCTGGCCTCTGTAGGTACCTTAGTTTGTTCACATAGATGTGTCTGTTTTGTTTGCTGCCTTAGCTTATGATATTACTTTCAAACTTTTAGCAAGTTAGCTGAAGATAACATTTTGGTAGACCCTGTCATAAAATGTATCAAATCTAGCTTTTTGTCTTCTTACTTTTTAAACGTTACTTAATGGGAAAAATTAAAATTTATAATTTTCCATTTATGCATAAATCGAATAATTATATCAAGATTCTGTTTGGTGTTGTATGTGAAGGTAAGACCTTATTCCATAAGTTGATACTGTAATTATCATGGAATTATGTTTACCTTTTATGTCATATTACTAAACTGATATCAGTAGTGTGATACATCATAAAGAACATTGACTTTGGATTATAAAGCCTTGGGTTCTATCACTAATTCACGTGATATTGGATGTTGTCTAATTTCTTGGAGGGTTTCTTTATCTCAAATTGAGAATAATATTAACTATTTGATGAGATTATTGAAAGGATTAAATGAGGGAATTTTATACAAACCGTACACATCCTCAATGTTGGTTGCTATTGTGGCTGTTGTTGGTAGTGCTATTTAAATAGTATTTTTACTGCTTACTACTAAATTTCAACATCTTAGTGTTGAATATGTTTTGCAGCTGCTATCAGCTGGTAATAGTACAAAGTTCTAGTAATAATGAGCTAGTATACTCTTAACTACTGAATGAACCTTTGAATATAGAACCTACTTCTGAAGCCTTTTACTACCAAGAACTGTTTTAATAATGCCATTTCTATTTTTATTAAAGCATTAACTACCAGTATTCACATAAAAATCATATTAAAAGCATATTCATCCCATCCTGAAACCCAAACACCATTTCTCCCCAAGTTATATTTTATGGTTAGTTTGTGTACCAACATAGTATATGTGGCTTTCTGAATTATATTTTTGCATGGATTCCCTAGTTTTCATAAACACAACTTCTGAAACATGTAGTATTTGAGAGTTTTGTTGACATATAGGCCATATTAATTGGGTCACTGAAGTTTTAGATTTTTCATATTGCATTTCATTTTTAATTCAATTTGGTGAACTTCTTCAACTCTCTCAAACCCCAGACCTACCTCATGGGTCTCGTTATCTAATATGAAGTTAAATTGGGTTTAGGGTTGGGGAAGGTCACACTGTATATAGCAAATATTTGTTGGAACATAAACTGTTACACATTGTTCAAATGGTGGGTCATTTTATAAGCTGTGATGAGCTACATTGTTTATACTTTAATTCTAGTATGTAATTCTTGAAGATCAAGAATTTTTCTCTTCCAGGTTGTTAACAATAATGTTTACCATTTATTGAATTCTACACACAGTAGAAACTGAAGTTCAGAGAGCGGCAATGACTTGCTTAAGTAGGAATCTAGCCCTGTCTGATTTATAAACTCTCTTCTGTGGAACAGAAGTATTAAGTGACCTGTTTTAAATTAGAATCTATAATAATATGAGTAACATATTACAAATGTCAGTTTTATTGCATTTTAAATCTGGTTGGGAAATACTGTTCACAACTGGAATGATTCTGTTCTTATACTCGGCCTTGCCACTTGGTCTATCTTCAGAGAAGTAGTACAGATTTTGATAAAACCTTCTCCTAATCCTCTAATCCTTGGGCCTGGCACGGTAAATTGCTGGGAAATGGCAGGCAGTATGCTACTAATTCAAAGTGAGCTTTAAAGTCTTAAAGCCACAGCCCTCCTTATACAGTAAATGATGAGACAACAGAAGGCATGTAATTACAATAGCAGTTTCAAGCCATTTATTCTCTATAATCTGATAGCAAAGAAAAGAAAAAGAACATCAAAACAAAATTTCCTTGAAACTGAAAGCTTCTTATATGATTAAAAATGCACCACCTGTTTTATAACTAAATGAACTGCCCTCTAAAAGATGGAAACTGATTAGAAGAGTGGTAACATGAATAGTATGAGGCAAACATGCCCCTATCCCCACGTTTTTTTTTTTAAATTTTATAAATGTGTTGAATTTTAAAATATACTTTATGAAGGTTCATTTACTGATTTAAGAATACATCATTTGCAATATTTATTTGAAATAGTGTGGCATTAACTAGAATCTCATTTTTTCACAAAGTATTCATTTAAAAGAATCCGTAATAAATTTATGAAAATTGACTACAAGTTTTAGCTTTTGAGTTTGGAATTCTCTTGGACTGTGCAAGACTATAATGTCTTTGAAACGTTGATACCTAGAAATACCAGTTTATGAAAACTGAAGCATGATATGGATGAATTTATGTTCTTATTTGGCAGATTCATGTTCTTAAGTGCATTTGGTTAGGTAAGCTTGTTCTTCAGAACCTCCCAATTGTTTTTACCTTTGGTTAGTCATTTTCTAGATCGTTAGAATCAGGATTAGTACTTGAGTTTCACAACTGTTAGAATGATAACCTTCTTGAAGTCAGGAGTTGCCTTATCTCTGTATGCCATATAATTCCTTGATGAATGAACTCATTATCAAAGTATACTTTGGTAACCTAATCTTTCTATCTTACATACTAATATTTAATAAGCTTTTAGTAAATAAGGTGAATATTACTTAATGCTCATCTCTATCAGTTAAGTTTCATTGTCCATATAGATGAGGTAACTGAGGTTATTTGGATGTTTATCTTTGGTAGATTTTGAGAAGTTGAGTATTTTCATTTTTTGGTAAACTGTAAGGTATTTCTAGAACTTAACCTACAAAACTCTCAAAACAAAATCATTGCACAAAATGCTATTTGCTGAAATTGAACATATGGTACTCATTCTATTTTTTTTACACTTTTCAGGCATAGCTTTATAAAAGTCACAAAAGAAATGTAAGACAAATGTAGTTGTATTTTGTAGAGGTTGATGTTAAGCTATATTGAATGTTTGCTGCTGATGATAATTCTATTGGTAGTTTAATAGTAGAATTTACAGATGGGAATTTTAAACTAGTGGCCTCAGCAGAGAAGTCACTGTGGCCTTGATGTATGGCCTTAAAGTTGGGCAAGTCATTTTTCCTAGTTCCCTTTATGTGTAAGGAGAAATTGGACTACATCTCTAAAAATCCCTTCTTGGTTTTTGCTTTCAAGATATAGTTGAAGCTATGAAACAGGAGTGAGGTCACCAAAAGAAAGAGATGAAAAGAGAGAAGAGAATGCCAAGGAGTGAGCACTGGGGGTCAACAGCACCTGTCTGAAGCAGTAGGAAGTCATGACAGTGATCCAACATGGAAAGCAAGTGGGACATTTTGAAGATGTGGTTGATAAAATTGAAGAGGAAAGATTATAGCAAACCTAACAGAGCATTTTTACTCTAATAATATGGGAGCCCCAAAGGTAGGGAGCTAGGAGATAACGTGTGAAAAACCGTTGGCACTGCATTTGTGCACTTGACAATATTAGTTACTGTCCTCTCTAATTCATTTCTCAGTACCATTAGAAGTATGTAGTAGTTACTTCACAAATAATTATGTAATGATGGTATAATACATTAGCAGTAACCAATAATACAGTCCTTTAATAAGCACTTGCAACATACCAGCACTGTTGTAAGCAGTTTGCTGGTGTTCTCACTTCAGTCCCTGCTACAACTCTCTGAGGCAGATACAGGTGAGGAAAGGAAGACACTAGTGATGCGTGATTCCAATGAGAACAGGTCATTGAAAGGACACTTTCCTTTAGTTTCCTCTCCTGATGTAGGAAGGGAAGTGTGTACTTTATGTACTTTATGCAGACTGTTACCAAATGGTTAATTTGGTATTTCACTTATTAAATGCTTATTATTTTACTGACTACTGAATAATTGATGCACTATTTTAGTTAAATTTGAACTACTGTCTTGAATTCTGTATATGAGATATATTGAGACATAAAGCAGTGAGAATAAGTACTGATTCTCTTGACACTTTAGTGAATCCCATTGCTTTTTTTTCAATACTTACTTGGAATTTCCCTGAGAAACAGTTCACATGCCACATAACAGAGAATTTAAGACTTCATAACTCATCATTGCTGTTTTTAATAATTTATTCAAATCTGCACTATTTTCTTCATTTTACCTTATTCTCAGGATTTGGCTCTGATTGGATTTTGGCTGTTTTCAGTCATCAAACACAACTTTAAAACATGAGGATTACTCAAAAAGCTGAAAATTTTAGTTTGTAGTTTTAAGGCACAGAACAGAAATAAAGAATATCCTGACTAGAAGCCATCAAAATATCATTGTACTTTAGTTTAAAGAAGCCCTACTTTGAGCCAAAAAAAAAAAAAAAAAAAAAAAAAAAAATACACACATGCACACATATGTAGGTCAATATATGAAATGCATTTTACAAAATCATTTAATAGAGAAAAGATATAATAGGTATGATCCTGGGCACATTCTAGACATTTATTTATGCTTTAAATACATTTTCCTAGTACTTATACTAAATATTCTAACTCCCCTTCTACCTACTTGCAGCCATTTTTATGTTAATAATACAAATCTCAGTAAATATAGGGATTAGTAGGATTTAGGCTATATTGAATTGTAAGACAACATATTTAGGCTATACTTTTGGGAAATTAAGCAATGAAATAATCCTGATTTAAATTTCATAGTAAATCAAATGTGTAATATTTACCCTAACAACTTGGAAGAAGCAATTGAATCAGGAGCAAACACTAAGACTATCTGAATTCTCTTTTAATTTTTAAATCTCAGGAATATGTTCAGGAAAAGAAATAGATTATAAAATGAAGTCATACACAGGTAGATGGAGATGAGAAACCAACCTTGTAACTTGTAATGCTAATTTTGATAGTCTTTTGTGCCCATGGGATAGGACTAAAAGTCATAGAATATATCGAAATAATTTTTATTTTTACATAATTCTCATTTCTCAGTTCTTCTGTAGTTTTACAATGAAGAGAGGACAATGAACTAGATTGCTGTTACTGTAGAAAGTGAAATCTAGGATTGTTGTAATTTGCAGCTTGGAATTTAACTTTTCTCACCAGGAGGTTCTGGAGAGAGATGACATCATGTACTTAAATTATGTTTAATGGTACTTAACATTTAAGTTGTTTTTAGTGTGCTGTGTCAGACTTATTGCTGTTCTTGACTCTATGTCAGTTTATAAAAGAGTGGAAGGATGGAGAAATAGAGAAACATTTATACAATGTCAGGGTGGGTTGTTGAGACTATGGGAGAAAAAAGGAATTTGGATAAATATTTTTGACTTCTTTAGTTTCATGAAGGGGAGACAATACAAAAAATAAAACCAGTCTTTCTGTACAGAAAATTTCTCTAGGTGCCCATATTTTTCAGGGATGTAATCTGAAATCACGAAGATAGTCTAGATCATTGTGGGTGTCTTTTCTTGCTCTTTTTGAAAGCAGTTCTTTTCAGTTTCTTATACTGTGCTCTCAACTCCAGCTATTTAAAAATCAGAGCTCTAGTTTCCAGGATCCAAAATGTACCCTTGTGTGTGGATATACATTTGTTTGCCTACTTATTTCTGGCCAGTTCTAAAGTGGACCTGAACTACCTTTTTTTTTTTTATTATTATTGCATTTTCATTTATTTTAGAATTAAAAAAAAATATATCAATTCCAGTTGACATGCAATATTATATTAGTTTCAGGTGTACAGCATCATGACCTGAACTACTCTTGAATTAGCCATAGCGTCGCACCCTCCCCGCTCTGTTCTCTCCACTCTTCCTTATTTAGATTCACCTTCAACCATTGAGTCCAGAGAAGTTGCTAGAAGGTTGGAGGATGATGGATGAGAAAACTGAGTTTGGCCTTGCCGTGGAGATGATGGCGATAGTGAACTTCATTGAGTGCTTATTATGTGTCAGGCACTATTTTAAGTCCTTCCTTCACAACAATCCTATGAAGTAGAAGCTGTTATTATACTACTCCCTCATAATGATAATGCACATAGTCCCTCATGAGGAACACAAAGCGTTTAGTTATGATTTTGTCAGAGATTGTTACTGGGTTAAGTTTATTAGCTGTGCATTAATTATGCATAAGGAGGGAATAACAGCAAATAGATAATGTAAAATTGATATTAAAAAAGTTTTCATTTTTTACCCCTCGAGGAAAAAGTGTATGATTGTGGTTCTACTTAAAATACTGAAAAAGTAGAAACAACCTAGAGGTTCTGTAAGTAAATAGTTAAATGTTACATTTACAGTATTTATTATGTTTCTATCAGAATTAATGATAGACTATATTGATTCCTGTAAAGATGCATTAAAAATGGTAAGTGAAAAAACCCCACAAATTTATATCCACACTGACAATTAAAAAATAGACATGTATGGCACTTTACAATAAAGAAATATATAGCTCTATTAATACAACTTTGAAAAGCTGATAAAGGACAGGCAGAATGAGAAGCAGAAGGTGACAAATGTGTTTGGAAAGCAATGTTGGCCGGTTGGGTAAAGGAAACAGTTAAAATATAAGAGATTAAAATATAAGAATAACAAAAAGAAGGGCATTGAAGGACTCTGTACAGAAAGACCTTGAGGAACAAAACTTTGTGCCCTAGAAATGGAAATTTTCCCAGAGAGGTCATAGAGCAGTACTTTCCCCAAAGTGCTTTTGCCAAAATTGTTTATAAAGATTAATAGGTGTTACATGTAAATAAGATCTTTGTAGTGAAGCAAATATGGAAAATCCTAGGTTTCATACAATTAAATCTTTTGTGTAGGACTTGTCAATACTTTTAATATAATGAGCATTTTCTAGGCGAGAAGGCGTGGAGGCACATTATATTAGTGCAGCATTTCATAAACTCAGTTGACTGAGCCCATAGAACAGTTTGATTCTCATTACGGGAATAGTGTTCTGCAGAATACACTTTACACACATATTGGAATGTTCCTAGAGGTGTCCATGGGCAGACACTGTGACTTTCTGTGGGTGGGTAAGTAGCTTGAGGAGTTAATAACTTAAAATGTAACTTAGAGGAATGTCCCAAAGTGGAGGATGATTGCATGTCTTTGCCATTACATTTTTTGCTTTTGAATAAAAATTTATGAAAGTAGATCCATAGCTAATCTAAAAGTAATCTTTGTTTTTAATATCATAAGTATCCTCTATGGAGAAGTCAAACTGGAGAATCTGCATTTGATTTGGTTTTAATCTGTTAGGATTTAAGATAAGCTTATTTTAAATTTGTAAAGATATAGCATATAGTTCTTGGCTGGTTTAAAGGAACTGGCAGATGAATAATGGATGAAGATCATATTTGTATTTAAGTATAACCTGCTGGAATTTTCCATGTCTTCTCTGCCCCTCACACCTCAGCCCCACTAGATTTCCTGCTCACTCCTCACTTTGAGTTGCCAACCAACTGCACGAGCTGACCAGAGCAGCCACGTTCTGTCCTCAGTTCATTGGAATTCTTTGCATCACACAGCTCAGCTGTCTACTGCCTTCCCCGGAAACACTCTTCCCCTCTAGGCTTCCGTAATGTCACACTCACCTGCTTTTGGTCCTCTTTGGTGTTTCTCAGTTTGCTGTGCAGCTTCGTCTGCTGACTTGTAGATGTATGATACGTGAAGGCTCAGTACTGATCCCCCTTTCCTCTTCTGTACTTTTTTCCTAAGCAGTTTCCTGCAGACTTGTGACCTGCTGCGTGGTGAGGACTCCCAAATCTATTTTCTCTGGCTAGAAACTAACCATTGTGCTCAAACCACAGATATCTGCTTGCACTTAAATGTCTCACAGATAACTCAAGCTTTGTGTCCAAAACCAATTCCTGATAATCTCCTCTACTTCTCAACTTACTCTTTACTTACTCTTTTCTCTCTGTGGTAATGGCACTACCCATCCATCCAGAGTTTTCCTCTTCAATCTCTGATTCTTTCACTTCTTACCCTGTCACCACAGTCATCCAGGTCACCGTGATCTCTAACTTGAATGACTGTAATTTCCTCTTCCCTGATCTCCCTACTTTGTACTCTCTTTTCAGTCAGTTATCTTTTTGAAATGTAAATCCAATCATGACACCTATTTTAAACAAAGCCTTGTAATAGTTTCCCACTACACACTGACTTTAGAGCAAAATCCAAACTCCATCTCATGACCATAAAGGGACTGTCACAGTCCGGCCCTTCCCCCTCACCTTTCCACCTGATACTGTACCATATTCCCTTTGCTTTCTATGCTCCAGGCACAGCAGAACATATTTTGAGTCCCTCAAGTAGGCCAGCCTCTTTCTTGAACTGGCCTTCGCACATGCTGTAGCTTTTACTGGGAGCAGCTTTCTGCCTTTTCTTTGCATGGCCGGCTCCCTCTCACTGTCCAGTCATCTCAGGAAGGCCTTTGCTGACTGTCCAGAGTGTGTTTACGCCTTCCCTGCCCCAGGATTTGCACCGCTGCTGTTCTTTCAGAGCAGCAGTCACAGTTTGTGTTTACTTATGCTCTGTTTCCACACAGACTGTAAACTTCTGGAGGCAGAGACCCTAAACAGTATATATATTGATCACACATTGGTGAATATTCACCAATGTGTGATCAATATATATTGCATGTAGTAAAGTACTCTATAAAATGGTTTTTTTTTTTACTCAAATAAAAAATGTGACTGAATTCTGAGCTAAAAATATCTCCAGATGTAAAGAGTTTATTTTTCTGTGTAACTTTCTTTATTGTATTCTGAATATATTGAATATGTATTTGTCCCTAGCTGTGAGCTCAAAGTAGTCACTTATTGTTTCATTCAACAGATATTGATTCAGCACAGTACTGGGATAGAAATGAATGATACATGAGGTACATGGTAAATAGACCTGTATCTAAGAGCTTATAGTCAAGTAGGGAAAACAGACAAGTAAACAGTTAATTGTAATACGTACAGCAGGTGCTAAAATTCAGGCTCACACTAGATTCAACAGAAGCACCAACTATAGGTGTTTTTCACGGGAGTCTCCAAAGGGCACTGACATGGGCTGGGGCTTGAAACACAGCCAGGTCCACTAGGCAAGTCAGGTGGGAATGGAAGTACTAGAAGGACATTTATGCTGAGGTACAGTATTAAATGGTAGAGAGGTATTAAAACTGCAGAGCGCCCCTGGATACCCAAACCTAATAGGTTCCTCAGTGTCTTTCATCAAATATTAAGAGGTTGGATAGCAAGATAGCTCAAAAGCAAACAAACAGAAAACCAGCCCACAAAACTATCCAAATCTCTTCAGCTCCTGAATTTGAGTAGGGAGAGTTCTAGTGTGGCTATAACGAAGAATACCCATGGGAGACATCAAGGTCTGGGGCTAAAGATGGGATGGGACAGATCCAGACATAGAGGGGCACCCTGTGTGGGGTAAGGGAAAGAGCCACTGAGAGGTTTTAATTAGTAGCCACATAATTAGTACTTCAGAAAAGTCATTCTGGTGATTCTGCAGAGCAGTCTGAGGGATATGGGATTGAAGGGAGACAGGCAAGTGTAGCAGCTAAAGAGTTGCTCAATGAGATGAAGGAATGAAATAGGCAACTGGCAGAGGGAGAAAAGGGAACAGATTCGAGAGAATTCAAAAACTGGCGGAAAGAGGGAAAATAATTTCTGGATTTCTGCTGCTTTGTAGAAATGGGTGGACAGAAGCATTTATCACTAATTTAGAGGGACTAGTGAGCCCCTTTTAAGAGGAAAGATGATTACTTCTGAAATTGTTGAGTTTGAAGTAATGGTAGGATACATATTCATGATAAGTATTAGATGAATAAGATAATTAAGTATTAATAGTAAGTATTAGAGATCCTGTTATTATGGTGTATGTGGCAATTAACATACAATAGTTAAGACCCAGAGGATGACATGGAGAGAGGGAGGACAACCAAGGATAGAACCCTGGAGACCACACATGTTTAAGGAAATGTCACTGAAAGAAGTCTCTATAAATCTGACCAAGAATGAATAGTCAGAGAGGGAAGACACCAGTGCTGATTTTCAAAGAGGAGGATATAACTCAGAGGTGTCATATGCCACCAGGAGCACCATGTTACTAATTGGAAAGTAATGGTCCTGGCATCATAAGCTAATTCATTTTTATGACTATAGACTGTACTTCCAACCCTAGCTGATTGCTTTGAAAATATATGATCATAGTCAAAGGAGGGGAAAGGATGAATGGATATGTGGTTGGATCAATTCAAGTTGATCCCTACCTCTGGAAAGTCAGTTCAATATACCAATATATTAGGAGGGCAGTATATTTTCATGTAAACTAATATATCACCTGTTTATTATATGCCATACAGTAAAACTATAAAGCACTATATTTGATGCAATTTTATTACCTATCATACAGTGAACATACGATAGTATGGATGTGATAAAGGAGATCTGTCATCTGGAGAAGGCCCGTGCCCTTGGTGCAGTCTCAGTGCAGTGCCTGGTCCTTAGCTTTGTTTGGGCTAGGGGAATGCATTTATGTTAACCCAACTCATAAGATACTGGTTTACAAAAAAACCAAAATGCTAGTTAAGAAAATTATGGTTAAACATAAAACTTAAGAAGATGTGCTCTTCATGCTTGTTGATATCTGTGGGAAACTTTATAATAGAGTTGAAATATAAGCAAAAAGTTGTTTGGTAAATATGGGATCTAAGCAAGGATAATTAGCTGAATAAGCTTATTTTGAAGGCAAGAGGAGAAAATTTGCTTCTTCTATATTGTACTGTATTTAGAGTCCTAGTCTGGGTACAATACATAAAACTTAGCTGTAGGTGGAAGCTTATGAGTAGGTGGTATGTAGGGTACAGAGACAAGTGAGTCTGTCTGCACTAAAGGACCTAACAATCTAATTTGAGGACAAATGCCTAATGACAAAGAACTGACATTATTTCTTACTCTAAAGGAAATAGTATGAGGGACTTGTAATGCTTTGTGTTAGTACATATTTAGTACAAATAGTTTTTGAAATGCATTAGTATGCTATAATATTTTTCTTTGAACCTGCAGGTTCTCCTGAAAAGAAAATTGAACATTCATCCATGAATCAAGAAAATAGCTCTGCAAACCCTATCAAGAATAGAAAGGCGAGTCCAGTATCTAAAGACCACCGGCCTGGAAAGAAAACCTCAGAGAATTCATCAGTACACGGTCAGGTGCAGAAGGGGCATGATGAATCTGAAAGTGATTTTGAATCAGATCCTCCTTCTCCTAAGAGCAGTGAAGAGGAAGAGCAAGAGGATGAAGAAGTTCTTCAGGGAGAACAAGGAGATTTCAATGATGATGACACTGAACCAGAAAATCTGGGTCATAGGCCACTCCTTATGGATTCTGAAGATGAGGAAGAAGAAGAGAAACCCAGCTCTGATTCTGATTACGAGCAGGCCAAAGCACAGTACAGCAACACGAGCCCTGCCTGCAGAGACAGGTCTGTCAGTGGGCCAATGCAGCACCCCAAGGTAACACTCCTCAGCCCAGCCCAGGTACCTCCCGATCCTGGGGTGGGGACCCCCAGACAGGAGTTTGATGTGTTTGGCGCTGTCCCCTTCTTTGCAGTGCATGCTCAACAGCCCCAACAAGGAGAGAGGGAAAAGAACCTCTCTCAACAGACCCGTTTTCCTACTGTGGGACTAGAGCAAGAGGAATTTGATGTATTCACAAAGGCGCCCTTTAACAAGAAGGTGAACATACAAGATGGCCGTACAGTGGGGCCTGAGGCACAGACTCTGCCCGGTTGTCCCAAACGTGTAGATATGTTTGGCTCCACTCCATTTCAGCCGTTTCCCACATCTTCAAGTAAAGCTGACAGCCACGAAGACCTTTTTGGGCTTGTGCCCTTTGAGGAAATAACTGGGAATCAGCAGCAAAAAGTCAAACAGCGTAGCTTACAGAAACTGTCATCTCGCCAAAGGCGCACAAAGCAGGATATGTCCAAAAGTAATGGGAAGCGGCACCATGGCACGCCGACCAGCACGAAGAAGACTGCAAAGCCTACCTACCGTACCCCAGAGAGGGCCCGCAGGCACAAAAAGGTGGGCCGCCGAGACTCCCAGAGCAGCAATGAATTTTTAACCATCTCAGACTCCAAGGAGAACATTAGCGTTGCACTGACTGATGGGAAAGACAGAGGGAATGTCCTGCCTTCTGAAGAGAGTCTGTTGGACCCCTTTGGGGCCAAGCCCTTCCACCCACCAGACCTGCCGTGGCATGCTGCACATCAGGGCCTGAGTGACATCCGTGTGGATCACAATCCCGTGCTTCCTGGGCGGCCAAGACCGAGTTCACTCCATGGGTCTTTTCATAGTGCAGACACATTGAAAATGGATGACTTTGGTGCCGTGCCCTTTACAGAACTCGTGGTGCGGAGCATCTCTTCCCATCAGCCCCAGCAGTCTCAGCCAGTCGAATTAGACCCATTTGGTGCTGCTCCATTTCCTTCTAAACAGTAGATACTTCTGACAGACTATTGGCATTAACCCCTGTTTCAAAAAAGTATGAATAGTTTTATGAATTAGAAAAATTTATTTGTATAGCTCTTTATATCATATATCCTTACAGGTCAATCAGAATAGGTAATTTTTAAATAAACCAAATAGAAAAAGGAAGTTATCTCCACAGGGTAGTGACTTGGTGTCTCTTCCACGCAGGAGAAAAGGGAGCTAAATTGGAAGCTCTGACCCAGGGTTTCAGCTACTGGCGTCACAGCATAGAAATCCAGGGAAGGCAGGTGGCAGCTTTCCAGCTGTGTGGCCACTGAAAAGGGACTGGAAAGCTGTGTCATTATTTTTATAACAGAATGTCACTTTCGTGTATGTATCCCAGGCTCATTCTAGAATCCAGCATTTAAGACTAAGGTTATTTGTACATGCACAGGTTGCATCTGTGGATTCTTTTAAGGTCTCTTCTACTTTCCACACAGTGTGCAAGGATCTAGTTCTCATTAAGAATTAGAAAGTTACTGTCTGGAGACTGCAGAGATTTTACTCTTACACCTTTCTCTACAAAGCAGAGCCAGAAGTAACTGACTGTGTGCCTAAAACTTTTTATTTTTAAAAACAAGTGCCATTAATATGGAATATCTACATAGAAGCCTGGAACAAAAACTAAAGAGAGAGATCTGACATGTGGAAAATAGAAAAGAAAAAATTATAAAGAGAGAAAAAACACTCTACTTAAGGAACACTTTATATACTGCTTTTGAATGGCTTCTTGCTTAAAACTTTTATTATTGCTAATAAAGGAGATTATTGAGAAAATGGAGTGAGGACAAGGGTTATATAGATATTTTATTTCAGGAAAAAATATGTAGCTGAAACCCTGAGTTTTTAAGACGTTTACAATATAAAATCATGTTGCATTTAATAATGTACTTTATTAAATTACCGCCTTCCCCAAATATTCCCCAGGTCGTGAGCAACAATTTTTTAGTTACGTTTGGGGGTGGTGTAGATTTAATAAAGTACACAGAACAGCGAAAGCCACAAAGCCTTATAGGCAGGACTCCTGTATCCTGCATCAAGTACCTCTGCACTGATCCAACAAGATCTTAAAATGGCTATAAGGTATTAGATGATGAGTGACTAGCATCTTAACTCTGCTAGTTGATTGAAATGTCTTTATTGAAAAGAACCCAGCTACCAAATTGCCTTTTTTTTTTTAATACCACAAGTCCTAATTAGAAACTTGAGATTTTATAGAAATTGTTTAATAAGATAGGTATTACATATATGAATTAATGTGACTACCATATCTGTGCTTCTTGTGTCTCCAAGTATTTTAAGTTATAATTAACTATCTTTCCCTATCAAATTAACATTTAGAAGTTTCTAGAACTATTAAAGCTATTTATAAAAAGGGGTGGAAACTATCAGCTGATACTCTCCTTAATTGCTATGTTTTAAATGAACTCTCTTTGAATCCAATTAAAGTGTATTTTATGAGTAATTTTATTAGAATAGAATCTCTTGATTATAGTATCCCAGTTGGGATGAACTGTTTGCCTGTCTTCACAGTTCTAAACTTGGAAAGAAGCAAAGTATATGTAACTACACCGTATAATCATTTTTTATTGCTTCTCTTTTACATTTTAAAACAAATTTGTGGACAAGCAGGGAAGCACTATTTGAATGACAGCACAGGCAGACTGCGCATCACATTACTGCCTATGAGTGTGCTTTTAGAGCCCACCTGCACCAATTACTTGTCCTGTGCCAAAGGCAAATATTATATTTGCACCTTTTTTTTTTCCTGGTTCTCAGGTTGATTAATACTGCTAATGCAAATGCTTAAGTAGATGTTCTTTAAAACTTTACAAAGTAGATTCAAGTGATACTTTCTTTTAAAAGTGAAGAGTTGATGATTACACTTAGTAAATTCATGAACTACAGTAGGTTTGTATCAAACAATATTTTTTTTAAATGAAAATCTGTTGATGTGTGCACAATATGCTTCTTTGACTATTTTAGTCCTTGGCCTTGGTCTCTGCTAGAATTGATGTGATCTCCATGGGTTATAAACATGAAATACTGAGAGTCTCTCTGATACCAAGGCCTTGCTTACACTTGCTTTTTAATACACTGAATAATTTTAAATGATTTAGACACTGCTATAGACACTTGGGCTTATAATGTTGGATAAATTCTACGGAAACAACTTTGACATTGTTTAAAATATTTACATTCTTATATGACAGCCCAGTGACTTTCCTCTTTTGAGATTACGATTCATAGGAAACATGGGGTTCAGTAGGGTACCCAATGTGGTAGAGATGAGTAGAAATGGGAAAATTCCTTTGTGTTGAAGTAGAGGTATTTCCCCAAGGAGTACAGGATTAGGTTGCTTTCCATTTTCCTTCATCTCTTACCACTACTGTTAGGATGTAAGTCACTCCACCCAGCTGATGCCCAGGTCATTCCCTTATGAAATTATGAGAATAAAGCTTCCAAGTCATATGAAAAACCTTAGTGCACACTTGGTGCATAGCACGCAGTAAAAGTTTAGCTCTATTATAGATAGGATGGTCCAATTTTTGTTTAAGGAAGGAAAGTTGAAAAATTATTTTCCAATTAGTAAGGTGTCCTCTGTGCTTCTTTAGCATATTAAATAGTCATAACTCTAAGCCTGTAATACTTGAACATCACTAAAGGAGGTAAAATATTATGAAGCTAGCAAAAATCTTAGGCCAAAGTTATTTCTGTCCTAACAGCTTTAATTATACTTACTGATTTTGAATAATCTTTTAAAAAATGGACCATTTGCTTATTTTAATATTGATTCAGCAAAATGTTAGTATTAAAAAGATTAGCTTTTACGGCATTGAAGAATGTATCTGCTAAGACACAAAAGTTGCTTAGTATATATATCAGATCGAGGAAGAAAGGCCGGATGAAAATTTAACTGACTAGAACATTTATTCAGAAGTATCAATTGGGGAAATAGTATAATCGTTCCACTGACATGCCCCACTGTGTGTGTGTGTGTGCACATGTGTTTTTGGATGCATTATTTGGAATTGTAGATAAATGCACCTTTTGATAGATCGTTGTCCTCATCTTGCTGGTGGAAAATACTAAGGTGAGCCTGCTCTTCTGCTCTGATGTTCATCAGGCAGAGCAGTTTTCTCTTGAGATACTCTGCTTGGTTTCTTTTAGATTTTGGTAGTTCACATAAGCATTGCTAGAAGGTACAATGTATATAAATATTATTAGTCCTGAGGAGTTTGGGTACTTTTGTTTTATATACGTAGAATGTGCAGTCAACTTTTTTCCTTTTTAGCAAAATTACTCATCATTTTAGATTCAATATTGAGCTGACAGATCTACTGTGAGAATGAGATATTTACTGTGAGAATAACAAATGATAGTTTATTTGAAAACTTTTATACACACTGGTGTTTATATATTAAGAGAAATATATAAACACACACATGCATGTACATGTCACATCTCTTCCATGGAGTTAATGTGAATTTTTAAATTTCAAATGGAATTGCAACCACAATTGTTACTAAAAGAACATTTACTCCTAGTGAGTTTACAAAAAGCCACTAAATAGGTAGACGTGAGAATGCAAAGGGTCATCATTTGGGGTTATTTTTATTTAAAAATGTATTGTGCTACTTTTGAAAGAGAATTGTTTTTATTACTACACTCTTTTTTGTGACTGAAAAGTCATCCAATAGTAAGCAGTATAGTAATAGTAAACTACTTTTTAATTGCTGACAAACAGCTTTAAGTGCACTTTCTTTGATTACACTTCCATTTTTTGTTAAACTTGAATTTTCTGAAGCCTTTTATGTACCACTAAGCAAATAACTTTAACTTTTAATAAGCCTGATTTACATCTTTGTTATATTTCTGATTGTTACAAAACTTACTTTCTAAAGTAATTTCTATCCAAATATAGCTGGGAAACTGTTTTGAGATAGAACCAGTTGCTTTTTTTTTTCTCCTATATCTAATTAAGCACTAACTGATTTTACTATTTTACTGCCTTGACATTGCTTATTCTTGACTGAATTGTCCCCCGTTCACTTTGTTTTGTTTGAAATTTAAAGTTATTTTCTTACTGTATTTATCATACCTGTTTTAATAATCTGCTTTCTTTAAAATGCAATAAATCCCGAAAGGATTGCATATTCTTTATAATCAGTGACTTTGGAGTTTTTCATTATTGTCTTATTAAAAATTTTGGACATAAATTTCTATTCAATTCTTTCATTCACACCAGACATTAAGCACCTGTTATGTACCAGCTAGTGGGAATAGAAAAATGAATAGGATTAGATCTCTGTTCTTAAGAAGCCCACAGTAAGGGATTTAAGAAAAGCCATTTTGACCTAGCATTTTTACAACAAAAACAATGGCACAATTTGTTCAGGCACTACAGTTACTGATTCTTAAGATGAAAGTAAAACAAAAACATAAGTAATTTTTGAATGTTAGGCATAGTTTTTGCATTATGTGTAATATATTTTTTAAACTTTAAAAATGTAACATATGTGACTTAAAATTTCATTAAATAAAATAGTGTAATCCTTGATTATGTCAGAAATAAGGCTTTGGCAAGTTAAAGGATAAACTTATTTATTGGATTGATGGACTCTGGTGTTAATATGTATTATCTTATGTATTACTCCACAAACTAAAGTCTTTAGATTGCTGGCTTGTGGAAAGATTCATCTTGTTATAAATGAACTTTTTAAAGTAGTAACATTTATCTAAAGTTATGTGGAAAAATAGGGCTTTGTGTCTTTTAACAAAAAATAGTACAAAGTATCAAAATATCACAAATTAGAAATGTTATATAAAAAGTGTGGAATGTACCACTGTTCACATTCATCAGTCATTAACTTCTTTAGAGATGAATACATGTGCAGTTAGAGGTATTTATTTTGAATAGCTGATCCCTTTTTAAGGAAGGCCAGCTCCAATATCCTATGGAAGATATAGCCAATATTCTCATATTGAAGTTAGGAACTTTTGAAGTTTGTTGAGCATTTAAAAAGGTAGTTCACTTTTGCTTCAGATGTTTGGCACTATTGCAATTACATGTATGTTCTGCAGTGTTTTTGATTCCACATTTACAGAGTAGGACTAGATTCCTGGTGACTATCATTCCTGCCCTTTAAAAATGGCTTTTCACCAGCGACCCCTACTGCTGTTCCTTCTCCCTTCTGAAAATGTTTTCTCAGAGGTAGTTTCAGTTTTGGATCGCTACCCTACTTAGAAAGTATGGTGCAGAATTTCAGGGGATGTTGGTCCTCAATAGCATCTGTACCTTTTTAATATAAGCACAGTTATTGTGGTAGTGCATGTAGAAGATAATGCTCCTCCCCTACTAGCCGAGCTGATTCTTCACACACTTTGGCGGGGGTGGAATTACCTGAAATAATTACAGATTTAATAATTTGGTAGGTACCTGCCAAATGGACAGTTGTACAGCTTTATGTCAGTGAATCACAGTCTTCAAATTGGTTATTTTGTCCAGACTAGGATGTCAAAAGATGTGACAGACATTCCCTGAATCTTCATTCCTAATTCTAAAATATGATTTTGAAGCTGTTATGTATCATAAAGAATGACAAGCAGCACTTAATATATTTAGTAAACCCAGTTTATTTACATAATACATATTTTGTCATGCAGCATTAGAACTGAATTCAGTGTAATAACAAAACAAGCACTATCTTGCTATTTAAAAATGCCTTTATACAGAAAGATAATTGTCTCTTAAATGAGTTAACTACAACCTTATAAATCACATAGACAATTTAAAACAAACAGCCATGGATAATTTTAAAATGCAGTCTGCTGGTAAAGAGCTCTTATAGTTTACACATTGGTAAAATTAAAACCAGTCTTTTTACTACTGTAGCTGAATAATATACTTTTAATCTTATTTTAATAGATCTATAAAAACAAAAATAACTTAAATATACAGAATTACAAGGCTCAGGTTTGTAGGCAATTTTTAAATAGTTATTCTTTAATGTTAACAATGTCTTAAACATTCTGCCAGTAGTGATGTGCACACAGTAGGTGGTCAATAAATGCTGATATACAGAGGTGTTTATAGATGACAGCAGTCCACATTCATTCATTCCCTACACTGTAATAAATACATCATAGTAAAGATAAGAATGAGGAAGGATAGCTTTCTTACAATATTTAACATTTTCATAAAAAGATGAAATGTTTACATGGTATAATTCTCCTTATAGTCAGACCTTTTAAATTAAAAAAAAAAAAGTCTTAAATACATTATGCTCTTTTTATCTTTTAATTCAGGTGGCAAGTATTAAATAATTCAGACTATAACAAAAAGCCAGGACTATTTTTAAAATTAAAACAAAACTAAGGTTCTTTATGTTTTTGAGAAGATAACAATAACAAATATGGTACCAGACCTAAAATAACTAGACTTCTTCATTTTAAAATTAACTATAAATATTCAATGTATTTTGTTTGGCCAAAATGACAAAATATTTAAAAGCAATAATATCATGTAAGCCAGTAAGTGATATTTTTG
Source organism: Eidolon dupreanum (assembly GCA_028627145.1). Lineage (NCBI taxonomy): Eukaryota > Metazoa > Chordata > Mammalia > Chiroptera > Pteropodidae > Eidolon > Eidolon dupreanum. The sequence goes on from CM053513.1 coordinate 47,416,941, forward strand.
GAAAAATATATCCTTATCATCACACAAAATCTTTCTTCTATTACTTAGCATATGGGTCAATTGTGTGGCCTTATGAGAAAACAGCCATTTTCAAAGTAGTGTTCTATCATAATAGTGGGTACAAAATAGTGTACCCCTAGCCCTACTGGGGGAAAATTCTCCTTGCTTAGGCACAGCAATTTATACTCCCAAAACACTACACTAAAAAATACAAAATTTTACAGATACATAAACTGAGGCACATTAAAGTAACATTCCTAATATCAGACGTACAAATGGCATTTTGGGAATAAGCTTCACTGTCAGTCAACACTTCTGATATTTAGTAATTCCAAGGTTCTGAAGATATACTAGTATTTAAAGCAGCTCCTGTCAACCCATTAAGAAACTTAGATAATATTTTATATTCCAATAAAATGTTTTTATGAATGGCTGCTTTAAGGAAATTAATTTATGCATATGAAAAAGACCAAAGAACAAGAGTGTTACTGTATGATAAGTCATTGAGATCTACTTTTTAACTATATACAAAAGCCAATTTAATGTTTTAGGCCTAAATATTAGTATATATCAATATTCTGACATTATTATGATGCTAACATGCATACACAGAGAAAAACCAGAGCACAGGTGAATAATCCGTCATCAAATGGGGCATCTGCACGACTTTGTTCTAAGGCTTAAGGTACATTTCAGGGTCAAGACTGGCCATCTGGATTCTGTGGCCTTGAAGGTAGCACCTATGTAGCTGGGAACCCCCATCATCAGGACATTCAGGACTCCACATTCAGAGAGGTGAAAGCTCTGCTGCCGTAGGAATTTTGGGACCAAAAATCTGCAACCCACTGGCAAGAGTTCGGTTACTATATGGATTTAAATATTATCTGAAATTAAAAAGCTTAAATGGCTAATTACTTGGTTATTAGACCACAAAATTTGTCACCTGATCATGTAATCAGTTTTTCATGTGATTATTATCTGATGGGAAATGACAATGCAAGTTCTTTTCCTCTTCTCAACTCCTCTTTCAAAGGAGAAGAGGTTTGAAGTCCTTGTTTCAGCAAACTAAAAAATCCAGTGTTCCTAGGGAGAAGGGAACCTACAGCGAAAGGAAATATGTGCCAGTTTCTCACAAACCATGTATTTAAAGGCTAGTGATGATTCAAAATCACTCTCCTAACTTGTGTTAAGCATAGGCTATATCATAACCCTTACCTTAATTAGGCACTTGAACTTGATCATCCACTGTAAATATTTTCTATTAAAGTAATCACACAGAATGACTCCATTTTATAATGGAGGTGAGCCCTTCCTAAGGAAATTAAGCTGGTGTTAAGTAAAATGAATACTATTTCTACACTGGTTTCACATTCATAGTTCTTAAGATGATTCTTCTGAATGCCAACTAATTTTCACTTTCTTTACAAGCAGCAAATTAGTGGTTTTAAAAAGGGCCTGTAAAGCAGATTCCCAAACTTTCTTAGCTCATTTTCCATTTTAATAAAGTAGTACTCATGATATTTAAACAAGAGGACAAAAGAAAAACTAACGAGAATCTTAGAAATGTTGGGGTATACAACTCCCCATTATATATTGCTTTACAACTGAATAAATCAGGTGGCCATACCTGAATTCACAAACGTGAAACATAGTCAGGACAAGGCTTGCTATGTCTATACTGCATAACATACACTGTTGACTGATGCCACCAATATAACATCACTACAGCAAGGATATGCCATATTTGGTGGCTTGATCCGAGGTAGTTTAGTTGTCCTGGAAAGTAAGGTAGAAAGAAAAGAATACTGATTGTAATATTTTGACATTAAAATGAAAATACATTTCTATCTTTGCCTTAGAATACGGCTCAACAGCAAAAAGATTTTGGCAGTTTCAGAGCACCGGGAGGCTAATGAGATTAATTCAGATCCAACTGTTTTTTAAGGATAAATTCATATTTGGTTCTAATTTTAAGATTTTATTCATAAAGTACACTGGTAAATTTTAGAAATATTATTCCAAGCGTGTTTTCAAAATCTAACTTGGAAAAAAAAATCTAACTTGGTTAATTAATTTCAGGAATTTGACCCAACTCACTCACGTCTCAACTTATATATTTGGTGAAAAAAGACACTGCATGAGAGAATCAAAGGAAATGAATGCTATAAATCATGGAGTGAGCTGACTGGAAGCAGATACACTGTTGTGTTTGGATATAAGTCTGCTAGAAGCACTTTTTATTTCAACCATGTGTGTAAGGAGAAAACTCAGTCCTGAATCTTGTGCTATTAGACTAATAACTTGCAAAACGTAATTAGTAACGGGTTAAGGTTGATTAGTTCATAGTTCACATTAACTTAGGAGAACTATTTCATTTCTCTTTGTGTTAAAGGTTAAATTCTAAGGAGATTAAATAACATGTGGGAAGCTTCTTGAAAAATAAATAAAATACAGAGATATAGAAATTTAAATGTAAATAACTTCTTTCTTACCCTTGGTGCTTCTATGGTCATGTAGATATTTCTAACCTCTCTTTTTTCTTACCAAGAATAATAATCAGTATAATATGTGGGTTTTAAAGTATAAGTCAATAGAATTCTTTCTGCAGGGGTTCTTAGCCCTTTTTGTGTGTGTCACAGACCCCTTTGATAGTCTAGTGAAGCTCACAGACTCATTTCTTACAATCTAAAATACAGAGGATTACAAAGAAAATTGATTATATTGTAATACAAGTATCCACTTAATTCTGTCCATGGACATCTGGGGGATCCTTGGACTCATCAAATATCATTGTGATGTTTATATATTTTTAAAAATTTAATCTGAGCTTAAAGTAAGTTCTTAGGTTTAAGTTTTCTGATTTTACAGTATTCACCACCATTTCACCACAAATGCATGTTTATCTTTATAGCCAGGTCCTAAGTGAGGACTGGCCAGAAGGTTTTTAAGCCATTTGTTCATGAACATCTGAGACTATCACTTGTATCAGTAAAGACTTTTCACTTTTCATGGTCTCCATACTGACACTGTTCAAAGGTAGCTGTACTCTGCCACACATTCAGCTATATGGGGCACATTTTATGTCAAATTGATCTTGCAGAAAAGTTAAGTTTCATAACATTTGACCATTTATAAGTGTTCTATATTACACAACTGGGAACTCTGAATATATTAAGACCCAAAGACATGAGGACTTTCATGGTTTAATTTTCTACACGTGTCAGTGATGAAGAGAAAACGAATTTAAAAAAATCTATAAAGTGATAGAAAAATATATTAGAACTGTTTTCTGAAGAAAATTCTGGTCCTGCCTGGAGGATGAGTGATCTTCAATTCAGGGACATGTCCTAGTTATGTTCCTGAACCCTAAAGTCTACACTCCGGTTCTTCTTTGTATTCCAGTTTCATTAAAACTCAGTGGCAAACCCAGTGCACACAGGAAGGCCTGAGGTTCTGAGGGGCTATTCGTGCTCTGCATCAGGGTTTCTCATCTTTTCTTCCCCAACACACATGCTGAGTGACACAATCCTATCTTTAATTCACTATGGAAGTGATTCTTAACACAGGAGAAAGGAGGAGCAAGTTTAAAGTTTGAATTTAAACTACTCCCCTACTTCTGGCTTCACAAACTAAAAAATCACTACTTTATGTACTCTGTCATTCTTGACTCATGCCAAAGTTCACCTGGACTTGTATCACCCTGTCCCTTACGAAACCACATATTTCATTTATGGAACCAAGGTTGAGGGACATCATTACAATAATAATTGCTAACATTTACTGAATGCTCAACTACTTGTGAGAAACCATGCTGAGTGTTTTATGTGCATTCTCTCATCTAATCCTCACAATAACTCCAGGAGAAAAAAGATAATCTCCACGTTTCAGATAGGGAAACTGGAGCTAAGAAAGCTCGAGTAATTTATTTTGCTCATATAGCTAGTAAGTATCCAATGTAGGGATTGAATCCAAGCAGTCTGACTCCTAAACAAGCAAGTACATGTTTTGGAGAACACCATTCACTCTACCCAGTGACCTCTTTGTTATTTTCTGTCAGAAAATTTTTCTCTGGACTAAAGAACCAGGAAAGGACAGTTTCCTCTGTCCTTTGTTTGAATGATAAGCTTGTGTATATCTTGTGAACATGAAGACCCTTAACTTTTATTATTTTCCTCTTATTGCTAGGTGCCAGGAAGCCAGAAATGGTGGTAATCTCACCTACTGGACTCAATTTATATTGTGAGTATAAAAGGAATAGTCTGTGAAAACTCTTTGAAAGTTAAAGTTTTAGATAACATTTGAGAATAGGAGAGTCATTCTATAATCGATAATACTGAAAAAATAAATCTAAGTTTTGATGCCCTGAAGCATCTACCTCAACCATATAATCAGAATAAAGTAACAAAATCACTCTAAAAAGTACATACCTGGAAAGTACCGTTCTGGAACTTTGGAAATGTAGAATAGGAAAGCAAGAAGAGCAATCACATACATCACAACTACACGAGGTGCAAAGTCCTGAAACACAAAACATTTTTTTACAGATCTTCCTACTGTGACTGAATTTCCAATTCATTATGAATCTAACTCCTAGATGATGTGGAATTTATAGGTGGAATTTAAGTCTGTTAAATCTGAATTGCTTTTGCTGACAGTCTCCAATAATACAAATCTCTCAGTACTGCAGGAAGCAGTCCACAAATGTAGAGCACACAGAGTGCCCTAAAATTAGGGTACTGAAGTAGCTAGAGCTTTATGAGGCTGAAGGTCCTACAGTCTACAACCCTATCTACAATATAGGAATATGAGTGGTGTGCATATGGGAATTTAAAAATCAGACCTATAGTTTCCAATATCCAAAATATATCCTTGTGTGTAGATATACATTTGTTTGCCTACCTATTTCTGGCCAATTCTAAAGTGGACCTGAACTTCTCTTTATTATTATTATTATTATTATTGCATTTTCATTTCTTTTTGAATTAAAAAATTTTTTTTTTCAATTACAGTTAGTTGATATGCACTATTATATGAGTTTCAGGTATATAGCAAAGAGACTAAAGACCAGGGACTTTTGGCTGGAAAGACCCAAGAGGTTTGGCCCAATAATGATATCTGTTCCACCGTCCTAGAAAAATGATCCTCTTGAATAACTGCTATATGAAGCAGTCCATCTCACAGGTCTGTTGGAAAGCTTTTCCTTGCACTAAGAAAATCAGCCACCTATAATTTATACATATTGTTCCTATTTCTGGTTATAAACCTAATTTACCAAGAAGCCATTTAAAAAATAAAGACAAATTACTTTTCTTTCCTCTTCGAATATAATAGTACTCCCTAAGTCTTATATTCTCAGACTAATCAACCTTGAATTTCTCAAATCCTCTGGAACACAACTCCACCCTACCTCTCAGGATTAGCTCTTCTGGAACTTTTCCTCTTTGGTTAAGTGCTGTTCTTTCCATCTTTTAAAATTTAGAGTTTATGGGAGAATTTCTCCGGAAGTCTCCCTTTGCTTCTCTACTTTGAGAACCACTATCTTCCTAAGTCATATTTCTATTTTAAGACTTCTGAACATGGGAAAATTTCTATTTTTTTCTGAAATTCTCTAAAATCCACTACTTTAATGAGTCTGGTTCTCTTTCTTTGTTATTATAAACTTAAAAGGGATGTGTCACTTCATCCTAAAATTTTAGTCACTTCTATGTCAACAAGCAGTTATTCATTTCTGGTAAGAATTAAATCTAGAGTGGCAGTTCTCTATTTTCTTTACTTAGTTTCAGGGAAAATGGTGTTTTCATAGATATCAGGGTCAATGAAGTTCCTCGTTAGTACTGTCTCACCTTTCTCCCAATTTCCTAATCTTAGGAAGAAAGCATTACCTTTGTCCTCAAGTTGGCAAAGTGGCCAGACAGATCCTATCACTCAATTTACTGGATTACAGAACTTCCTTAGCTTTATACCCAAATGTTTTCCACCATGCTGTTGCCAGCTTCATGCATGTATATGTAAGCCTACTATTAGCGCCGCTTCTTCTAAAAAATCTGGTTCTTTTGAATACAACCTGCATTTAAATCCCCACATTCCAGATGCAGTTCCCATTGCCAACAAGTGTACATGATTTCTGCTAGATTTTTGGGCATACTTACTTATGTTAAAAATTCAGCTTTACTCTCTAGTGCATATTTAAAACATTTGTATATGGATATCTAAGAACATAAGTCTTATTTCTAATCCTCTTCTCAAGAATACTATGGCGCTCTCACTGAGGTTCTTCCTAATGCATTCCAACTGTTCCTCCATAACACCTTACTCAAATAGCTCTTATTTCTCAACATATTCTCCTCAATGGGTAAAATATGCTTCCATGGTTCCACTACCAATACAATAATGATTTTCAAATCTTTATCACTAGTCTCAAACTCTAGCCTAAATTCTATAACCTCTCTCCACTTTTACATTGCTCAGGTAACTGAAACTCAACAGGACCAATTGAAAAATTCCTTCTCAACGCCTCTGTCCTCTACATACACGCACATAAAACCCAACTGCTCCTAGTTCTGTACTTGCATGAGCACTGGCATTATCCCTGCCTCAGCTGACAATGCTAGAGAGGTGTGAGTCCTCCTCCACAGGTAAGGACTTAGGTACTTACACACTAAGGGTGACAGAAAGAGAATTAAGAATGTATTATTTCACAAAAAGCCATCTCAGAAGAAAATGGTAGTTATACTTAACTTCTATTCCTGCAAAGTATGCTTATTAATATAGGTGTGAAAATTATGGCATTAATATGCACTTATAAATATGCTATCAAATGACAAAGACCCACCCAGTTGGCTTGATTATACTACTTTACCCAAAAGGGATAAAACTGACGGGACACAAAACATGTGAAAAATATGGACAACACTCAACCTACCTGTACAATAGGAGCACTGACTCCTCCATTGAGCCAAACCCAATGAAGAGTAGGAATCACTCCATATCCCGAAACAGAACAAAAGATGATAGAACGGAGCCTCTGCCACTGCTGTGTGAGGTAATTGGGATGGATCTGTGCAAAGAACACTGCCAGGATCATAGCGAGCACTGTGATCAAGTACACTTGACGCCAATACTAGAATGAAAGGAAATAAAATTTTATTAATAGGGAAAGAAAAAAGTAATTTTGGCTTCTATAGTACACATTCCAAACTCTACTTGGTATTTTCATTTACAAACATGATTACCTTCCTTCCTTAAAAAAATGCATGTTCCATACAACTTTTGGTTTCTCAGGATGACAAACCAAATTCCAAAGTGAGTTGGTAAGAAACCAGATTTATTATAAAAAGCATTTGAGAACTATTATATGTCACAGATAATTTTAGTCCTGTAGAAACAAAGATGACTATGACATGATTCACCCAGTGGGTGAGCTCATAGACTATGGGAGGAGCAGACACGTAAACAAATGATTATAATCTAATGATAAGTACTGTAACTGCATTATTAATAGACTGTTGTAGAACCACAGAAAAAGAACAATTAATGTTTCCTGGAGCAGCTAAAAAATGTTTCACATAGGAGATGACATCTGAGCTGGATCTTAAGAAATACATAACATTTTGTGGGAAGAGGGAGCTCTCAAGGAAAAGGAAAAAAAACCAGCACGTGCACCAGGGAAGTTCTGAGAAGGGAGGATGAAAGATGTACTGTTGGCTAAGTATTTGGAATGTAATTTACCATTTTGGCACTGGGGGAAAAGCAAAGTTCTTTAAGAAGGGAATGACATGGCTGTTTTTCAAACTGGCTTATTAGAAAGATAACTCTGACATCATTGTAGAAAAGAATGAGGTGGCAGGAAGACAGCTAGCAGGTATTAAATAACTGATTCAAAGAGAGAGTGGGGGATTCTTATTGAATAAGGAAGACAGATGTGAACACCAGATCCAGGAGGCATTTTTTGAAATAAATTAAAGTCTTAATGGCTGACTGGATGTGTGAGAGGGCAGTAGAGGATGGCTTGACAGTTGCTAGTATGAAAGGCCACACACATGGGTTCTATTGATGGAGCAAATACTCAAAGATGATCTGTATGTATTGTGTGTGTTTGAGTGTGTGCGTGTGCATGTACATGCTGGGGGAAGAAAATGGGGGTGAGGGGAAGGGAGGCTAAAAAAGGTTTATTTAAAAATATATTAGATTTGAAGGGCTTATAGAATACTGAGGCATCTAAATGAGCAGCTGAAAAACTGGTCTTGAAGCTCAAAAGTGTTCATCTCATAGGACAGTTCTTAACCTGGGCTCCAAGGACTTCAGTGGGGCTATTAGCTTCCTGAAATCATATGTGAAATTGTTTAGTTAGCTAGTGCCCATATAGAGGGTCCATAGTTTATAATCTCATTCTCAAAGCAGCCTGTGTTCCTTAAAAGGTAAAGAGCCACTATAACAATTGATTATTTGGAAATGTTTAGATACGAGAGAGAAAAAAAACAATTTTTCCTTTAAATGATCATGGACCACATTAGCTTCAGTAGTTCTCTCTTCTCTTTACCCTGGATTTCAAGTTTTTCTGAAGATTTAAAAAAAGTGTCTGACTAATCTGATTATCTGATATGTTCAGAGAGGTAAACAGAAAATAGGTTTCAGAGAAATAAGATAAGCAAAAGAATTCAAGTATTACATGACTATGTTCACTAAGCTCCTAGTTATCAGCATGTTCCCTCTAATTTTTTTAAGATGTAAACAGTTTCATGCAAAACTAGCAAGCTATGAAAGCTGAGCAGACATGAATTGATCTTAACTACCAAAATCAAATCAATTTATAACAACTTAATTGCATATATATTTAATTACATGCTTATGTTCCAAACTAATTAGGCTGAAAAAGCAAATGGCTCATGTGCAAATGGCTACAATTAATATATACTATTACATTCAAACCAAATTTATGATTTTTTTCTTTGCTAGTTTTACACTGCAGCTTTTTGACAGTTTTCTCCACTATTGTGTAGAGACAAAGATCTACAAAAAACCCTTCTACTTCTTCTATAAGTTAATTACGTACTTGAATCAGAAGCTCAGAGAAACCACAGCAAGAAAACCCAAGATCTGTATGAAAGGTAGAATGAAAAATATTTTAAGTTACTTACATTATTACAATAAAATGCATAAAATACTCCGGAGACATAGCAGCCCAGTATTCCAATAGAAATTCCTGCATAATCTAATGCCATCCATCTTCGACAGGTTTTTTCTGATCGATGGCAAGAAAAAAGATGATAGCCTACAGAGCAGAGCATACAGACCTATGTAAAACAGAACAAAAATAAGTGAAAGTGAAACAACAAAAAAAGGGAAACAAAATGAAATTAAAGTGTAAAAGTGACACAAAAAGAAATTAAACCAACCTATGTGTGATGTTCAAGCCCAGGCTTTCCAGTCAGAGACCTGCCCTTGGATTTGAGCTCTGAGCCTTACGGTCAGGTAAGCTATGTCCTTTCTCTAAGCCTCAATTTCCCCATGGGTAAAACAGGATAACAATCACATAAAGAAATAAATTTAAAATGACAGCTATTTTATTGTATAAAATTTTAAAATGAAAAGCACAATAATAGGAAAATTACACAGTACAAATGTTTTAAAAATATCAACAGGCTTATTTTGATCCATGAATGAGTTTCCTTTTTAAAAGGTATTTACTATATAATACAGCCTTAAAAATAAATCAAAGAACACAGAACTGTATGATGTAAAAAACAAGCCCCTCCCACTCAAATCTATTCCCCAAAAGTAGCCACTGATAACATTTACATCCTTTCAGATATTTTCAATATCAAATACCAATGCTATAGAAGTCTACATACACATAACACATATGTACTTTTTTAGTACATAATTCAAATGGAATCATTATACATTTGTTCAGCAATTTGTGTTTTCCCCTTAATATTTTTCATGTGTGTATAAGATTTCATTGTATAGTTTACTTTTAAATTATAAATTAAACATTGTTTTTTTTTGTGTCCAAGAAAAAATAATTTGCTGACTTTATATGGTTGCCAAATTGAGAGCAAAGCTGATCTGATTCAATCAGCTGCTCTGAAAATTGGTAAAGTTTCTATGGCTGAACTCCCTCCGGACACTAAATACTTGCTACGTGTCATTCATTGGGAATACAAAGATGAAACTTACTTTCAGAGATGTAATGGTGATGTAAGAAGTCCTATAGGAAAAGTCGGTACAGAGCACAGTGAGAAAATAGAGGAGGGAGGAGATTGGCTCTGTGGGTGTATGCCTGCACTTGTGAGATGAAAGTTGCAGGAGAAAAAAGCTTCTCAGAGGGGCTGCCACCCAAGGTGGATCTTAAGAGGTTGATCTGGCATTCATCAGGGACATAAATAAAGATATGTACATGTTTATTTGGGGTGGAGGTGTCCACAGGAAAAGCAGAACCATTAAGGAGTATCATGTGGCCTTCTTCATGACACAATTATGACAAGTCCTATACATCAAGGAGTTTTAATTTCAATACTATGGGCTAGGTGTTATACTACTGAAGATTTTTAAGTGTACCCTTATAGAAAAGCTGAGATAGAAGGCTACAGGAGTATTCCTAGGGAGCAATGACAAGAGCCTATACTAGGCCAGTTGACAGCGGGAGTGGACAAAAAAGGACAGTAACAATATAAAGTAGGTCAAATTAATAGACATTTCGAAAGCAACTGCTAAGACAGATAAACAGTCATTTAGCTATTCGATAGCCTGGTCATTAAATAAACCTAATCAGTTCCCATAGCCTCGATATCAATATTCAAAACAATGTACCTAGCCATAATCTCATTTCTGCATCCACTGTCTAAAATCCTTATTGGTCTGCAGCTTTGGCTACTAAGCTATAAGTCAGTTTACTGACTAATTAAACATAATTCTAAGAAGCTTAGTTATTTGTTTTCTCAGATTATCCTTGAGATTAAACACCTTAAATCCAGAAAACATCAAGGTGTATATGCTCATTGACAGGAAAATATCTCATTGTCACAAGGTTGAGTGACACAAAACAGTAAATAGAGATGATCATAGCTTGGAAGTAGGTGGACAGAGAGGCAGGCAGGCAGGTGTGAGGCAGCTGTGCATATCCAAATGTTGAGAGAAATTTTAACTCAAGTGTCATGTGTGGTTACCTCTGGGAAATGGAATTTCAAGTTGACATTTATTTTCCTCCATATACTTTTTGGTTCGCTTAAATTTCTCCATGAGGATATCTTATAGTGGTAATAAGAAACAACAAAGCTAATTTCTTCGTGAGAAGGAAAATAAAAGAGAAATGAGAAAAACTACAATAATCAAAAGGAAAGTACAACATGTAGCATTAATAGAGAGCCTTGAGTTTTTTAAATTAACCTATGCTCAGTATGTCCTGTTTGGAAAGGGATGTTATTATTAAACTTCCTTAAAAAAAACTGACCAAAAAATTACCTGGCAAATTGAGTTTGTTTCAGATTTTTGGAAAATTTCCCTTTGTGGAACATGTCACTCCATCAAGGTAGACAGTGTGGCATCCTACATCTAAGCTACTTGGCATGATAACCAAAAACCTCAGTATCTGGCTCCTACCTATCTCTCTCGTCTCATTTTTTTCCATTGTCCTAGGATCCAACCACAAAGACCAAGACCTATAAGTCCAGAAAGTGCTAAGCTGTCTCTTACTTCTGGGCCATTATAAAAACTTTTTTTTTTGTTTGTTTGTTTAAATACCTTGCCACACTCTCCCTGCTGCCCTTCTACCTGGTGACCTGATCTTTATAACAGGCTGGTTTTGTTCAGCACTATATTCCTGATGCCTAGCTTAGTGCATGGATGCAGAGAGGCATTTAAAAAAATATTTGTTGAACTGAATGTAAATGAACTGAATCTAGGGAAAGGTGTTCTTAGATTCTACTCTTCTCTAAGATAGAAAGACCTCTGGGAAAGTTCAAAGTCCCTGAAACCACATTGTATTATTCAGAATGTACTCTATTAATTTGGTTGGGAGAAAAGCACTGAGCATATAAAATAGGTAGATGTGAAAAGAGAAAAAAGTTATGTTTTAAAAATTAAATACAAGTCAATATTAATACATATATTTATGGTTTATCATGCTGCCTGCTGGTTCTAAGAATTTGAGAAACTTGGGTGAACAAGTTATAATTTCATAAAAATAACAGGAATGACATTTTTAAGTAGGGAAGATGTGCTCGTTTATCTTTACCAAGTCATACGGTGTGTAAGAGAACAATTACTGAACTACCAGTAAGGAGAACAGGATTTTATCATCCTGCTGACTAACTGGGCATGTCACTGTAACATGTTGGGTGTTTCTTCATTGGCAGTTCCTATAAATGTTTGATTTTTATAGTTTTGCAATGTATTGTTCTCTTAGACCAATATGAAAATTAATATATATTCCCCGCACTAACATTAGCTGTTGCTCAGTGTTGAAGGGATAAAGGGCAGGCCTAGGGGTAGAGGAAAACATGTGGGATTCTAAAAGCAGGTGATACCCATATAACTAACAGGGGAGTAGAAATCAGTTTGCTTATTAATGATTGCTAAGAATATCTTAATCTGATCAGACACATTTAAAATTTTAACTATAAAAAATTTATTTTCATCTTAAAATTAGAGATGGATTCTAAGAGATGTTTAGGCTTTAATCAGAACAAAAATTAAACCTGAGAAAAAGTATATTTTTAAAAATACTTAAAGAAAAAGTAATTTTCTAATAACACCACAAAAATACAGAGTATTCTTTTCCTCAAAGAAATTTAAAATATTCCAGAAACTAGAATTAGAAAGAAAAGGGAAGGGAGATGTTCCCCCTGTGCTACTTGGTCATTTAAGTCCAAAGATTTTTTTCCCCCCAAAATTGAGTCAAATGATGAAGGTCATAATGAAAGCAACATCTGTGTAGCTGGCTTACAGATTCACTCTTCAAACAGGGTAGCAACAGATTAACTATAGGGAGTGCTGGCCTGTGTTTGGAGGAAGTGGAATGACAGTTTTTTTCTTTTAATTTTTCTGTTTTTCTGTACTTTCTGCACTTTTTTAAATAAAAAAAAATGTCAACAGATTTTGGTTATTTGTTTTCTTTAGAATTATGTTTACAAAACTATTAAATGTAACTTTAAAGGCACTATTACAGATCCTTGAAGTAAAATGAAGGTGCTAAGGAGCTAACAAATACAAAAGGAAGAGAGGAGGAGAAACTGAAAGTCTCTGAAACTAGGCAAGCCTAAAAAGACCAAAGGAAATTAACATTAAAGCAATAGAAACGATCAACACCAACAAGACATTAAAATTAAGATAGTATGGAAAAAAAAATACAAAAATCACTGACACATCAATAAGGAAAAAGATGAAAAGTAGTCCCAAACAAGTTTTCAGCAGATACAACTATTCTACTTCAGCCAGAAAATATATAGATTCCTATCCTTATATTAATCTTAAAGCAGAGATGTCTCAAAAGGAAGAGAAAAGGAAACAAAGGAATTTTCTCAATCTATAAAATTCATTGAATTTCTAATATACTCTAAAAATAGCATCCAAATACACTTTCATAAAATGTACTTTTGGTGCTAACGTTATGAAAGTGAATAAGCTAACCTATATGCTACTTTGGGGCTCTTTAAAGCAAGCGGTGGGTGTGAAGTAAGGTTACCTGCCCAAGCTTGTTTGACTAAAGCTCTCTTTACCAATAACAGTGTTTGTGAAATGACTTACCTGGAAGCAGAAAAGACAAATTGAACAAATTACAAAATCTTCTCTGGAAGCACTTGCTGAAGGTAACACAGATGTCATGTCATATATTCCCAGTGTGAAGAAGAGAAAGAAACCCAGCAAATGACTCCAGATGTTTACTGTCTCATTAGATAAAATAAACAAACTGAAAAACAAAACAAAACATGCAGCTCAGATTCATAGTGGCTAGCTCACTGTCAGCATTTAAAAGGTTAGAGACAAGTTTTCTGGATTACCTAACACTTGCTACTTTATTCCCTTAACCCAATCTTGGCCTTTCTAAATTTAATATACAATGCAGTTTAAGTAATCTTTCTTTAAATTTTTCCATAACCAATCTTGGGATATTCAACTATATTATCATATTTACCATTTTCTACCTTGGATTAGAGTTATTTATGTATAAATTTCATCTCATCCTCCAGCCTATCAACTCCCTGATAGCTGATATCATTCATCTCTATGATACCACTGTTCTAAGCACAGCATCTTGCTCAAATTAGATGCTCAATGTCTACAGAAATGAAAGTGCAGATTAAAACCGGATGCTAATTAGCATACTTTGATGTTCAATAATAGGTATCTGAAAACTTAAGTGGTAGGTTAGGCATAAACTTAAACTACCTTTTTAGTATTTATTCGATGCAAATGCAAAGTTCAATGGACTTGAGAGAGGCAGAATAAATATAAACTGATCCAGGAAATGTCCTTTAAGATAGGCATGCTAGAACAATTTTGCTGTGGCCGTTTTGAAACCAAACTAATTTCCAGGTGGCATGAGTTTATAAGAAACAATAAGGTTACTTTTAAGATCAGTACTATTTTCCCTCTTTCAAAATACTAACTTGTCTGAGTTTAAGTAGTTAAAACAGCACAGGTTTGTGTAGAGTATACCACTCCGATCACAAGTCAAGAGGCTCACTGTCCCTTCACCTCCGCCCTCTATAATAAATTAGCTTTGTAATCATAAGCATTTAACCTCTCTGGCTTCAGTTTCTTCATCTATAAAACAAGACAGCTGGATTAGTGCTGCTGCAAGTCCCTTCCAGCGCCTTAATTTTGTGAAATGTTTCTCCAGCTTTGGACAGAACTCATCTGATTTATTGAAAGGTGACATCATGAATAAAGATTAAAATACTCTTGAAAATCTAATCTTTCTAAACTAAGGTCTTTGATCGTCAATGTTTCAGAATCCTTATTAGTAAACATTAACATATAACTCTTACCTACTGAATTTGCAGTAGTCACCATGGTTCTCATTTTCCCATTTTCACACATCATAAACAGCATATCAAATGATCATCAAGAATAAAGTGAATCTTGTATCATTAATTTCAGGCTTTATCCTCTACAAGTATCAAGTATAAAGACTACTTATATTGTCGGGGGTAGGGTGCAGGAATGTGAGGGAACATATCTAACAATAGGACTGTTTTGACAATCAATACTATGCTCTGCTTATTGCCTCATAACTTTTCATTTTGTGAAACTCAGTATAATACGATTAACTGAACTGAAAGGCACAATCTTGGCATGTTCCAACTAATGAAGTATTGGCAGAACAGTTGTGACATACAAAACCTCTCCTTATATTCAAAAATCTTTCCTACTCATTCTTGATTACTAAAAAAAAAAAAAAGATGGCAAAAGCTGAAACTGGAAAAAACCAAGCTGATGGGAAGAACACTTGGGTGAATAAGGTAGATCCCCAGTAGAGGATCTACTCTTATTCTATGAGAAATTAGGCCCACGCTCTGTTCAGCTTCAAAATCAATAATCATCTCAATCAACATCATCTTTGTTTAACTCTGAAATCAGTGATCATGATGATGTCACCATTCATTGTGTGCTTAGGCCCTAAGTAGGGCCTCATTTAATCTTTATTACTTTCTTAAGCAGTTATTGTGATCACCCTCATTTTTACAAATAGAGAAAATAAGGCTCAGAGAGGTTAACTTTTGTTCAAGGTCTCATAGCTTTTAAGTGGCAGATCTGGATATCCAAGGTTTTGTTTTTTTTTTTTGACTCAACAGCCCAAGTTCTAAAGCACTAGATTTCACTTCTTGATCCATAAGCTTTGGACTCGAACATCAGAGTGCAGAGGACCACAGCTAGCTGGGTATAAAATATTTAATGCAATTCACTACCTGCTCTATCCTTAGGGAACTTCACATTCACGGCAGGGTCCAGCCTGATTTCTTATGAAATAACTTATGCACAGGAGGCACTAGTGAGGAAAGGAGTACTTAGGATTCTAATTGTGAAGTCCTATGGGCCTTCCATTAAAGCCAAGAAGGGATGGACAGTAATGTCACCCTGTGACTGTGAGTCATAGAACCACTTTCAAGGCAGGGCAAAGGAACTGGGGAAAAACCACGTTGAAACCACTGCTTGCACAATTCAATAGCCCACATTCCAGCACTGGGGTTTTCACTAGTGACCTGGAGCTAACCAAAATCTGTGTGTCAATTCTCTTAAACTGCATACAGTGAATTTTAACAGAAAGCTAATTTAAGAATTAGAACATTAACTTTTATTAGAACATTAAAATTATTTATTTTTTTAAACCCAGGCTTTCAAAGGATTCTTGGTTTTAAAGGTTTAGATGATGAAGAAATCTCTTTCACAGAAATGCTTCTGTAGTGCTCCAGTGCAGGGTGTGCCCGTTATAGGCTCTGTTTGGTATAGTGCTTTTCCCACACAGTGTTTTTCACAGCGGTTATTATGTAATAGTGTAATTATCTCCTTACTGTGTGTCACCCGGCCTAGACCTTAGTAGCGCCATGAGAACAAGGGGGCATGTCTGCTGTTTTCTGTAGGACCTGGTATAGTGTCTGACACCTAGTAGGAGCTCCATAGTATCCGACGAATGAATGAATCAGGGGTTTCTAAATATATACATGGCAATGTGAACTTGTTTCCTATTACACAGGCATTTATCCGACCCCAAACACCTGCAATTCCATAGGGCTGCTCTAAAAATAAACAAACCTTACGTATATGCAGGGGCAAATATGGCTAAACCACTGTCAGTGGGGTCAATTCCAACGTGTATACCAATAAGCACCAAATAGAATAAAGGACGTAAAATCTCTTTGTAAACGGCAAAGCCTCTATAGGAGAGCTGGTATTATGATCGTTGTTACTGTCATTATTATTCTGTGGATCAAATACCACGGCGGAGGAGGGAAGACAATGAGAGGAGAGGTGGCAGAAAGGAATGAAAAAGATGGGGCAGCAGGAAATGAGGAGCACGGAGAAAAGCGGGAGAAAGCACCAGGAATACCAGACAAAAAGGGTGTAGGTGAGGAGGACGGGCCGCTGGCGCTTCTCCCAGGCGCGCCGCGCGGACGCAGCCAGACTGTACCTTTTGATACACAGCCTGGAGGGAAGGTAGGCCCGGTAGCCGTCGGTGATGTACGGGTTGTCCTTGAGAGACACGGGGATCTGCTCGTAGGTGTAGAGGCGGATGCCGCGGGGCACCAGTACTGGCCAATACTGGTAGCTGCCCAGCTCGATGTAATGCGCGCTCTTCAGCAGCTTCTGATGCATCGTTCCCGACCGCCGCCGCTCCCCAACTGGGGAGCTCGCGCAGGCCCCGCCTCCCCGGGGAGGGGGCTTCGCGGCCGCAGCCCCCGCCCCGGAGCCCGCGGACGCTGCGCGAGGTCCTACGGCCCCGCGGCTGCCCAGGCCGGGCTCCGTGCACTTACCGGCCACCGCCGTCAGCGCCGCGGCGGGCAGGCGGTGTCGCAGCCCTCTCTGACGTCAGCACGCCGCGGCGGGCTCCGCCCCTCGGCCGCCGCTGGGGCCGCCTCCGCTGGGACGGTGGCGCGGGTGCGGGCCAGGGCTGGCGGCTAGCGCAGGGGCGCCCGGGCCACTTGAGCACCGCAGGACCGCAGCGGCCTGCGTCTCCGTTTGTCGGTGAGAAAAGCACAGAACTGTATAGGCGAATACAACTGTTTTTTTTTCTTTTTCTGTTTTTAATTAGAAGCAATAGTTAAATTTCGAAAAATCAAGGGGAAGAGTTAACTGGAAGGAAAATAAGAACTAGAGCTAACTCTTCACTGGTTACTTTATGCTTAAAACCTCTCACACTTAATGCCAGAAGGGAACTTCGAAGTTTTCTAAACCAAGGCCAGTCCTTTGAAATAGTTGGGAATAAAGGAAATCTGAGGCACATGGAACATTTACCCAATCGAGCATCCACTAAGCCATAAAGCAAGCCCAACACATTCAGAACACTGAAACCATTCAGAGTATGTTCTCTGAACACAATAGAATGAAGCTAGAAATAAACAAGAAAACTAAAAATCTCCAAATGTCTGGAATTGAAACAAAACACTCCTAATATTTAATGGACTAATGGAAAAATCTGAACTGAATGATAAAGACAGAACATAAAAAGCTTGGGGTGCAGCTAATACAGTGCTTAGAGGTAAAGTTATAGTTTTGTTTCTGGCTATGAATCATGATGCAATTGCTTATTTATAATGGCAACAGGGCAAAACGTTAGTTTTGCATCCATATATGTAGAACCCTTAGCCCATTGTTTGGCATACAATAATCATGGTACCTATTTATTTGTTGTTATTATGTTAGTAATATTGAAGTTTGAGAGGCAGTAAGTTCTGAGATTTGAAGCTATTCTAGAGTTCTTGTTCAAACTATTTACTAGCTGTGTGTCCTTGTGCAAATAGTTAACCTCATTGGATCATTTTTCTTATTGGTAAAAGAGATAATAATGGTGCTTTGTATTGTGAGGGTTAGAGTGGATCCATGTAATACTCTTAGAAAAGTGCCAGGTATATTGTTAACACTCAATAAGTGTTAACTATTACTAGAGTTCAAAGGAAGATATATTAATAGATAAAACTGGAAAGATAAATTGAGATATATCCTCAGTGGGCTTAAATGTCATGTAAAGAAACTGAACATTTTTCTTTGAGCTATAGAACTAAAACTAATATTTGAGAGCTTACTGTGTACCTCATAGATTACCTCTGCTGCAGCTTACTGTGTACAGGAATTCTCATTTCCTAGTGGAGGAAATTCATGCCTCAGAGTGCCTTTTGAGAGGCTCCTTCTGCATGTATTCTTGCTGGGACCACATAACATTTCTTTGTGGCTGCTGCTGATCCAAAAATGAATCAGTGGCCCATGAGATGTCCTGACACAAATGTTCATACAAGAGCAACAGTAATTAGCTTAAAAAATCAGTTTCTTTCTTGGGAATTTGACCTGGAGTTATGGAAAGAGAGCCTGCAGCCTAGTGTTTGAAATGGGAGTAGAATGGGAGTAGAAAGGTGCCCAGAGATCATAAGAGACAGAGAAAGTAGCTGATTTTTGGTAATGGTGGGATACTAGAGAGAAGAACTAAGAATGACAGCTGCTTTGACTGTCAACAATATACCCATGAAACCTGTTGCAAAATGACTTCTGGACTGACTGCAATAATTTATAACCCATTGCAGTTCTCTCCAGTTCATTTATGTGGTTTAATTTTAAATTAAGCACTCTTTAATACTAAGCACTAAAAACCCTACTTATGAAACGAATGGATAAATGTGAAAAGAGTAATAGCAACAATCCTTGTCTGAATCCTAGAAAGCAAAAAAGTTCTATGAGTAAAAAAAAAAAACTGAAAGAGCTCTTCCATTCAGGTCTGTAAGACAGTGGAAGCATCAGCAACACTGCTTTGGGGTACCTCTAACAGATAACGCAAATGGGAGTGTGCACAGTTCCCCATGGATAACCATGGCATTTTTGCACTTTGAGGGCTCTGGCTGTTTGGTAATGATCTTGGCAGAAGACTTCAGCGGCATGCCTGGTAGAGGAATAACACCTGTAAGGTCTCTAGCACCTGGTGATAGGAGATCAGCAGTTGCATCTAGCAGGAGACTTTAGTGTCCTTCCTTGATACATACAAAGGATAGCCGAACCAACCAGTAAGAGATAGTGGGGAAATGGCAGCACCTCATGATGAACACTTGTGAGACACATCTTGGGTTTAAGAGACACTTGTGCTGGTGGGAGGTGGGTAGGGAGTTCTGGAGGAGCTGAAAGTCCTGCATTCTCATGTAGGCCCAAGA
Source organism: Eidolon dupreanum (assembly GCA_028627145.1). NCBI lineage: Eukaryota > Metazoa > Chordata > Mammalia > Chiroptera > Pteropodidae > Eidolon > Eidolon dupreanum. The sequence goes on from CM053513.1 coordinate 47,436,794, forward strand.
GCCAGGAAACTGAATTTTTAATGTTGTTGTGAGTCAGTCTGTATCTTATAGGTATATGCAGTTTGGGAAAACTTGGATTGTGCTTTGTTTTGTAGAATAATTTTCAGTGGGCTGGGATGAGAGACTTGAGGGCTGCATGGAGCACTTGGGTAAGTGAGATATTTTTTCTTTTTCCCTCCCCTTTCCTTGCCTTCTCTTCCTTCCCTTCCCTTCCCCTCCCCACCCCTTCTTGTATGCCCTCTTTGCATTTTTTACAGCTCCAAACATGTTGGAGTGAAACTCACAGGTATGAGAATCGATACAATATGGAAGTTTACATTTATTGAGTTCCAACTATGTGCCACACATTTCTTAGACATCAGAAAACAAACATGAATACGACATCTTTTAGACAATAATCTTTGCAAATTTCAGCAGCATTGACGTTTTGACTGCTCCCTCCTTTGAACTCTCTTTTTGGACTTTGGGACAACTCTCATCTGGATTTTTTATTTACCTCTCTGGCCTGTCCATTTCAGGGGCCTTTGATAGCTGCTATTTCTCTACTTCACACTTGAACCAGGGTGTTTTTCTTGATTCTTTTTTCAGTTTTTTTAATATTCTATTTTTACTCTCTATATAATATGACTTCAGTTACTGTCTTTAAGCTGTTGCCTCAGAAATCTGTAGTTTCAGGCCAGATGTCCTTTCTGTATATCTGAATTCACAAGTAAAACTGGACATAGAAACCTGAAATGTTAAAAATGACCTCATTATCTTTCCTCCTAAATCTGTTTTTTATTTCTAAATCCCTATTCACTCAGTCTCTTAAGCCCTGGAGATATCTCATCTCTTGGCCCCATTTTATTAGCACCCTCCTTTCCTTTCTTCCCCATCACCTCAACCAGTTCCTCACCAATGATTTCAACTCTTCTGCCTAATTTGGCTGATCTGAAAAAACAAATGAACAACAACAGTTAATTTAACTACACCTTCTTTAATTCTACACATTACACCCAAGTTGCTAAAGAAAATGACAAAATGGCATGGATTGGTAGCTCTACAGATTCAGTTTACAATTTCTGTGGAACTTTCAACGCTACTTTGGATATTTTAAGTGTTTGCTGGATACCCTGTGTTCCCCACCTGCCACCTACATTAGGAGATCACCTCCTTCCTATTTTCACAGAGAAAATAGAAATCAGAGAGTGGAATGTCTTCAACTTTCTGCTGCTAGGCCTCCGTCTCTAAGCTCACTCCAAATTAAAGCTCCTTTCCTTTCCTCTGGCTCAGTCAAAATGACCACTTTAACCCCCCTGTTTAAATACAACCTGCCACCTATTTTCTAGGTTCTATTCCTTTTATTCTCCTCATGGATCTTACTTCATTAATTATCTTTCTCTTGATGTATCTCCAACATTCCCCTCTCTATTTTTCTTTCCCTTTGGCACACAAACATATTCAAGTCTCATTAAAGCAAACACATAAAAAGAAAAGAGAAAACCTCTCTCTTTTTGCCCTACATCATTCTAAAACTGTAATTCTTTCTCCTTCCATTCCCAGCCACACTTTTATAAACAGTAGAAACAGTAGTGTACATTTTCTCCATTTTTTTTTAAATTAATTTATTTTTTATTAAGTTTATTGGGGTAACATTGGTTAATACAATTATATAATTTTCAGGTGTACATTATAATTTGACATCTAAATATTCTATTGTGTCTCTATTTCTAATTTCTCTTTTGTTTCTTATCTCACTGCAATCTAACTTTTGTTCTATAGCTCTGTTGAAACTTATTTTGTCAGTAATGCTAAACTCAATGGACACTTCACAAAAAAAATCTCTTCATCATAAAATAAAAATGCACACATACATATATACAGACACACACACAATAAACCATAACGAAAAAGTAGGACTTTGCCAACTACTCCAGTATCTCCTTCATGTTCTGTACCATAGTCCCACCCTTCTTCAAAAAGTAACCAATGTCCAGACTTTTACCTATGAATGTCACCCCCTTGTGTTTCTTGATAGTTTTGTTATTCAAGTGTTTATCCCTTAATATGGTAGTTTTAGTCTGCCCATTTTTTAAAAACTCAGTGTATCTTTTAAGTACTTTTTTAAATGTAGAGATTCTCTTCTATTCCTTTCATTACTTACAATTTATCTGTGGAAGAACTCATAGAGTTTCATAGTCTGGATTCTGCTGTTTGTAGAATCATGATACAGTCCAATATGTCACTCTTTTCTGTATTTTCTGCAAATTGGCAATGGGATCTAGAGGCATAATAAGGCCCCTGTTTGATCCCTTTGGCAAGATAATAAGTGGTAAGGTGTTTTTTCATCTGGAGGCACATAATGTCTGTTTTTCGTTCTTTCTTGATGTTGTAGCCATTAATATTCAATGCCTAGATCCATTAATTCATGGTGTTTGTAAAATACTAATAATAAATTCTATCATTTTGTTTCTATATGTTAACTGGAATAATTTTCATAAGTATATATGCCTCAACTACTGTTTGGTTATTTAGTGGTACAGTTCATATAGGAAAAGCAAGATAAATGCTTGATTCTTTCATTTTATTTATCTAGGTTTTAAGATAGATTTGGTTCCCTGTTGTCTTCATGAGGTAACTAATTCAATTAAAAAATTACTTAGAACTCATGAATTTAAAGATATTTGATCATTTTCAATTTAGTGCAGTTCTTGTCTTCTTTGATGCTCAAATTATTTCATCTTTGATCAGTGGGAGCCTCTTCAAGTTGGCCTCTGAGTTCTTCTGCCATGATCTTAGTAGTCTCTGATAGCTTTTTTCTATCTGGTATGTCCTGGCTCATGTGCATTTACTGCTCCAGATTTGTAATCAATCATTTTCCTCAAAAAACTCTAAATTGAATGACTGGTGGTGTCCTTATAAAAGGAAGCAAAGGATGATTGGAGACATGCAAGCACAAAAGGAAGGCCATGCAAAGACAGAGGTAGAGATTGGAGGTGTGTTACCACAAGCCATATAACCCATGGAGCCACAGTAAGCTAAAAGAGACAAAGGATTCTCCCTCAAAACCTTCAGCGTGAGAGTGGCCTACCCTACAGACTTAAGATTTCTGATTCTCAGAACCCTGAGAGAAAACATTTCTGTTGTTTTAAGCCACCAAACTTGTGGCAGCACTAGTAAATATAATACAGATTGGGTTTTGGGAAGAGGGGTGCAGATGTAACAAAAGCTAAGAATGTGGATGGGGCTTTGGAATTGGGTGATGGAGAGAAGCTAGAAGAATTCTGACGTAAAATGACAAGAAAAGCCTAGATTTCCTTGAGGAGATGCTCGGTGAAAATATGGATGTTAGTGGCAATTCTGATGAGATCTCAGAAGGAAGTAAAGAGCGGTATAGTATAGAAAGCTTCTGTCATTTTAGAGAATGTATATATATTGTCATGAACAGAATATTAGTAGAAATGTGAATGTTAAAGTTTCTTTTGCTGAAGTCTCAGAAGGAAATGAGGAACATTATTAGAAACTAGAGGAAAGGCAATCTATGTTATGAAGTGAGCGAAAACTTGGCTGAATTGTGTTCAATTGTTGAATGAAAGCAGAGCTTACAAGTGATGAATCTGGGTATTTTGCTGAGGAGATTTCCAAGGAAAGTGTTAAACAAGAAGCCTGGTTTCTCCTTGCTGCTTATAGTAAAAGGTGAAGGAAAGAGATACATGGGAGGAAGGAACTATTAAGCAAAAAAGAACTAAGCCTTGATTATTCGGGAGGTTCTCAAACTATCCAGATCACAAAGGATGCTAAAATTAGCAAATTTATTGCTGGAAAAGCATGCTCTAAGAGAGAGGGTCAAGGATGTGGCTGGGGATCCTTTTACTTAGAGATTAGACATGTGACTTATGGATTTACTCAGCCATCTCAGCAGAAGCCTGGAATAGATAACGGGCTATCAAGGAAAGATCTGTAGAGGACCCTCTTATGTAATAGAGTAGACCTCCATAACATACAGGAGGTCCACAAGTTTTTTGAGAATGTTGTATTAGCAGAAACATAACAACTTGGAATGAAAGGACAGAGAGGACAAAATGAAGGAAGGCTTTTGGACTTCCAAATTTCTATAGACAGGAAACTGGCTGATAGAACTACTTGCTTGCAAACATGTGTTTCTCTTCAAGGAAAAGGAAGACTATCTCCAAGGGCAGGGCTCTGGTGGCACAGGGGCTGACAGGGTCCCATCCAGGCCCAGAGGGCAGAGCATCGGGCCACAGAAGATTATTTTCAGACCTTGAAACCCAAAGGAATTTATCCTGCTGGATTTGGAACTGGCTTGGGACTGGTGACCCCTTTATTCCTCTCAATATCTATCTCTCTTTTGCAATGGGAATGTCTGGCATGTGCCTTTCCCACCGCTGTTTTTGGGAAGCAGATAACTTGTTTTTCTAGTTTCACAGGTCTGCAGATAGACAAGAATATTGTCAGAGAATGGATCATACCCAGAGTCTCACCCATACTTGATTTAGGTGAGATTTGGGGTTTCTGAACTGATGATATTTAGATGAGATTTTAGAGTTGATGCTGTGATGGGTTGAGACTTTTGGAAATGTTGGCATGGAGTGAATTTATTTTACATGTTAGCTAAATATGAATCTTAGTGGGCCAGTGGTCAAACTGGAGAAAGCTGAATGGTGCCCCACACCAATATATGCCCTCCCAGAACCTGTGAATGTGATCGTATCTGGAAAAAGTCTTTGGTGATGCAATTAAGTTAAAGATTTCAAGATAAATTCAGCCTGGATTGGGTTAGGTCCTAAATCTAATGCCATGTGTCCTTATAAGAGACAAAAAAAAAAAAAAAAAAAAAAAAAGACTGACAAACACACAGAGAAGATCATGTGACGACTGGGCAGAGATAAGAGTTATGCTGCCAGAAACCAAGGAGTAGCTGAAGGCACCAGAGGCTTGGAAGAGACAAAGAATTATTCTTCCCTAGGTTCAGAGGGAACATGATCCTGCTGATACTTTGATTACAGATATCTGGCCTCCAGAACTGTGAGAGAATAAATGTTGGTTGCTTTTTAAGCCTCCAAGTTTGTGGTAATTTGTTACAGCTGCCCTAGGAATCTAATATGACTCTGGTTTTCTTTAATGCAAAATAATATTTCAAAACCACAATCTGGGTGCTAGGTATATTCATTGAATTATTTGTATTTAAAGATTAGATACCATATGAGTTCAGAGTGATATTTCCAATTAAATTTCATCCTATGGGGTTTTCACTGAGAATCTTGGTTATCAAGGATGCATGGATGATCAAATTATAAGATCACGTTACTTATTCCTTTTATCTCGCATTATACATGCAATATTAGCTTGCAACTGGTATTATCACCACCAATTATGATTACTGACAACAGTTAATTTTTTTGCATATTTTATGCCCATTCTCTCTCCCATTTTGTTTTTATAGTTGTATATATCTCCACTATTAGATCATATAGCCATTATATACTATACTCTTTCCCTGAACCTCTTTTAGTTCTACAAGTAGCTATATATTTAATACTACTAGTTCTTCTGGTAATGACTTCTAGTCATTTTAGCTGTCTCTTGCTTGTTCTTTATGAAATTCCTTGGAAAAGGCTCGTGGGGACAATACTCTCTGGTTCTTATATGTTGATAAAAGTTTGTCTCGGTCCTTCCTACTTAAAAGTTAATGTCTTTGACTTACATGTTCATTATGTGAGTATCTTAAATATGTTAATAACTTTAAATTATTTTATTTTTCAGTTATAATTGACATACAATATTATATTAGTTTCAGGTATACAACATAGTTATTAGACATTTATAAAACTTACAAAGTGAACACTCTGATAAGTCTAGTACCCATCTGATACCATATATAGTTATTACAATATTATAGACTATATTCCCAATTTTGTACTTTACAGCCCTGTGTTAATACATTTTCAATAACAAAGCATTGTTGTAGAGTCTAATGATAATCTAATTTTCTTTTTCTTATAAAGCATATGCTCTTTATATGCTGGGAAGATATTTTTTTAAGATTTAAAGTTCATTAGTTTTATTAGAATTCTTAACATTTGATTGTTCTAGATTCATAGTCTCAGGTACGTGGTTGCTCTTTCAATGGATAAGTAGTGGCTCCTGAGAGATCTGATTTGAGATATAGAGTACAATTATTGATTAGTGATATCTTCTCTGGGCTGGTGAGCAGCTTCCCAGTTCTGTATATTCACAATCATGCCCAAATTCTTCTGTCATCTTCCCTTTTCACATTCAACCAATCACCATATACTGTTGGATTCTGTCTTTGTTAAATTTCTCAAATCCAGTTCTTTCTTCATTCCAATTGCCACTGCTGTAGCTTAAATCCTTACTGTATTTTACTAGCTCCTTCTGATCTCCAACTTCAACTCACAATCTGATGCCCTTTAAAACTTAAATTATATTTATTGCTGTGAACAAACAGACACAGAGACAGACAAACCTGTAATCTCTAGCTATACTTGATAGGATGTACTTCAAGCCCTTTAAAGTAGTATACCTTCAGGACATATACCTGCTTTCGGATTGAGATGAATCTTCTCTCTCTCAGCTCCCTGACACACTATGCCCATGGCAAACCAAACGACTCATGGTTTTCTGCATGTATGACATTATTTCCAATCACTTTGCCTTTGCACCTGCTGCACCCTCCCCGTCTTCCTTTTCCTCTCCTCTCCTTGCCAGGATAACTCATACTAATTCTTTAAGTCTGTGCTGCAGCATTACCTTTTCTGGGCAACTTTCTATGTCCCCTTATCCCAGCTATAGGTTCGTTGCTTTTCCTCTCTGTCCCTTTGGCATCTATGCAAACTGTAGAATTGAAGTTACCACACTACAGTGGGATTACCTTCTTTTTTGTAGTAGGCATTTAATGTCCTTTAAAGAGTCTTTATTCTGTGTTTGTAATTCCAGTGCCTTAGGTGTTAAGTACCTTTTTTTTTTAATTTTCAATTTCGAGGTCATTGTAGACTCACATGCACCTGTAAAAAATAATAGAGAGAGATCATTGTACCCTTTACTCAGTTTCCCCCAATGATAACATTTGCAAAAACTATAGTACAATATCAAAACTATGATATTGACACTGTTATGTTCAACCTACAGAATATTTCTATTAAGACAAGGATCACTCTTGTCCTTTTATAGCCATACCCACTTCATTTTTACTTCTATTCCTTAACCCCTGACAACCACTAATCTATTCTCCAAAGTTCCATTTATAGAACTTTGTTATATAAAAAATATTATATAAATTGAATCATACACTGTATGACCTCTTGGAATTGGCTTTTATCATTCAGTATAATTCCTTGAAAATTCATCCAAGATGTTTCATATATGGGCTCATTCCTTTTTGTTGATAAATAATATTCCATAGTATGGATGCACCACCATTTGTTTAACCAGTTACCTGTTAAGGACATCTAGGTTATTTCCAGTTCTGGGCTATTACAAATGTAGCTGTTATGAACACTAGTGTACATTCAAGATAAATGCCCCCAAATGCAATTGTTGGGTCATCATGCTATGGTAATTGTGATGCAGAACAGGGTGAATCTCCCTGAGTAGGGACTCAAGGCCTGCATCAAGAGAGGGAGCGTTCCTGATCACATGCAGGGAAGAATTTAAGTGCATGCCAGAATTAGAGTCAAAGGAAAGTTTGTTAGAGAAGGGATAACGTTCCATAAATGGAGATATAGCCTCCTCTCAAAGAGAATGAGAAAGGAGGAACTGCCAGAGACTGAGAGGGATAATGAGAGGGGTGAGAGAGAGGGAGAGGGAGAGGAGGAGGGGAGTGGGAGAGGGGGAGAGAGAGACACAGACAGAGACAGGGAGAGAAACAGAGACCATAAGTTTTTAGAAAGTTAATTTTATATATCATTCTTAATTTCTATGAATTACAGTTTAAAGACTTGGTTTACCTATTTTCCTTTGATGGTATAGGTATGCACCGTGAAAAGCATGGGTATGCAACAGTGAAAGGCATGCCCGCAATCCTCAGCCTTTGTTCTATAGGTTCCACATGGTCTGGCCATAGGAAATGAATGGTTGGGTTTATTTTGTGTAGGGTATGACTTAAAGAGTCTGCTTTCCCTTCTTGGTATGGGTAAATGGTTTGTCAGTAATCTCAGCAGGAATCTTTCTTTGTTCTGTAGATTTCCTCATAGTCTGGCCTTAGGGCTGATCACTGAGTTTGTCTGGATCTGAATATAGCTTGATTTAACGTTTAGTTCTCATGTCTCTTCTCTACATTAATTGCATGCTCAATTTTATATAGAACCTCAAACTAGTTTACAATAAATTTTTAATGAATAGAGGGATGACAAATAGTGTTAACATCTAAATCTTTAGAGTGAATATTAGGATCAAACATCTCTTTTTACTCATTGCACAACCAATCATTTTAGCCATAGAATGATATTCTAAATAGACTGAAACATACTACAGAGAAAAAATCAGTAAAGCTTAAATATGATAAGCTTCTTCATTATTCTAGGAGTCAGGTTTTTTTTAGCCTAAACTGTATTTTTAGCAGTAGTGAGGTCTGATTTCTCACAATTGTACAGATACTTCATGATAATGTCTAATCTCCAAATGGCTGCATTTTGAAAATTATGCTTAAAAGCCCCCATAGATAACAAACGTAATTTGTTAATCACTAATGTACATTAAATATATAACCACAAGTCCTTTCAAAATGTTTTTTTATTTTCATGGTGCTCTATTATGACATTCTGTTTTAAGGCTCTGCATCAGAGTGCATGCCTTGGTAACACTGTCACATTTCAATACCAAGACTATCTTTTCATTTGAGATTCACATCCAGTACTTAGAAGAAGGATCTTCAGGGATCATGGAAGGAGCATGTGCTCTATACCCAGATAGATATGAAGGTGAATCTGACCAGTATCACTTAATGGCAAGTTACAGAATCTTTCTTGGCCCTGATAGTCTCATCTGCCAGATGAGAATCATTGTAAACAACCTACATGACTTGACAGGGCTATTGAGAGGATCAAATAAACAATGTGCCTGCCATAGAAAAGGCATCAATAATGTTCAGTTCTTTTCTCCTGTAGCATTTTAAATTCCCTGAGGAATAAGTTTCCAAGGGTTATTTATATATTTTGGTTATGTTTGTAGGGGGTTATTACAAATCACTCTTTGTTCAGGAAACTTGAAAAAGAAAGTAAAAAACTAATCAGATCTAAGGAAATATTCAAAATAATTTGGAGCAGTCTACCAATGGGCCTTCTTAGGACCATATATATAAGTATATATTATATACATATATACATATATGACACATATCATATATGTACATGATATATATCATACAACATATACATATTACATGTAATATACATATGAACTTATGCCCCATTGAAAATGTTGACATCTTGGGACACAAACCCTATCTTCTTATTTTTTGACTTCTTATTTCTTAGTAATGCAAATACATTTACTACAGTTCAAATAAGTGAAGAAATCGTGTGTCTAAATTTGTATTTCTTAAGAACACTAACATATTTTTAGAAATTAAATGCTCTCAGGAACAGTATCACCACCAAGGCCCAGAATTCTAAACACCAACTTGCAGAATGGCCAATAGCACGGGTCAGTAACTACTTAGAGGAAGAGACTCTTACAACAAACAGAAATAGTAGGTTATTAATCATTTTGTATTTGATTTTAAGTTATACAGTCCATGAAGAGAAGTGGTAGCTTTATCACCTGGCTATTTACTGTGCAAAATTTAGGAAAATATGTAGAATAGACAAAAAATGCAAGTTGACATAATTTTGCATTTTTCAGTGGAAGTTTTAGATTACTTGTAGAAAGCCTCTTTATGGCAGAAAGAAGAATGAGAAGAAACTTAATTTATCAGGAATTTAAAGGACCTACTTTGTAGTGAAAGGCATTTGGGTATATGTTCTTCAACTCTGTTGAGGCTAATCAGGAAATAGGTTTAAACAGTGGCATTAAACCAAAAAATCAAAGTTGGCTGTGTTCTCTGGAAGACTGTATACCACATGAGTGAAGTAGGGCTGCACCACAAGGCCCTGCCTAACTCAAAATATTGTCTTCATCAGTTTGACACAAAGTCCTAAATGCTATTGTGTTTTGAGAAAGACCCCATTAAAATGTGTTTAAACTGTCTTGGAGATGTTCTTGCATGTTCTAAAATGGGAGGTGGTGTTCATTCTGAAATGAGAGATAAAAGAGCTCCTCATACTAAATTAACAGCTGGTTTGGAATAGTTTATCAGATTAGTTAGTTGCTACCTAGATTGTAACTGAAAAAGTGAAGCACAGGCAGTTAGTTTTGTTGGGAGTGAGGAAGATATGAGAAGTTCCTAGCATAAACTATTTATAAAGAATGAATGAGGACCTGAAAAAGAAGGTGGGAGACAGTGAAGAAAAGGAAGCTGGAGGACCCTGGAGTCTTGCAGGTTCAGCAGACTGTTTATTCTCCAAGGACAAGAAATATATTTGGTTCACCACTGAACACAGCTGAATGACACAGTGCCTGGAACACAGTAGGTAAACAATGAATGCTTATTGAACAGATGAGGAATGCATGTTCTAAAATGGGAGGTGGTGTTCATTCTGAAATGAGAGATAGAAGACCTCCTCATACTGAATTTACGTACTGAGCTGAGTTTGCTGAAGATTGTACAGCCATGGCGGATGTGGGAGGTTGTAGAATTTCTTTCTATGAAGTCTTTAAAAACAAGATAGCTTCTCATCTGTTTGGAAGGGTTCCTATGAAAAACAGAACAATTATCTGAATCATTGAAAAGCTTCTGGCACCTTTTTTCCTTGGGCCTTTTCTGTTTTTGTTTTTTAATTTCAAGAAATTCAGTGTAAAAGCATATAACACCACTGTCACCATCATGCAAGCAGAAATATCCATTTGTTGAGTGTTTATTTTATGCCAAGGCAACTTTCTGAATGTGTAATCTGTGCACTGACAAATTGATTTTTAGAGTTCTGGTAGATTCTACCATGTAATGACACAGACTTCCTGCAGATGTCACTCTTTTCCTACAGAATGTTACCCCTCGAACCCTTCACTGGAGCCTTACACTGAGCTAGGGCTGACAAACTTGAGTGATTTTAAGGTTGGTATACTAATGTTAAAAAAAAATCAATTTATCATCTGTATCTTAATTGAAGTTCCTAAATATAAATTAGCCTGCCCATTCGAAGTTAAATTTTAAAAGTTTTTTTTTTTTTTTAATAGAAAACCTGATGATTAAGTTCACAGACTGACTGGTTCTACAGCTTTATTTTTAGCATAAAAGAATATAATTTGTTATCCTGTTTCCTCAGGAAAACTGAAATAAAGAATATTTTTTGAAATACATGTTTCAGCTCAGAAAATGGATGAAAAGTTCCATCTCCTGTGCTTCATTTTGAACCTCGATCTCTTATCTGATTTATTTTTCTTCTTTCAGAGATGAGAGGGTGACTTTGAGCTCAGGAAAATTACTGTCTGGTCAAATTTGTCTGGTGCTGTGTAAGGCACAGTTCATTGGCCTTACTCCACCTGGGCCTCACCTTTTCTTCCCAGTGTGTGGTGATAGCTGATGCTGAGAGTACAGCTATTCAGAAACTTGCAGACACAGGATAGAAGAGTAAAGCATTAACAACATGCCCAGAATTAGCAATTTCTTTATTCCTATCCTATGATATTTACAAAAATGCTTTCTAGGCCTACATCAATTTCTTGATGCTTCTGGGTAAATGTATAAAACAGTTTTAGCTCCATAGCTCTGTATGTAGCTATGGTGAGTCAGTATGTCACATTCAATGATAGCATCTTGTTTTCTGGTAACTTTTGAAACATTTAGCGTTTTATCAGAACCCTTGTTACAGCTCTAAATAGTGTAGTCTGTTGATCATCTACATCTGAATTGAGGAGGTATTTCTTGAGGGAAAAAGAAATGTCATATCTTAAACCTATCTCTTTTCCAACCACACTCTTGGGAGAATTTATAAGAAACCATATTGACTTTTTCCCTTACTAATGTTTGAGAGCTACTGAAAAACAGTGCTCTCAGGAGCTAGAACTTCCCTGAGCACAAATTGGAAGTCTTGATTTGGGCTCTCCCACATTTTTTATTCTCTCTTTTTTTTTTTTTAGGCGAGACAACCCTTGGTTGACCTCACAGATTGCAAGGACCTTGACAGCTTACAATCTCTTATTTTTTAAATTTTTTACACCTACTGCACCTGGTCTTCCTAGGTGCTCTACCATCCAAGTACTAACCAGGCCTGACCCTGCTTAGCTTCTAAGATCAGGCGGATTGGGCTTGTAGCATGGCCGTAGACCATTTTTTATTCTCAATTGAAGTTTTCCCCCATAGCGTTTATTTACTAAAGATGATCTGAGAATCTCCAGAGTTTAATAAAGCCTCCACTGTTAGCTTCAGGGAACCCTAAATTCTAGTATATTGCTTCTAAATTAAACATAGAACAGTAAGGCCTTATTGCTTACCTTCTACCCCCAACCCCCACCCCATTTGTCAAGAAGTATTCCCCTTTATCTTCTGTTGTTTACCTAGCAAGAAATTATTTTTTAAGACCGATTCAGTATCCTTCCCAGAGACGGATTCCTCAAATCCTCTAGGAAGAGGTGGTTGACCCATCACAGAGAACAGAGCACTTATTGCTCTAATTTGTTTAACTTCCTATCAGCTTCTTGGAAGTAATTTTCATCTTTGTATCCTGGCATTGAGCCTAGTCCATAGAACATAGTAAATACTCAGTAAATATGTGTTGACTCACTAAAAGATTTATTAAAAATTCCAACTTCCACCTCTGTTTTTGTAAATCATATAAACCAAATATTAATAAGTAAGCTCCTTAAGGATAAGGCCCATCTAGTAACATGAAGGAATGAACCCATGAATGAAAATGTCCATCTTTTACTTCTGTTTCCATATACCAATTTGAGACACTAACTGTTATGTGGAACACTAAGGGTAGCGGCCATATCTTATTTATGTGCAGCTCTTAGTACAGAATCTGGTACATTATATCACTTGCTAAGTGTTTGCTGAAATAATTCAAGAAACTACATGAATTATTCTACACGACCTCATGTAGTACAGCAAGAAAAGACAGCCTCACTTTTTCATATTTGCCTGGGATTTCTCCCAAACAGCAATAAAGGACTTGTCCTGGGTGCTGCACTATTTAGAGGTGAATGCAAGACTAGAACCCAGGGCTTCCCATGTCTAGAGGAGCCATTTAGCAGCAGAAAAGAGAGATGGGCTGCTTTCCTGGGTCACTGGCTGGGGAGCCTCCCTGTAAGGGCCATAGATAGTTTTCACTTTCCAGAGACAACCATTTGATACACATATGTCATCTTCCACCAAGTAGTTTTGCTTGCCCATTCTCTAGCTATAGCCCAGGGGAAGATTCTAGGAGGTTTTGTAAAGATTAAAGCCCACCGTATGATATTTTTACAGTGTACATTACTCTATCACTGATGGAAAAAAAATACCCAAACATCTATTTGAGCAGGCTGTAATACAACATATAATGGATAGGGGGCAATGCTAGAATACAATATGCATGAAAGAAGCTGAATCTCAAAGAGAGGACTTAGACAAATTTAAGGGGTCCTTTTGGAGTCAGTTTGTAAAACCTTGTTGCTATAACAGCAACGACTATCAGCACCAGCACCAGCACCAGTATTAATGACCATCTATTTCATGGCTGGTGAGTGGCAGTGTTGATTTTTTTTGAGTCCAGTTCTACCAATTTTTAGGTCAATACGTTTTCTATTACACCATAATATGATTTATTTTAATAGAGTTATTTTGTTTGTTAAAAAGTTACATATTTTTTCTGATTATAAGAATACTAAATTATCCTTATAAAAATCCAAACTTAGAGATATGGATGTTTTAGAAAGTAAAAGTTCCCTTTAATCTAACCTTCTGTCATATACAAATAATGTTAACAGTTTAGTATATATGCTTATACCTTTTCCTATGTGTAAACTATATATCTTTAATAGAAATAGAAACATATTATGGATACTTTTTTCCATTTTAAGCTATTTATGCAGAGCAGACCTGGACTTGCTCAGGGATTAATATGTTATATAATTTTCTGCACAACTTTTTTGGTCTACTATATGTGAGTTACTTTTAAATATTACCCCTGCAGCTCCTAACAACTGTTTTTCTCCAATTCTGTTCCAGATTAACATTATTGTGATTTTAGTCCTTTAATTTGTAACACATGGTGTGATTCAAACCACTGAGTCTTAGCATCTGTCAATGATATGATCATTCCTTTTAGTGATATAAAGATGGTTGCCAATAATGTGGCAGAATTTGGCTTTTCATTGTTATGTTATTAATGACTGCAAAAAAGAATGGTGATCTGTTTTTTTGTTTCTACTTGAGCTTCAACCAGTTTCCTGAAGTCTCTTTTAAATTTTTCACACACAAAATTCATAAAACCCTATCTAGGATTTTACAAATGACAAATGTTTATATTTCTTTATACTTCTTTATATTTCCAAAACAAAACTAATTTTCTTTATCCCCAAAGTTTGTGTTCTAAATCATTTATGTAGAACTAATAGCTGACATTACTCTCTCAAACCTTGGAACATGTGCTGCCATCATAATGATGGAACAGGGCGGTCTGAGGTAAGTAGTAGATGGGACCACATTGAGGCCACTAATACGTTTAGTGGAGCTCACATTAGCACAAGGACAGTGATGTGTCTTGGATATTGTCCCTGAGGCTGCTGATTTAAGGGTCTGGTTCTTTCTTTTCAACTCTTTCTCTGACTCTATTTAGAACTATTTATTTTTCATTTCATGTCATTTAACTCCAATTTATGTGTATATTTTCTGATATAATTTATCTTTCAATCTACATATAGATATATACTATATGAATATAGTAACATTGTTATATATACAGTTCATCCTTGAACAACATGGGTTTAAACTTCAAGGGTCCACTTATATATGTGAACCTTTTCCAATAAATACTGTAAATGTATTTTCCTTATAATTTTCTCAATAACTTTTTCTTTTCTCTGGATTACTTTATTATAAGAGTATAGTATATAATACATATAACATACAAAATATTTGTTAAGCAATTGTTTATGTTATTGGTAAGGCTTCTGGTCAACAGTAGGCTATTAGTGGTTAAGTTTTTGGGGGGTCAAAAGTTATATGTGGATTTTTGACTGCCTGGGGGTCAGTAACCCAACCCCTATGTTGTTCAAAGTCAACTGTATTATACATACACACACTATATTAGTACAGTAGTACTCATTTATAATTTATAAATAAGGAATTATACATTGGTATTGGGTGTATGTGGTCAAGATTTTTCTTGATGATGGTGTATAATAAAAAATATTTGAGATTATTGTACAATATATGAATTTCTTGAAAATAGGGATCATTTCTTTTCTACTTGATATTCCTAATTGCTTAGCACAATATCTGGACTATAATAGGTTGTTAATAAGTATTGTTGGCCTGCTGGCTGGCTTGCTGGATAGATGGACAAATTAATAAATCATGTGATTTTATTTCTCCTTATGAGTAGAAGATTATTTTATATTACCATTCAGTAACTACTTCAGCATACTAAGGACTCATCTAGATGATCAAACAACTAGACTGTGGTAACTGATATAGATCCTGTGTTTGGACATATTAAAAACTGATTCAGCTTGCCACATTTTTTCAACAATCCACCAGATTGATGGATTACCACAAAATAAATGGTGAATATGATTGAGAAATTTTATGTAACTCTGCCTCCCAGAATTCATTTGACTTAAGTATTATCAGAATCCTGTCTAGTGTTTTGCAAATGACAAATGTTTAGATTTCTTTATATTTCTCCTTCCTTTAGTGATAAGGTCATGTGATTAGACTAATAAAATAACAGAATCAAGGTTGAAGTTAGTGGACAAGAAAAGTCCTAAAAAGATTTGTGGAGCTCATACTCAACTGAAATGTTAACACTGATAATGTTGGTCTTCTCTCCCCCAACTCACTGAGGTAAACAGTGATGACTGAGGGTCACTGCCAAGCAAAGTGCCCCAACTCAGACCTCCTATCATCTCTCCTTTGGCTGTTCTTTCCCATGTAACTGCCATTCTTGATATCCATTTTTTACCAGTATGTAACACAAGGCTTTGTTAGTAGGTGCTCAAAAAGTAGTTTTTGACCAACCTTATTCCCTTTATATGATTTGTGTTTATGTGTATGCAAACGCGCATGTCTTTGATGGTGCAGGTGACCATCTTGTGCTGGCAATAGCAGTGTGGGGAGGGCAGCTTCACCACACTCCTTACCCAAGGGTGGCTTGGTAAGTCGATTCTGCTCAGTACCACCCAGTCTGCTTGTTGGTGGGGGAATGGTGATTTCGTCTCCTTCAGTTTTAACTTCTTTATGATTCTCCTCCCTCTTGCAAATAGAGAAATAGATGAAAAGACAGGTTGATTACTATAAGCCCAATGCTCTTTGTATCAGAATTATTCACATCAAGTTCAGCTTGGTACATTGCTGAGGTTCTCTTATTTGGCATGATTGTTTTAATAATATGGATAAAAATAGAAGGAAATGTGAATTTCTGTTAACGTGGGTATATTTTAGAGTTTACCTATGAGTTATATGAGTATGTAATTTTTGTTGATAAGCCCATTTTCTGCCCCTTGTTCTCCTTTTTGCCTCGTTCAAAATCATATATTAAACATGAATGCTCTCTTACTGTTAGTACCATGATATACTTGACCAATTTTGCAAGAAAAGAAAAGCAAAATGAGGCAGAACATTTTCTACTAAGAAGTGAGTTGAAAGTTACTCGTATTCTCTTTTTATTTTAACTTGTTAGTTAATTTTTCAAAAAAAAAAAAAAAGTTTAAGTACCAATTGTGTCAGTGGCTTTTCTCTGTAGTGGATGGTTTAGCATATATTAGGATACAGCTGTCTTTTATGTTGAAAGAAGAATCCAAATCTTCCTCAGAACCATAGTAGAGAAATGGTTTATTACCCAAGATCTAGAATATATAATTTTTAGCCATTAATGGTACAGTTATACTTTTTTGCTTTATTGTCCAGGATTGTTACAAACTGTAAGCTACAAACATCATGCAGGCAAAATATATGATTTTACTTTTCAAAAGCTTGTTTAACTTCTGTTATAACCTGTAACTGGGTTGAATAGTATCCCTTCACACCCAAATTCATGTGCAGCTGAAATCCAAGTGTGGGACCTTATTTGAAAATAGGGTCTTTGCAGATATAACCAACTTAAAATGAGGTTGTATTGGATTAGGGCGGGCCCTAATAAGAAGAGGGAAATGTTGAGACAAACACATAGGAAAGAAACGTGAAGGCAGAGGCAGAGATTGGAGAGATGCATTTGAAAGTCAGGAAAGGAGAAGGACTGCTGGCAATCATCAGAAGCTGGAAGAGGCAAGGGAAGGTCTTTTCCTAGAGATTTCGGCCCTTAATTTCAGATATTTAGCCTCTAAAAATGTGAGAAAATGAATTTCTGTCATTTTAAGCTACCCAGTTTGTGGTAATTTGTTACGGCAGCCCTAGGAAACTAATATATAGCCCCTTTTTAGATTGGAGTAGCAGAAAATAAACCTTATATAATTTAGAGAATCCCTTGTCTTTCTCTGGAGTGGCCCTAAGTAGCAGCAAGTTGTAATGTTGAGGTGTGGACCATCTGATTCTTAATATCGAAAGCCACACTGGTGTCTCTGAGCTGTCTCCTGGTTGTCCTGGTCTGTCATCAGTGCTTTTCTCTGGTTGCTGCAGAGATGACCTTTGCTCCCAACTGTGTGCCCCCTTGTGGTCTGCCATTTTCTCCACTATTTCCATGTCACTTTTGAGTGACCAGGAATAATTATGCTGCTTCCATACCATGCTGTGGTTCATGTAAATATGTTCCTGCAACTATTTCTTCTCTGGGATATTGGCACCTTTCAAGACTTTACTAGGACAATAAATTGAAGCTCTCTGTTTTTGAACCCCATACACCTATTTGAGGACATTGCCACTTCTCCAAGACTTGGCCCAAGAAATGGCTCACAGTTCATTACTGATGCATGTTCTCATTATTTCTTCTCTGACTTTGTACCCTTCACTCAGAGTGGGGAATATTTTTCTAGACTTGTTTTGGGGGTGGGGTTGTGAGTTGGGCAAAATCTTACTCATACCGTTTTCTCTGAGATCTTTTGTTTATGTCTTGATTCTTTTTGTTCTCCTAACAGCCTAAATGAGTGATTCTCAACTGGTGGTACTTTTGCTCCCTAGGGGTCATATAACAATGTCAGGAGACATTTTTGGTTATCACAGCTGGGGAGCTAGAGGGGTGCTATTGGCATCTAGTGGGTAGAAACCAAGGATGCTGCTAAATGCACGAGAGAGCCCCCAATCCCTCCAAATTCCTCTTTAAAATAAATAATTTATATTAAAAATATTAAATAGAGCATAGAAAGTTATTGGGACTTCTGAATTGGCTATCTAGTGAAACCTCCTAATTTAGGATGGGGAAAAAAAATCTACTTCGGAGCCCAGACTTTCTCGATTCATTATCTAGAGTGCTCGAATGACTTAGATATGTGTATATTTTAGTTACTTCATGTCAAGCTGTGAAGAACATTGGGTGAGAATGTGTAAACATGGATTCCAGTCTTGCTTCTCTTACCAGCTGCTTGAGCAGGCAATTTCATTTATCTGGGCCTCAGTTTTCTTATATGTTAGAGGTTTAAACTAGATTATTTCTGAAATTTCTTCCATTGATTTTTTTCCTATGATTTAGGACAAGATTATGAACAGGAATAATTTTTCATATATAGAACCTTAATGGTACCAATATAAAAGCATCTTTTTTCATGCCATTCTTTGGAAATATGGAGGTTGCTAGTTGTCCAACAAAATTTGTTCTCTTATTGTTCCATGTGCCCTTAAATTACAGTAAAAGGATAAGCTGCTGTCATAAAGAGACCTGCTTAGTATGGTGACTTTTAAAAGATGAGACTAGACAACAGTTCTTGTATTCCTTTGCATTTGGATGTGATTAAGTTCTCACTAATAGAATGTGAGGAGAAATGAGATGTCTAAATTTTGATACTGGTTTTGAAGGCAGTGGGCATGACTCTTTCATGGTTTCCCTTTTCCTACAACTGGAATCTCTAGTGATCCAGACTCAACCATGCAGGTGACAGTGATACCCCAGGGGATGTTGGAGCAGCAGGATGAAAGAAATCTGGAACCTCAAATAACGGAATGGAGCAGAGCTGCCCTACTAAACTGAATTGCTCTCCTCAGAACTGTTTGATGAGCGACACAAACTTTTTTTTAAGTCACTACCTTCTTAGGTATTTTTATTACAGCAACATCGCCTTTTACCATGATAAGTAGAGAAATTCTTCACATAATGACTAAAACAGCAAACTTCAAAAAACACACATTTCATTGTACTTAATATGAGGTGCTAGTATTGACTCTTAATTCCTTATTACTAAAATATAAGTGAAATATTTTAAAGCAAGAAGAGGATGTGAACAAGATTAGGTCATTGGATCTATCTGGTTCATAATCTCTTCTCAACTGACTCTTGTATCATTTTCTCTTGTTAAATTCTGTACTAAATAGGAATCCTCATAATCTTGAGTTGGCCTTTTTTTGTTTGTTTTGGGCATGACCTCTGCCATTGGAAAATTATCAGTTTCTCTATCTACAATTGCTCTAATTTTAGACTTACTGTATTATCTTCCCAACTGTGTTATTCCTCTTATTGCTTTTTCTTTTTCCAGTCTTATTACATTGCTGGAATGTAGGGCATGTGGCTATCTTCCCATGTGTCTAAGCACAATTGCCTACTGCGGCCATTTGAAAAGAACACCTGGGACAGACTTCTTCCCTTTTTGCTGCAGGAAAGTGGAAGCAGTGGTGGAGGGAAATGAGTTAGATCATCTTAGCTTTTATTGGAAAGGCAACAACTTCTTGCCAGTGTTCTGCTAAAAAAAATCACTGCTTTTTGTCAAATGTTCTCTCTGGCTATTTTTATTGCCACTCATCTGTAAGTTACGATAGTAATAATTATTAAGTATTACTTCAGATATTAGCCTAATTCTAACTCTGAACTGTTTTCATGTTCAATGAAAATTTCATTTGTTTTAACTATGCAAATAGAAACTGTTTCATTGGGATAAATATTAATTTAATTATAAGACCATGAATAAGAGAAAGACTATAAATTGAATATTCAATTTTATATATGTTTAAATGTGGACAACTAGGTTAATCTTTTTTCTTTTGATTTTTATCTTAAAAGGCAAAGTTGATTAGCTAAACCGTGATCGGAATGGAAATGCTATGATATCTTATCAACCTTTCCTTTTAGCTTTCTTTAAGAAAGCTTATATATACTTGGCAGAAGACAGCTTATAATATGATTGTTATTTGACATCCAAATCCTTCCTAGGTGATTAAGGAGGTTTGGGTTAGAATATTAGTTCAGTAACTAATAATTTTAAATTGGTCCTTTGGAAAGAAGACTTGTTTGCAGGAGCGTTTGATATCTTGCTCCCCAGCATATGTCATCAGTTTGGCTCAAAGAAACTCTTATAAAAATTAAAAGAAAAAGAAAAAGAAAAAGAAAAAGAAAACTTGTTCGCAAGTCTTTATCTTGATATTAGTTCATGTAGGCCTACATAATAAATTTTTATTTTTCAAGTGACAAAATGAGAGGTTAGATTTGTACTTGCTTGTTATGACTTCATTTGGATTTGAGGAGGAGACCTACCTTTCTTCTGATGTTCTGAGTAGGCAGCTGTGGATGGATTCACAGGAAGAAAATCCCCAATAGGGAACTTTTGAGAGTTGTTACATTTGCTCTGTATGCTTTCTGTGTTTTGATACACTGAGCAAGGAATGTTGATGAGACATGAGGCAGAACAGCTTGTTCCTCTACAGCTATTTTGACTTTGCAATGCTGGCAGTAGTAAAAAAAAAAAAAAAAAAAAAAGTTTAGTGTGTTAACTAAGCAAACACATGGGCACATGGGGCTTGGAAGAAGGCTAGGGAACAGCTAGGCTATTCTTGGTATCAAGAACCCTATTGCTTAGGAACTTTTAATTCCAGTTCATGAATGCATGGTACTTGGAGTTCTGCATTTCTCTAGATGTCCTTTGTCTCTGGGGGTGTTAATAGGAACAAATGGTGTTGTTAATGAAGTAAAACTCAAGTTGTGTTCAATAATCAAATTTCATCACAGGAAGATGACTTCGAAGAAGAGATACCTCAAAGGATTCAGAATGTGATTATGATTACCAAATTAGTGAAAATAAATACTCATGCTACTTTAGGTATTAGTAAATAAAAATTATCCTGAAGAAGTGGAAAATATCAACAGTGGGAGTTAGGTATAGCAGGGGCACCACTGAGGATTTTAGAAGAAGACTATAGATCACCAATCCACAACCTTTTTGGAACCAGGGACTGGTGCTCCTATGATAATCTAATGCTTGATGATCTGAGGTGGAATGAGGTGGTGATGCTGGCGCTGGGGAGTGGCTGCAAATACAGATGAAGCTTTGCTTGCTCACCCACCACTCAACTCCCCCTGTGTGACCTAGTTCTTAACAGGCCATAGACCAATACTGGCCCTGGGGTTGGGGACCCCTGCTGTAGATGATAGCTTGAGTTTTGTGATTTATTGTTGCTGTTTTTCACAGAAGTGTCAGTGTACCCTCTTTGAGCCAAGGCTTTAAGAGGCATGGTAAATTTCCATTGGTTTTTCTTATGCTCTTCCTGCTGCCTGCCATGAGAAGAACATGCCATAGGTAGCCACAGCTCCTTTTGCCTGTGTCCCAGAATCAGAGATACAAGGAACCAACCTGAACATGGGCCAAGCTGAGCCTAATTGAGCCCAGTCAGTTCACTGCCAACCTGGAGATCTGTGAGGGAGAAATAAGTGTTTCTTTTTTTTAAACCACTGAAATTTGATGATTGTTTGTTATGCAGCATCATTGCAGCAAAATCTGATTGATACACCTTGATTAGAGGTCTCTAATTTCAAGCTATTGGTATGTGAGAACCAAGGAGTATGTGACACATATCTCATATCCTGACTCAGATTCCCTCAGCATGCTGATTTCCCAGACCATGCTGTCAACTCTTCGACAATGATACATAATGTCACTATCTGTGGTTGCTGCAGTGCAGTCAGGTTTACTGGCTACATCTCAGAGTTTCTGACTCCTCTCATCACTTTTAGACTTAAATGAAATCTCACTGTAGTGCATGTGTATGTGGCATCTTAAGTGGCCACTTAAAGAGCCGGTTGACACAACCCAGCAACCCAGAATTGTGGTGTGCTAATTCCTATGGAGCTAACTTTGACCAATGGGAAACTGAAGACAGGAGGGAGAAAGTAAACACCTCTGTCCCCTTGTTCTTCTTTTCCATGGACAATTCCAAACACATAGCCACATAGCTCATCTGAAGAAGTCCTGTATGGTCAAACAGATCCTTTTGCTGAAGCATCTGCTGTGTCTTTTTATAACTCATTATAAAGCAGTGGCCAACAGGCTAATAAGTCATTTTGCATGACTTGCTAACTTTTCTTGCCTCATTTCTCTTTTTCTCCTTCCTTTTACTGCCCTGGTTTTTATATCACAAAATGCCAGGCTTAATCTTGATTCAGTCTTTGTTTTCTAGAGAACTGAAGCTAAGACATAGACCTAGACAGACCATCATGGCAATATGGATATGATAAAAATGGTGATTATGATAATGTCAACTAATACCTATTGATGACTGCTTACTACATATTCAGCAATATGCTGAATGCTTTGAATTTATTTCATTTAATATTCACTACGATCATAAACTTGGTAATGTTACTTCATTTTATAGAGGAGGAACTCGAAGCTTAAAGAGATTTGATTATTTGGATCATATAGCAAGTAAGTGGAGCCAGAATATAAGTCCAGATATTTTGGATATTATATTTTATGAATTAAACCACCAAGTAACACAAATAAACTACAGAGTAGGTAATGGATGCCAAATTACAATCTCTTATGTATTCTGGTATGCTCCAGAGTACCTAATATAATGTATTGCATTTGATGTACATTCAATATGTAATTTGATGATTTTATAAATAATTTATTAATTTTCCATTTACTAATAATATTCTGGTAAATCTAGAGTTATTCTACATAGCATTCATGGATTGTCAATTTTTAAAAATTAGACTAAAAGAGCTGTGTTTAACTATAAAATATTCTAAATCAAAAGAATTTTTAGAATTTTTAGGGCTTGAAAGATACCATAAACATTATCTTCGTATATTGTTTGAAAATATTATTTATTTGAACCTGATGTCTTTAAGATAAAAGGATATTTATTACAGTAGGAGTACTTTTTAAAAATTCCTCGTTGTTGCTTCATGGAGGCAGCTTATTGTAGTAGAAAAACAGTGAACAAAAATTGAGTGGACCTGAATTCTGCCCGTGAGTTTTTCCACTAACAAGCTTCTGATTTGGGAAAAGACAGTCTGGGCTTGGGCTTCAGATGTATCATTTGTAAAATGCAGAACTAGTTGAAGATTATTTCCAGCTCTGATTAATATCTGTGATTTTCCTGAAGTTACTGGAGAACCTATGTCCAGATGGCATGTGAAGAGAGACTTGCAGCCCCTCTTTTGATGACACATTATGCCCATCTTCCTTCTATTTCTCAGTTTGGCAGATTACTTATTCTTTAATATTCAGTTCAAAATAATATTTTGTGAAACTTTCCTGACTTTCTTAGACAATTTTCTACTTTTTACTCCTGAGTAACTTTACCTACATATACTGTAATTCTTACTCCATCATTACATGATTGTTTGTACATGTATCTATCTTTCACTAAATTGCAGGAATTTTCAATTAAACGTTTATAAACTTTATAAACTTTAAGAAGGGAACCAATTGCAGTGGTATTTTATTTTTTCTTAATGCCTTATGTGCTCATAGGCTCTAAGTAGATACAAGCACTTTTAGGGGCAATTTTTGTGATCATCAAATTCCACTTGTCTTCTCTAAAGATATACTAGCTCATATGCACAAGGAGACATGTTACAAGGGTGTTCATGTGCAATAATGAAAAACTAGAATTATTCATATTTGTCCTTTGGTAGAGGGATAGCTAAATTCTCCTTTTTTCCACCTTCATCCTCACTCTCCTCTTCTGCTAATACTGTACTGGTACTCCTTGCTTCTCTAGTACTAATGCTACAACCACCACAATTGCCACTGCTCCCACCACCACCATGACCACCAATAATTACTTATAAAGAACTTACCTTATTGGAGAAGGCAATGGGGAGACAGTATTGTGGATGGTGGTAAAGGGGAGACTTTTTATATTTTATATTTTAAAAGGACCAAGGTATTCTTTTTTTTTTTTATGGTTAGTGATTTTATTTGTTCTCTGCAAAATCTTACCAAGTTTAAGGTCTTGAAAATATTGTCCTGTACTTTTTCCTATAAAATTTATGGTCTTAGCATTTATGTGGAGGTCTGTGTTACATATTTCACATTATTTTTTGTGCATGGAGCGAGGTAGGACTTGGGTTTTACCTTTTTTCTTCATGGGTAGCCAATCATTCCAGTACCATTTGCAAAAATATTTTCTTTCCCCAATAAATTTATATGGTACCTTGGTTGATAATCAATTGACCACATAGATTTGGGTATATTTCTGAAGTGCCTATTCTATTTTATTTATCCATGTTATCTTTAAGCCAATACCTCACTGTCTTGATAGCTTTCAGATAATGTAAATCCTCCAACTTTGTTCTTTTTAAATACCATTTTGTATAATCTAGGTCATTTGCATTTCTACATATATTTTGGAATCAATCTGTCAGTTTATTCAAAAAAGACTGCTGGAGTTTTGATAGAGTTTATATCAAATGTATAGATCAATTTTGGGAAAATGGATAATAATGATGTTGAAAATTCAAATCTATGCACATTATATTTCTTTATCAAATCTTTAACTTTTATCAGAAGTGTAGTTTTCAGAGTGAGGTCATGTATAGTTTCAGTTAAATTTCTCTTAGGTGTTTTACATTTTTGATGCTATTGTATATGAAACTGCTTTCTAATTTTTACTTTTTAATTGTTTGTTGCTAATATATAGAAATATATTGTTCCCTAAAATTTTACATTATCCCTTCCTTTAACTCTTCTATACCATCCTCGTCCATATGCCAACATTGATCTTAAACTGTGAGAAAAGGCATTGCTATCAGGCCTGTGTGAGTGCCAGGCATTCTTATGTGAGGTCAGTTCTTTCCCTGGCCTTGAGTGGTTTCCTCACGTGTCTATGCTGATCAGTACTTTGCTGAATACACAAGAGGACCCACCGGAGACCTCTTAGGTTTTCCCTTTGTGCAGTTCTGTCTTATTTAGTATTCTGTAACAAGCTTTTACTGCCTTGATATTACTGGGCCCTCAGCACTGTCTCTCCAAGTCAAGGTATCTCTTGGTCTCTGCCTGGGGTCCTTCTCCCTGGAAACTCTCAGAGTCTTAAGATAGTCCAACCCTGGGACTTGGCTAACTCCACCTCTCGCCCCTCACCACCCAAACTCTAGGAATCCCTGTTCTGCATTGCTCGATGTCCAGTAACTTTCAAACCATTGTTTTACATATTTTGTCTGTATTTTATTTGTTTCAGGCAGGAAAATAAATCCAGTCTCTGTTACTCCATTATGGCCAGAAGTAGATGTACATTAATTTATTTTTTGAATGTTAAACCAAACTTGAATTTCTTGAATATCGTGTACTTGACCATGATTTTTTTATAATACTGCTGGTTTCAGTTTTTGTTTGTTTGTTTGTTTGTTTGTTTTTAAGGATTTTTCGTTTGTAAAGAATATTGTTCTTATTTTTTTTCTTATAATGTCTTTGTCAGGTTTTCATTCCAGAGCTATGCTGGCATCATAAAGTAAGTTGGGAAATGTTACCTCAATATTTTCTGAATGAGTTTGTTAATTATTTGTATTTTTTTCTTATGTATTTAGTAGCAAAGCAAACTTTGTTCAGAGTTTTCTATGTGGAAAGGTTTTTGATTCCATATCTAATTCCTTTCCTATGTATAGAGCTGTTTAATGTTTGTTTTTTTCCAGCCTAAATTTTGAAATTTATGATTTTTAAGAAATGTGTACATTTCATCTAAGATATTGTATTTACTGACATAATTTTTTCCCTAACTTGTATCATTCTTTTAAAATCTGGAGGATCTGTCCTGAGATTTCTTCTTTTATTCCTAATAGTAATAATTTGTGTTTTCCCTTTTTTACTTAGTTAGACTTGCTTAGGGTATATCGATTGAATTAATCCTTTCAGAGAACCAACTTTTGACTTTATTGTTTTAGCTACTCTTTAAGTCACTGATTTATGCTATAATGCTTATTTTCTTTCTTTTACCTACTTTAGAAATAATTTGCTGTTCTTTGTCGAGCTTTTTAAAATTTAAGTAACTGACTTTAGATCTTTTTAAATAAAGCACAGATGTTTAAATTATACATTTCCTTTAAAGTACTACTTTAGCTACAACCCACATATTTTGCTATACTATGTTTAATTGTAATTTAGTTAAAAGTATTTCTAATTTCCTATATGTTGCTTCTTTAACTTGGGTTGTTTAGAAGTGTGATATTTATTTTTCAAATGTTATTTTATTGTTATTGATTATAGTGTTATTTCGTCATAGTCAGGTAAAACACTATAATTTATTTTGTCCTTTAAGATTGTTCAGAATTATTTTAAGGAACAGCATATTTTCTATTTTTGTATGTTCTTTCTACACTTGAAAATAATGTATGTTCTGCTGTTGTTGAGTGTAGTGGTATGTCAAGCTGGTTGATAGCACTGTTCAAATATTCTGTTTACTTTCTGAGCTTTTTATTTTATGGTTTATGTATACAATTGATTTCTGGGAGAGAAGTGTTAAAATCTTCAAATATGAATGTAGATTTATCTATTTCTCTATTTAGTTCTATCAGTTTTTGCTTCATATATTTAAAAAAACTATTGGGTGAATATACTTTTAGAATTCTTACATGTTACTAATAAATGCATTCTTTTATGATTTTGAAATTTCCTCATTCCATTTTTTCTGGCCTTCATTGTTTTGGTTAAGATAGCAGATATAATTCTTACATTCTTTTCTCTTACATGTAATGTTTCTTTTCTCTCGCTTCTCAGATTTTCTTGCTACCTTTGGCTCTGAGCAATATGACTATAGTGTGTCTAGATGTGACTTTTTTTGCATCATCCTCTTTTTGAGTAACTATAGTTCTTGAGTCTAAAGTTTGATATTTTATGCCAGTTAAAAAAATTCTTGTCATGGTGTTCTCAAATATTTCTTCTGACTCATTTTTTATCCCTCACAGATGTAATTAAATGTTTAATATTGTCCCACAGATGGATTCTCTGTTCCAATTTTTCCACTCTTCTTTCCTTCTTAGTTTCATTTTGTATAATGACTTTTCTTCAAGTCTACAGATTCTTTTCTATGCTGTTAATAGTCTACTGTTAAGCTTATAAATATATTCTTTATTGTTGATATTATATTTTTAATTTATGGTATTTCAATTTGGTTCCTTTTTATAATTTCCATTTCTCTGCTGAAATTCTTCATCAATTTATGCATGTTGCCCACTGTTTTCACTGTTTTTTAAACATATTTGTCATAATTATACTAAAATTATTTTCTGAAAATTTTAACATCTGGGCTTTCTAGAGTCCAATTCTATTAATTATCTTCTCATTTGATTACTGCTTACACTTTCTTGCTTCTTTGTGTGTGTCATAGTTTTGTTGTTCTTGTTGTATGTTGACCGTCATGAGTTAAAAAAAAAGAGATTGAAGTAATTAATATTTATCTGAGAAAAGGGCACACCTATTCTTCTGTCAGTCTTTGGGAAGGCTGAGTGAATCAGATATATATATTTGACGTGTATGGATATTGTTTTAGCTTTAGTTAGATTTAGTTTACCACTGACCTCAAATATTTTGAGGATAGAATCTGTACTTTCCCATCATTAGGACTTGTAATCCTAGCAACGGCAAGAGTTCCAAGATCGCTTTATGCCTCCAGTTTGTTTTGATTGCTAGGGAATTCTCTTTGTTTTCCTGATATTGACAGTATTCACATCAGAAGGTCATTCTTCTTCCTTCTGCTTTGCTTCCAGCCTTTGCATCCAGTTCCTTGTACTTAATGAAAGTCCATGGTGCCTTGAGGAATTCCTCTCAGTAATCCTGCCTCATTTCTGGCTTTAGTTGCAATTGTCTTGACTTAGGTGAAAGTCCAGACATTCTCAGACAGATTTCTTTCAGTTCTTCTGCCTTGTCCCTAGCCTCCAGTGGAATGCTGCCTTGTACTTAGAGAAATCCTCATATGCCACAGGGATATCTCTCTCAGATTTCCTAACTTTCCCCCAATTTTCAGTGTAGTACTTCTTTGTATTTGATGGACTGCTGTAAAATGTTGACAGATAAATACTCTCACTCTATGGATGGGGTTCCTTGAGATTCCAGCATGTCAAGCCAGTCCATTCATAGGTGTTAATAGTTTTTTTTTAGGATTCATATAGTTTCTCCTTTTCCCCACTCTACAGTGCATTCTGTCTCTGCTACTTCACTAGGGATGAAAGCATTCATCATTCTCCTCTTTCCTAGAATGGAATCATAACTTTTAGGTTTTATTTAATTTAGCTTAACATGTATCTGTAGCTCTCTTGATGGGTTAAAAAAAAAACTATGATTTTGTAGTTTATTTGGCTTTTCCCTTAGTTAAGTATGAGCAATCATCTCCATGATTTCTAAATTACACATTTCTTGAATAAATAAAAAAAATGTTTAAAGCAAGCATTATACTACAGTTAGAAGAAGAGTATTTTAGGCAGAGTTCTACTTTTTAATGTTTATTTAATGTTCCTGCACATGGGCAAAGATCAAGGCTATATTTAATTATTACATTCACAGTGCCTAGCAAAGTATCTAGCATGTACTAGGAACTAAATGGATAGTTGTAGAACCAATGAAAGAGATTTGAAAGAGAAAATTAGATCTGATTTGATAAATTTTGTAAGTTCTAATTTTTAAAATTAATTATTTTCAGAACTTTAAGGATAGAAGTATGTCTCTTAAAGAGGAGTCCACAGAACTCTATAGATCTGCAGATATATTCTAGTTTGATAAACCTGGGTTAGAAGATGGATAAAAGTTTGGTGTTTATATGTTTATTAGAAAATTTGAATAGAAAGCTCCTGTTCTCACAGGGAAGCCTCAAATGAGAAGGAAAGCTGCGGCTACATGTTCATGTTCTGCATTGCAAAGATGGTAGTGATGCCTGGCTTGGTACACGATGCCTGTCTTAGCATTGAGAGACAGAGCAGCAGGCAGAACCCTTAGTACCAGAGTCCCAGGAGAGGGACTGAGAGAGTCTGGGCTTACTGTATCAAAGTGAGACGGGAGGGGAAAAGATCATGATACATCTTGTATGTGTATATGCAACATATGTACTCTTTTCACTGGTTCTTTGAGATAACGATTGTAAAAACATTTTAGGGAGTTTAGCTAAGTTACTCCATTGAATGGCTGCCTCTGCATCCATTTTGTTTGGCTAAGTGGCTTTAAATTGACACTGTAAAAGTCACAGGCAAATGTAAGTTCCTGATATGACTTCTTCAATGACCCTTGTGATCAAATCTTCCTTGTCTCCTAGGACCTCCATCTGTATACCCTATAGGTAAGACCCCCTGTGGTGCTTACCAAAATTCTGCTCTTTGAACCAACTCATCTGGCCTTAGCCCAGGAATCCCAAAGCACTTTGCCCACAGACCCTAATAAAAGATATGTGCCCCAGGTCCCATTGCCCTTTCTCTGCCGAAATGAAAGCCTGGACCTCCCTTGTGGCCCCTCAATGCCCATCGTGTACTTCCTCAAGGACCTCTGAGTAATAAACTTCTTTATTTCAATTTCTGTTGTGGTTCTTTATTGAACTATGGCTTACTATCCAGCTCCCAGTGCTCTACTTAACAAACGTTAATTTAACAAAGTCATAACACTCTTTGAATGAACAAAAATAATCAACATTTATTGAGTGCTTTTTATGTGCCACTCACTGTTCCAAGTTCTTCACAAAAAGTAATTAATTTTTTACATACTTCTAAAAACACTCCCTTTGTAAAACCTTTTAGTCTTATATACTATGACAATCAGTTTTAGAGTTTCAAATAAATAAAATAGCTGCATTTCATTAGAAGACATATTGAAGTAAAAGTAATTTAATCCTTATGGTAATACTAGGAGACTGGTAGTATTTTTATCCTAACTTTTTAGATAAGGAAGCTGAAACACATAAAAGTTAAGCTTGCTCAGCATTTCATAACTAGTGAAATCCTAGAGCTGGGCTTAGACCTCAGATTGTCAGGATCTAGATCATGTGCTTATGACATCTTTGCAGTGTCACTTCCCTAGGAAGCACTTAGTACTTTCGTTGTCGTTTCTGTTACTATTGTTATTATTTTGTATCTTGTTGGTGAATACTCTCTGTGATTTTATACTTTTAGGATTTCTATAGCCTTCGTTCCTTAACCAAGTTTGAGCTTCTGCCTTCTTCATTGTTACCTAAGCTTAACCAGGGCTTTTTATTACCTTTGAAATGAAAGCCACATTAACAAAGTTCTGTTACATTGCTGCTGCTTGAATGACTATATTTTAGAACTACCACTATTTTCTTTTTTCTGAACAATCACAGCCAGTTACACTAAATATATTTGAAAATATCAGTGAAGGTGCTGGGGCAGCAGTGGTGATAGCAGCAGCTCCAGGAGTGGTGGCAACAGTGAATGTGGCTGTGTCCATGAATGAGACAGACGGACTTAGTGATGGCAGAGGAAATTCTGGGACTTCACATCTCTATTTATTCTAAAACTATTTACTGAACACAGATACTAGATACTGGAAGGATAGCGAGGAACACTATGAAACAGCTCTAGCCCTCATGTATCTTTCAGCAGTATGGTGAGGGCGGAGCAACAGTTCATGAATAATAAATAATAGCACACACTGGCCTAGAATTTACTATGTGCCAGATACTTTTCCTAATGCTTTATATTTGTTATTTCACATATTTCACCCAACAATCCTAGGAGGTGAATCTCCAGTTTGGAGGTGAGGAAGCCAAACACAGTATATTAAGAAACTTCCTTACGATCCGATCCATAGCTAGTCAGTGACTGAGCTGATATTTGAACCCAAGAAGACTGGCTTCAGAATTTGGCACCTAAACAGTATCCTAGTCTACTAACAAATGATGAATCAGTTGACAACTGTAATAAAACCTTCAGAGACAATGGGAGGATGAGGGGGGATTGATCTTGGTCTGGAAGATGAAGTGATGAGGAGAGTTGAAAAGAGCCAGCTAGGCGAAAGTGTATCTATGCATGTGTGTGTGTGCATGTGTGTGCATGCGTTCACACATATGTGATAGAGTGGGGTGGGTGGCAGAGGAGCTGGAGGAGCATTCCAGGAGTGGGGAGAAGCTTATTTACAGACCTGTTGAGGAACATAGCTCTGTAAATATCTTCAAAGTAAGTGGCAGCTTGTGATTCTTTTAATGCAAATTCACTTTAGGTACAACTCTCAGGTCCTGTTTAGTTGCATGATTCAAAATGATACTGGGTTTGTACACAGCTTTAAGCCAACTGTTGAGCACATGTTTGCAGAGTTTTCTGCTTTATAGGCAGAGGTTTGGGAATCCTGAAAAGCTAAGTTTCTATCCCAGGTTCTTTGTCATGGTCTTTGCTCAATTATTTGAGGTTGTATTTTCTGTTTTTTGGATTAATAAGAAGTATGTTAAAAGTGCATAAACTACAAATATTACTTCAAATCAGTGCAAACATCCTCATGCCTGAAGATTTTCATTGCTTACAGTTGTCTGGTAGCCATCACACTCCTCCAGCTAGACCATCATTTTAGTTTTGGACACCATTCCTGAGTCCCAGTGGGTCCTTAAAGAGGAAGCTATACTTTGCTATAGGCAAAGACACGGAATTTGGAGGGCTGTGAATTTAAACACTACAAAGACGGGGTTGAGAAATTAAGTGAGAAAGGGAAGGAAGAGGAAGATTGAAGCACTGAAATTAATTCTCTGCCCAACTGGGTTCTGATGTAACATTAAAAAAAAAAAAAACACATTAACTAGGAAGCAAATAGAAATTAGATTTTTTAGCAAGCTTTTAGCAGTTTCTCAAGTGACACATGTAGTGTTTAGTGTTCCTAATGAGTTGCACTACAATTATTTTTACACTTTTGGACATCTGTGGAGTGGTAAATGTGTTCCTAAATATTAGATATAATTACAAGAAAATATGTTTATATAATTTTTTTTGGTACCAGGTTCTGACTAGTTTTGTTTTAATCAGGGTTTTAGATTTTACATGGCTTTCATTCTTCTCTTCCTTTATCTTCCTTAATTGAGATCTGACTGTGTTAAGTGTCTGAACTTGAGTGGATATACCAGATATCTTTGAACCTTGGTTTCTTGCTCTATAAAAATGAGGGCAACACCCCTATCTCTCAGGATATTTGTAAAGATGACATAAGATAATATGCAGTAAAGTGACTTATGTGAGGTCGGGTACAGGATGGATGCCCAAATCTTTTTAATTTTCCCCTTTCCTCTGTCCCTTCCTTCATTCTTACCTGCCTGTCTGTCCTTTTCTCAGCCTTCTTCCCTTTATCCCCTCCTGGCAGTGGAGTGGAAAGTAAGGAGACCAAGTCTCAGGTCTGCTACTCAGAGACGGGTGAGCTTGACTTAATTTCTCTGCTCCTTAGTTTTCTCATTGGTAAAATGAGAGAATTCATTAAATAGGTCACCCAGGAACCCTGTAAATTATCAAATCCTACAATTCCATTTTTCTTTGATTCTCAAATTATGCATAAAAATATTAGACTGTTTTGTGCTTTCAGACTCAAAGTCGTTTCTGTTTTTGCCTGTCCGAAAGAAGGTTATGATTCTAGCTCTCTGCCCCTGTAAGCCTGAGAAAGATTTCCACAAATACAGTTCGACTAAATTTGTAGGTTTCCAGCTGAGTAGCAGAATCCAGGCTGCTGAATGTGGGTGAGCTTCTGTTAGCACCATGTTATTTGATTGTGTAGCTGTAGTACTAGGAAGAGACTGAACCAATATTTATGAGGTGGGACGGTGACTTGGACTTTAGAACCAGTTCTCCTGGAGGATTTAGATGATTATTTTTGGTTTTCTTCCTTGGAAAAAGGAATAGCCATGTATGGTAGGATGAATAATGTTATCTGCCCTCATGCCCCTCCCCCCTCAAAAAAAGATGTCCATGTTCTAATGCTTGGAATCTGTGGACATGTTAATTTACATGACAAAGAGTCTTTGTAAATATGATTGAGTTAAGGATTTTGAGGTGAGGAGATGATCCTGGATGATCCAATGAGGCCAATAATATCATAAGGGTCTTTATAAGAAGGAACCAGAAAGGTCAAAGAAAATGATAACATGATGATAGAATCATAGAATGAGAGGGAGGTCTGAAGATGTGACATTGCTGACTTTGAAGATGAAGGATGGGTCCACAAGCCAGGGAATGCAGATGGCTTTTAGAATCTGGGAAAGGTAAGGAAATGAACTCTCTTCTAGTGTTTCCAGAAGAAACACAGCTCTGCTAACACCTTGATTTTAGCCTGTAAGATCTATTTTAGACTTTTGAACAACAGAATGTTACAGTAATAAGTCTGTATTCTTTTAAGCCATTATGCTTGTAGCAGTTTGGTACATTAACCATAGGAAACTAATTCCTTATGGCTAGCAATGTAAAAATTCTACATTTTGAGACATTTATTCTTCCTACAAATAAGTGTGGGAGAATAATTTTACCTACAACAAGTAGGCAGTTGGAGAAAGGACTTGGTGAGTAGGAATGACCTAGACCTTTCAACACCTTGAGATGAGAAAGCTTTGCAATTTCTAGTTACTGTGGGGTCGCAGGCAGGCTACAGCAGAAGGTTTCATTCAAGGGAGTTACTGAGTTACTGAAGTGGAAATTAGTTAGAATTGGTCTATTTCCTATTGTATAACCTCATTAGTTTTTCAATTTTAGCTCTATTTCCTCTTCCAGCTCTAGGAATGTGACCAAGATTACCCCCAGGAAGGCCAATGATGTTAAATGAGATTGTATGTAGACATTTGCGAGTCTGTTGAATTATTCCATATCTCCTTTCCCTAGTCCCACTTTTCTATAAAGTTCATTATGATTTCTCAACCTCAGTAAATGTAGGGTAGGTGTTAGCAACAGGGTGCCCCTTTGGTAGAGCCATAGGGAGGGGTCATGGACAAAAATGTGGCAATGGATGGGCAATGGGTAGTCCTCAATGAAGCTTTTCTTCTCTAGGTTTCAGACCAATTTTGCTATAAGTTAAAAGGGAACCTTTTGTTAGGCAAGGTCTGGGAAGCTGACTCTGAGCCAGAGATATGTGTGCAGGAAATTTCTTGAAGAGTCTTATAAGAGCAACACTTGTTTGGGAAGCAGGATTAGGCAGGAGAATTGAACTGTGATATAGTTGTAACAAAGGCCTAAGCTGATTCTTCATGAAGCTTGAAAAGCCTTCCACATAATGTCTTGAATTAAGGTGAAGGAACTAGGCCTTTGTATCTCCATACTGACCAGTCACTGGATGTGTGGCTGCCCCAGGGGAGTTTGCTTAATTTGGGGTGAGACAGCTCTCTTCTCCTGAAGGCATTACCCTGGGAGAAGCTTAGCTATGACCCATTGGCAGCCAGCACATCCAGGCAGCTGGGGAAATGAGCACCTCAGTCCTGAAGCAGGGACCTGGGTGGTATACCAGAGCTATTCTATAGACCAGTGAATGAATATATGGTGAAAGGGAAAACAGAGAAGCAAGATCAGCACCAGCTAGAGCACTCCATTGGATTCCAGAAAGGTCGACTTACAGGTTCTATGCCATTGGCTTAGCCAGAGTTACTTGCTTAATTACTTGGTTCCACTTTGCAGTAATGATCTTTTTCATTGCTTCTTCATCCCTGTCAAGGTGAAGAATAGAGAATTAAGATAGTTGAAGGTCAAAGATAAGCCTTATACTACATCTCAAATTTTAGCCTTGTTGAAAAACACTTCCACATACCTTGTCACATTCGCTTTCTTTGAACATTTTCATCTCTGACTTTCTGTCTATATTGTCCTGATGGAAATAGTACGAAGCAAAATAATTGTGCAAAGTTAGGTAGCAGAAAGGAAAACTGACACGATTAAAGAACTTAGATTCAATGTGACATAGATTTATGGAACTTCTACTGGGTCCAGACCACATATATATTCTCATCAGATATTTATTTTATGTGATAGAAAATATGTAGATTAAGTAATCTTTTTAAAGGAAAGTATGCAGCAGGGTTGGACTGATGGCACATTAAAAAAGGCAGAAGTGTCTTTTTGGAAGCTTTTTCTCCCTGTAAGTTATTCTGTTCTTGTGAAGTTAAGGAAAAATCCATTCTCTTCTATAGATTAAATAACATTTGAGAACTGAAGGTAGATTCTAGCTTAATTATGTAAAGTTACCAGTCTTTTTACATGTTTATTCAGATCTTGTCACCTCAGTTATTAGCTTTTCTTTTTATTTTCATCTCACTTCTATATTTTACAAATATCAGCCTCATCCACTATATCTTTATTATTAATTCATTTAAGTTCTGTTACAAAGAGATCAAGCATTTACTTCTTTTTAAACATTTACTTCCCTACAAGCTTGGAAATATTTGACTGACAGCAACGGCAACCCCCATGGAGCCTGTGTAAACATGAGTTTACAGGCTGCTGTGCAGGCACCTTTGGTGATTTACTTTCTGGTTATTGAGATTTATTTATTTTTTGATGAACTGGTAAATTATGAGGCCATGGACCTTGCCAGGTTTCCAGGTATCAACTCAAAAAGCCTTGCTGGAAAAACTGTGGTTGGCACTGCAACATAGAGAATGACCAATGATGCATCATATATTTTTAATAGATGTAATGTTTTAATAAACATTCTCCTCCTAAAGCAATGGATTTTAAAATAGGCTTTTGCCTTGAGCCATGTAGCTACCCAGCTGTGAGTTTTATAAGGCAACAATCTCCACATCATTAGATGTTACGACTAATATTCCAGCAACTGAAATAATAGCTATTTACATGCACATAAAAAGTTAAAATGACATTTAAGGTACACTTACACTCAGAAAAGTGTGCTTGTAAAAGTGATGCCACAAGTTCCTCATTTACTTTTCCCTATTGACTTATTTTGTAAAGATCCCTTGCAAAGCAAAGTAGCTTAGAAAGCTTTTCCCATATTGACACCTGGGACTTCTCCAACCTTTAGAGTAAGGTAGGATTGCCCCACCTCCACTCCCATCGCCCATTAGTGTTTAGGCTTCATGAAGATTTCTGCTGGTTTTATTGGCTCATGGGTTCATGGTCTTGCAGGTGCTTTTGATCTTTTCACTTCATGTTACTATTTTGCTCTTTTATTGTTTTCTGTATGAGATCTACTCACATCAAACATTTGGTGAGTTTTTTGTGGGCTTTACTAAAAATTTAGAAGACTCTGACAAATCACTTTGTGCACCTTACAACCTTCTGCCATTTTTCTGGCTCACCTGCTTCCTTCCTGGCTTGCCCTATGCCCACCTTCCCACCATTTCTCTCCTTGTCTTATTCAGAGCACAGTCTGACCTCCCTGAGGTCTAATTTCCCCAAACAAATAGTCTGTGCCAATTTTAAAAGTATTTTCCCCGTTTTATTACATGACCTAAGACTTTTATTTTCTATTCCTACTAATTATTTTGCTCACAGACATGCACCAATTATGTAGCCATGGAAGGGGAGTTTTTCCTGAACTGTCCCCTGATGTTCCCTCTTCTGGATAGGAGGAGGAAGTAAGAAAGAAAGGGCAGCACTAGCAAGAAGTTTAGTACGGACAATTTTTGGAGGGGAAATGCTGGTGTTTTGGTTTCTTCTCTCTAGTGCTACATCAGAATAGTCAATCAAGAAAAGAGATTTACTTCTTCAGTCTAACTGGCTCAACCCCAGAAACGTGTAATTCAATCTCATCTTTAATCAATAAATCTCTGTCATCTAAATGACAACTGAAGGGCTTAGTTCTCTCTCCCTTGCTATTTTGGCCCATCACATATAAACTTTGGCCTTTTGGAAATACAGATTAATTTTTTCTTTTCTCTCCAGTTCCGTCTCATGTCTTGCTGTAGTCTATATGTTTGTGTCCCTGTCAAATTCACATGTTCAATCCTTATGCCCAATGTGATGGTGTCCGGAGGTGGGGCCTTTGAGAGGTGATTAGGTGATAAGGGAATGAGAGTTCCCTCACTCCTTTCTCATGTGAGGGTACAGCAAGAAGTCTGTGACTTCGAAGAGGGCCCTCCCCTGACCATGCTGGCACCCTGATCTAGACTTCTAGCGTCCAGAACTGTGAGAAATAAATTTTTGTTGTTTATAAGCCATCTAGTCTGTGGTATTTTTTAATAGCAGCCTAAGTGACCTATCCTATCAGAAGAATAAACTGTGCATATTTGGCTCAGCCTCTGCCATTTCCTTTAAATAAAATATTTAAATATAGCATAAGTATCTGATTGGATTATGATGATGTCAATGGTAATTTATTTACTAAACTTAATCTAGTTTTAGTTATATAATTTAGAAGACTGGACTTAATATAAAGAACTGAATTTTATTTAAAAATCAAATTTATAAAATAAAAACTTAACTTCAGTAGATTTTTCTATATCATTTCTTTCCTTTTTCATAGTATTTAAAAGATGCAGCTATTTTATCCATCCCTGGATAATAAAGAATAAGTATCGGTGGCTATCTCAAGCTTCTTCAAAGCTTTTATCAACCTTGAACTATAATTTTGGGTGCTTTTAGGATCATGTTGTCTTTTTAGGGTCCTTGTAAATTGAGTGAATATGACTGGATCATCTTCCAACCTGTTCTACATTCTAATTTAAATTTAAATTTAAGAGTCCTTTATGTAGTCTAGCCCCTTTTCCCTTCCCTATGATATATGTAAATTGTTTGAGGAACTGAGATTGAATCTCCCTTATCCCTTATCCCCTCTGTAGCTTTGCCTATAATAGCTGATCAATACTCTTTGTAGAGTGAACTCTTCCTCTCTAAATTTGGTAAGGGAGCATTAGCCTCTGAAAATGTTTCACACAGTTGTCTATTTAGTACAGTAGAAAATATGGACTGATCTTCACATCTCCATACCCTTATACTGAAGCCATCTTATATTGAGTATCCAAGAATTTTTGACTTCCTTAATTATAACAGTGAGTGTCACTGCACCCATCCCTTATTCCTTAGTCATTTAAAATTGTTAAGGTATTTTACAGAGATCTTTTTCTTAATTCTCTATAGTTCTATTAATATTGATGAAACAGCATTAAAAAGTTGCTTGAAGAGAACACAAGAATTTGGACCAGTAGGTACCAAGAAAATAGTTTCCGCCTTGCCAGCATGTAAATCTCCTATGAGAGTTGCTTCAAATATGAGAAGAGGTATTTCTTATGATTTGATTTTCTCTCGCATCTTATCTGTAGAAATTCCTGGATTCAAATAGAATCGTAGAATCATCCTGGCATATGCTTACTCCTTCACTGTTTTGATACTGAAAAAGAATACTACATTGCCTAGCACAATATTTGCACAGTGTGCCTGCAGCTCCGGCTATGTCTTGAAAGACTTTGTGGGTTATGACATTCCCCTAAATGTGCTGAGCTTTCTTTAACCTTTCATAAAACATTGTGATCTTTATGGACTGTATCATATTGTGCAGTAATGTGCTTTATTGTCCACAGAATAAGCTTTTCTTAAAGATAATTGGAAAGCTAGAAATGGCTGCTATCGGCTGATTTTTAAAAAATACATTATTTCTGAAATGGGGCTGGTGTAATAATGACCCTATCTGTTTAAGATTTAAGATTTGTCTTGGCAGAGAAAATTGATCCATTTCACCTTTGTCTAATGGAAATTTTTATCTAGGATTATCTGTTTATGTAAATGAATGTTCCTCTGAAAAGGGAACTTGAGGGGCTATAAATCTTGGTGACACCTCAGTTTCATAGGGGAGAAATTGGAAAGGATTCTAGTATTTATCTGCCTGAAATTGGTTATAAAAACAAAATTATCTTCATGTACCTGCAGCATCTAATGTTTCCTGGAATTTCATTATAATTTTGAATAATTCAGTGCAATAGTAAGAATGGTGTTTCTATATTACCTCATTCAGAAGTTGTTTTTACTTTTTCTATTTGCCAGTTGCTTTCTAATGCTGTCATTAAAAAGGAAGTGGGTAAGCCTTTTGCTTACCCACTTTTTTAGGGATAAGGTTTTTCTGCATAATCTTAATTGTCTTTAGCCATTGTAGACTTGTTATCTGCAGTTCTATAAAAACTGTTAGTGAATAGCTATCATTTCTTATTTTAAAAACTATCGCTTACGTTAATTCTGATCCATTGACCAAAATATTGAGGTTAGTATTAGAATTGTTCTCCATTAAAAGACTTTGGTTCTTCAAAGTTATTTTTGGACCATGCTTAATCTATTGTGTTCAGAAGTTCTAAGGTGATAACTTTGAAAAATCATTAGTGTTATGACAAATTCTTTTCCCTTAAGTTGAAGGGAAGTTGGAGAGTAAGATCAGCTAATTTCAATGTTGGCTAATTAGAGGAAAAGGAAGGGAGGTTAATAATTTAATTGCATTAACTTTTTTTTTTTGAAGAAATGTGTTATTTCTTTGTAGAGACTAACTTTATTTTTACCTGGTAGTTATTAGAATTACATTGTTTTTATGTTTCTCTTCTATTTGTGTGGAAATTTTTTGCCTTTAGATAATACTTGAGTTACTTCACCAAGGTTTGAAAAAAAGCATATTAGCAACGTTTTGCATTCCAAAGATGACATAAATGTAATTATTTAGCTGTGAGACATAAGGACTAAAAGTTGGTAAGAAATTTTCCTTTTTCAGTGTAAACCCATTCATAACACAGGGTAGAAAGGCAGCAACCAAGAGTACTGTTTGCAGCCTGGAATATTCTTATAAAAAATCATATTTGGACATCCATATTGAGATTCATCATTGCATTTGCTTTTTTAATAGTAAATGTTCATAAATAACAGGTAGAGTACAAAAATCGCTTTTATTTCCCAGGAAATTGAAGAATAATATAGCAGTGTGGAAAAGAAGACAAGACACTGGGTTGGGTATCAGGAAAACTGGGTCTGGCTGGGACAATTGACTGTAGAAAGGTCACTGCAATTTTCTGAACCCTACTTTCCTCATCTTTAAGATGAAAATTAAAAATCTATGTCAAAACAAAACTGTGTACCATGGAGAACTGGTACCCTTAGCACAACCTGAGCCTCATTAAATATTTCTTTTTACCTTGAAGATGCCTGAACCTCCAATCATTCATTCCAGCATCCACTCCGCAGCTGTTAAGGACATAGAAAACAAGCTTTAATTGCTTCTGTACTGACTTTCACACTATTCACTGTATTTGATTTTTTTTTTTTTTTTTTTTTTTTTTTTATCATCAGAGCACTGGATGTTCTCAGATGCTTCTTACTTCGTCCTGGCATGGCTCAAGTTTCTTTGACTCTTTACTCCTTCCGCAATCTGAACAGAATGTTCTGGCACTGCATTTTATGTATGTATGACTTAAAGAATACATTTATGAACTCATGGTTTCCATGGATCAGGAGTACAGGCATGGCTTAGCTGGATCCTCTGCTCAGGGCCTCTCATCAGGGCTGTAATTAAGGTGTTGGCTGGGGCTTCTATCTCATCTGATAGATAGATCCTCTTTTAAGATCATTGAAGTGGTTTGGAGAATTCAATTCCTTGTGGCTATAGATGATGGCCTTCAGTTCCTAGATGCTACTAATTTCCAGATGCACTTCACAGCATGACTGTTTGTTTATTCAAGGCCAGCAGGAAAACTTCTCTTACCTCTAGACCTACTCTTAAAGGGCTTTCCTGATTAGGTCAGACCCACTGATGGATGTGTGGTCACTGAGAAGACATCATCTGTGAAGATCAGGGTTTTCCTTAACACCAGCATAGGGGCATGCCATTTAGTAAGTGGGGAATGAATGTTTAAAGGACAAATGGATTTTTATTTATTCCTAATAAAACTTCATTTTGCTAGATGAGTGCTATCATTTCAGGCATTGGAGAGCACTTTGGATTCTGGTTTTCTCATCTGTGATAAAAATCATCCTGTTTTCACATGCATGTTAGTGAACACAATTAATACACCATCAAAGTCCTGATTTGGGAGTAGCAGAGGCTAATCATTTTGTAATGTAGGGCTGCAGGGGATGGGGAATTCCTTAGTCCAATCACTTGGAGTCAACCTACCTTTCAGGGTACTATCCCTTCATTACTGTTGCTGTTAGTCAATCAGTTAGTTGTCTTAGCTGCACTAGCTATCTAATACATAGATTTCTATTTTGGCTACAAATGTAGCATGAGATATTTGGCCAGATGTTTTGCTGAAATACAGGTATGCTATAAACTAGAGATAGTTTGGTCTCCTTGTACTTTTTATATTTGTAATACTATTTCTATTTGTAATAGAAAATATAAAGGTAAACTTTCAGCTTTACCATTACTTATATAAATTTGAAAAACCAACATGGGTAACAAACTCTCCATTTCTCATGATAACCAAGAGCATATTTTTATCTCAAAAGCAACCTGTAAAAATCTCCTAAAAATTCAGCCTACTTTTTCATTGTCAACAGAATCTTGCTGGCAAATGTAATTATAACCATGTACGTGTCTGTACTCTCTAGACATGGAGAAGGCAGAGACCCAGACAATTTTCTTGATAGATAAGAATTTAAAAGTAACAGCAGGAATACTAGAGGCTACTCTAGGTGGGAGAGACACTCTGCATGAACTCTTAATTTTAGTCAGACATGCTGAGAACAGAAGTCATTGCTAACTGGTTAGATCTAAAATAAATAA
This sequence comes from Eidolon dupreanum, assembly GCA_028627145.1. Classification (NCBI taxonomy): domain Eukaryota; kingdom Metazoa; phylum Chordata; class Mammalia; order Chiroptera; family Pteropodidae; genus Eidolon; species Eidolon dupreanum. The sequence continues at coordinate 47,479,004 of CM053513.1, forward strand.
ATATTATGTACTTGGCAGAATAGAGAAGTCATGCATTGCAGTAATAAAACTCAATGTATTTGTCACCCAAAATAAAAAGGGCACAGTATAAAACTTGGCATTTGCTGGGTCACAAGGAGCAGAGAAGTTGTATGTTTGTCAGTATTTCCTCAAGGCAGGTTCCTTAAAGTGATATGAGACATAGCCCTGCTGGATGTTGGCACATGGGAAGTTTATTCAGTGTCCCGTTAGCCAAGTTTTCCTTAGAATGTTCTTTTAGTGTAAAGGGGAGCTCAGGGCACCAAGTACAAGGACAGAGGCCATAAAGTGTCTGTTGATTTTTCTCTTCTTTTTCACTCCTCAAATCCTAGGAAAGACCCTTATTATCTGAGGTCTGACTTATTGAAATTGAAGCTTTTCCTCTGTCTGAGGCACTGCTAACTGCTGTCCCAGAATCTTCCTATATCATGGTGTGACATGACTCCCCATTGCCTACTCATTAAGTGTTAACATCTCTGAATTTCAAATCATTTGTAGCTGGTCTTTCCCTCTTCAAGAAAATGAATGGTGAAATGTTTAATCCATATCAAAATAATGATTTAAAGTATACCTTTGTATCCACCATTCCTCTTTAAGAAACAAAATATCACAAATACCTGAGTACCTCTCTTCTGTTATATTTTTCTCTTAATCCTGAAGGTAGCTACTGTATAGTATTTATTATTTCAGTGCAGTGTGTCATATTTTTACAAGTGTGTGTAACCAATATATGGTGATATTTGCATTATTTAAAACCTGATACAGAGGGAAAAAAATGGCTTAGATAATAGACGCTCTGTTCATCCCTCTGGTGACCAAATCAAAGTTGTGATGGAAACAAGGAGCAGCAGCAAGGAAAAATCACCTGGGATCTAGATGAACAAGCCATACAACTAGGGAGAAATCCAAGAAATCACCAAGAAATCCAAGAAATGCCTGGTCTCCAGCGGCTGAGTGAGATGGAGGCTGTGGCTGCAGTGGATGCCTCTTAAAGGGGCTGCGTCCATGAGCGGATTTTCGCAGCAACAGACCTGCTCGCTCTGAGCACCAGTGCTGATTAGGCTGCACGCAGGGGGCACCAGGGACTTTCATGGAGACATTGTCAGAGTAGGGGCCGAGGTGAGACTGGCTCTCTACAGAAGTGCCAGCGGTATCCATTGTTTCCTGTTGAGCCCTCTCCCTTACCAGTGTGCAGGATATAGCGCCGCCATAGCCCTATTGTCATCAGACTGGATAACAAACGTCACTCCACTCAGAGGATTCCCAGAAATGCCACCTCCCCCAACTTGCAGCCCCACCCAAGCCACGTCCAGGTATATCCTCAGCGAGTCAGGTGCTCTTTGCTGAGCAGTGCCTAGACTCACACTGGAAGCAGCTGGCCTCAGTTTCTGGTGTGGCCTTTTGAGGTAACTATAAGCAAAGCATCTGTGGATTGCTTGCTGAATCTTAACAGGTAGCCCCAGAGGGGCAGAGGCTTGGGCTAAGTTTGGCCTGCAGCTGAACCCCTCTCAGGACTGTGCCACTGGACACCTACTGCACAAATCCACACTAATAAGAATGGGAGACTTAGGAACTTTGCTTAGTACATAGAAACAGACATGGAAAGGCAGCCAAAATGGGAAGGCAAAGAAGCAGAAACCATATGAGAGAACAGAACAGAGATCCAGATATAATGGAGTCAAGTAACCTAACAGATGTAGAGTTCAAAACACTAGTTATAAAGATGCTCAATGAACTTTTGGGAAGTGTAGATAAATTCAGTGAGAACTTCAACAAAGAGATAAAAAAACATAAAAATGGAAATGGAAATTATAAAAAGGGACCAATCAGAAATGAAGAATACATTATCTAAGATGAGAACTATATTGAATGGAATAAACAAAGGAGTAAACAAAGTGAATAAAGAAAAGGATCAAATGCCCTATCTAGAGGATGAGAAAGCCAAAGGCATGCAATCAGAATGTCAAGAGATAAGATTCCAAGACTATAAAAATAATTTAAGGAGCATATGGGACACTATTAAGGGTCCAAATATCCATCTGATCGGCATAACTGAAGAAAATCAAGATGTTGAACAGCTGTTTGAAGAAATAATGATGGAAAACTTCCTTAACCTGATGAAGGAAATGGACATAAAACCCCAGGAGGCTCAGAGAATCCCAAAAAACAGGGATCCAAAGAGGCCCACACTAAGACACATCATAATTAAAATGCCAACTGTTAAATACAAAGAAAGAATATTAAAAGCAGCAAGAGAAAAGCAGATAGTTACCTACAAGGGAACACCCATACAACTGGCAGCTCATTTTTCAAAAGAAACTATGCAGGACAGAAGGGCTTGGCACAAAATATTCGATGTGATGAAGGCTCACATCTACAACCAAGAATACTTTATCCAGTAAAGCTATCATTTAGAGTTGGAGGACAGATAAAGAGCTTCCCAGACAAAAATAAACTAAAGGAATTTATCACCACCAAGCCAGTATTACAGGAAATGTTGAAGAGACTTCTCTAAGAAGAAAAAACATGCATCAAAAACAGGAATAAAGAAGAGTAACAACTACATTCCTATCAATAAGTACCTCAAATGGAAAAGAATTAAGTGCTCCAAGTAAAAGGTAGAGTGGATGAATGGAAAGGAAAACAAGACCCCTAAATGTTGCCTATAAGAGATTCATTTCATATTAAAAGACACACCCAGACTAAAAGGAAGGGGATGGAAAAAGATATTGCTTTGATGGACCTAGAAGTTATTTAAGTCAGAGAAAGTCAAACTATTTGATTTTACTTATATGTGGAATCTAAGGAATAGAAAGAACAAACTAATCAAAAACAGACTCACAAATATAGTAGACAATTTGGTGATGGACAGAAGGGAAGAGGAATTGGGGGGGGGCTGGGAGAATGGGGGGAAGGGTTAAAGAAGTATAAATTAGTAGCTGGTGGATGGTCACGGGGATGGGGAGCACGGCATAGGCAATGCAGTTAGCATTAATACGTTGGCTAGGTGGAGGGTCAGGGGAGGGAGGGAGCAATTGGGGGGATCATTTTATGAACTATATAGATGTCTAACCAATGTACTGTATACTTGAAACTAATTAAAATAAATTTTAAAATACTTGATACAATTTGTACCATTATTGTATGTATTCTGCAGAAAGTTTTATTTGTCATTATTATTTTTGTGAGATTTATCCATGTAAACATGAATAGCTCTAGTTAACTCATTTTCACTGATGAAGAGTGTTCCATGTATTATAAGCCTATTTATCCATTTCCCTGTTGATGAACATTTATAGTTTTCATTTTCACTATTAAAAACAATGATTCTGTGTGTATTCTTGTACATACCTACTGTACACAGTGTAAAAGAGTTGTGTTTTGTTTGCTTAGGATGTTTAGAAGTATAACTTTTGGTTTATAATGTGCGTTCATCCCAACCTCACTTAAAAGAGTCAAATTACTCTCTGATGTGATTGTACCAACATATACTTCCACCCTCAATATATAGTAGTTCCTGTTGTTCTGTAACTGCCAACATGTGTATTTCCTGACACTGACCTTTTTTGTTTGTCTGATAGGTATAAAATGGTATCTCACTGTGGCTTTCATTTTTAAGACAACATCTTTTTGTGTTTCTTGGCCTATCTGGTTTCTTTTTGAGTGAATAACCTGTGTGTATCTAAGGTTTCAGTACCATTTAGTGACACATGGATTCATTCTAAAGTTGATAGACATTTGCTTTATTTTCTGTATTTTGGTACTTCCTTTTAAGTATACCCCTAATAGAATTTCTGGGTTAACAGTAGTAGGTACAGTCAAGTGGTCTTCCAGTGTGATTGTACTAATTTTCATTCCCACCAGCCATATACAAGAGCTCCAATACTAACTTTTCTTTCTTTAACACTTGGTATATTCAGTCTTTTTCATTTTAGCCAATCTCGTGTCTGTATATAGTTTTATGTTTTGCTCATCACTAGAGCATCTTTTTAGAATTGTACTGACCATTTAGATGATCTCCTTTTATGAAATACATGTACATGTTTCCTGTCCATCTTTGCTGTTGGGCTATATGAATTTTTATTTATAGGAGTTTTGTATATATATGCAGTATGAGCCTTATGTCAGTTACAGGTATTGAAAATACCTTCCACATCTGTGGTTTGCCTTTTCGCTCTCTTTGTGGTATTTTTTTTTAATGAACAGAAGTTCATATTTTAATATTGTCACACTTAAAATTAATGTTTTATATTCTGTTTAATGTCTTAACCTGACATAATCAAGAGACTCAGAGTATCTTCTGAGAACTTTATTTTTTGTCATTCATATTTGCATCTATATTCTGCTTATTAATAATTTTTAATATATGGTGTTAAGTTGAAGTCAAATTTAATTTTTTCCCACATAGGTATCTTATTGTCTCAGCACTATTTACTATTTTTCCCCAGTGTTTTTACACATTTGTTGTAAATCAAGTGTATGTTTATACATAGATTCTTTCAGGGCTCTTTAATCTACTCCAATGATCTATTTGTCAATCCTTATACAAATACTATACTTTAATGATTACTTTAGCTTTATAGTAAGTCTTGAAATCTTATAGAGCAGGTTTTCTGTATAGATATGGTGCTTAAAAATTTTTTTTCTTAGTTTTTGATAACATTGGTGCTATTTTAAATATATTTTTATTGTTAAAAGAATATAATCTTTAACTTGTTACTGGCATATCAAATAGAATTAATTATTGATTATAGTTATTGAACTAAGTAAACTTGCTAAACTCAATTTTTAATTTATTTTTTATTTATTTTACAGTTCTATAGAGAAAGATGACATACATCATTGTAAGTTTCAAGTGTACACAGCATGATGCTTTTCAGTGATTTATTTTGATAACTTATCTGTAGATTCTTTGGATATTCTACTATGAGCTCATTGCAAGTAATACTGTTTTATTTGTTATTTTGTATTATTATGACTTATTATTTTTCATCTTATTATACTGGTTGGTATCCTCAGGATAATGTTAAATATAAAGTACAATAACAGGTATTTTGTAATTTTTTCTAATCTAAGAAAGGAAAGCTTCCAATATTTTAAATATGGTATTTGCTATAGGTATCTTGTAGCTGACTTCTTCATTTTCCTCACCCTCTTCCCCCAGATCTACTCTTTATCCTTCTCCACTCTGATTTTTGCTTCAGTAGACTGTTCCTTATGTACTACATTATCTGGATCCCTTGTCTACTTAATTCTGATTGGATTTGGCCGGCGAGACAGTAGCCAAAGAAAATCAGGAGGCTAAAAGGAGAAATAGGTGTGGTCTTCATCTTCCCAGACACTTCCCTGTTGGGTCTAAGCGGGCAATGACTTCACCCATCAAATACAGTCATAGTTTTAGCAGAACTGTTCTATAGCTATGTGTTCTTGCAGGGTATGGTAACTGTTCCTCCCATTGTTCCTTCAGCGATGTAACCTTTTCTTTCCTGTTGTTGTTAGCTATGAGGTACCTCCACATTCTTCGTGGATTTCCTTAAAAACTAAATATGCCTTTATAAATAATTCTTTAACCTTATTGAGTGCAATCTGTTTACTGCTGGGACCCTGACTAATATAACACATTTATCAGATTAACTAAGTTTCTTTCTATTCTTTTTGCTAAGATTTTTAAAAATCACAATTTAATGTTAAATTTTATCATTGCTTTTTATATTTCTTTGATGATTATATGAATTTTTCTCTTTAATTCTGTTAATATAGTGGATTACATTGACTGATACAGCAGTTTTTACTGCTTAGGTATATAACAGTGATGTAATCAAAGTATTTTGTTTTAATTTCCTCTGAAATAGTTCCTCTCTGTGAGGCTGTACCTCAAAAATGAGATGGATCAAAAATGGGATGTTATCAGAGAGTGATAATATTATACACATACCAAGAATGATAAGATTTATTACATTATGAGGCTTTCTGGGCAGAGCAGGCCGGTCTCTCAAACTGGTCCAAATATGGCTTAAATGAGTAGGGAAAGCAGACTGGCTTGGAGTTTTTATGGTGGTTAGGGAGTGGGCAGGGATGAGGGATCCTATGCACGGGTAAGGGCTTGAACCTCTCCACACTTGTGCCAAAGGAGAGAGCACCTGGGCTTTCTGATTAGCTTTCCCAGGTATGAGACAGAATAGAAGAGGGAATAGTGAGACAAGATGTCAGCAGTTATACATCAAAAAAATAGTCACACTTTATTATAAGGGTACGCCACTAACTAGATGCAGAATTAGATTCATTTGTCTTATTGTCATTTTTCATATTTCATGACTGCTCTTTGACTATAACTATCTTTGGGAAATTTATGAATTATTTATAAAGGAAAATGAGTTATTAGGGAAAAAAATCAGATTGTCATCAGACTTTTCAGCAGCAACACTTTATGTCATTCAATATATAGTTTCATATCACATTTTACTTAAAGTTTCATTTACTTACAGTTTCTAATATATGTTTTGTTATAATACTTTATTGTTGTTGTTTTTCAGAGACTCCTATTATATCCATACTACAGCTAAATTGTACCTCCCAATATTTATGTTGAAGTCCTGACCCTAAATTTTATTATTACTTTTGGTTTTTCTTTGATGATTATAGGATTTTTCTCCTTTATTCTGTCAATGTAGTGTATTACATTGATATTATTTGGAGATAACAATGTGATGTTATTTGGAGATGGGGCCTTTGGGAGGTAATTAGGTTTAGATGAGGTCATGAGAGTGGGATCCTCATGATGAGATTAGTGTCTTTATAAGAAGAGACAGCAGAGAACTTGCTTACTTTCTCTCTACCATGTGAGAACACAGTGATGGGTGCCCATCCACAAATTAGGAAGAGAATTCTCACCAGGAAATGGAATTGGCCAGGAATTTGTAGTTGGACTTCTCAGTTTCCAGAATGTGAGAAATAAATTCCTGTTGTTTAAGCCAACCAATATATAGTATTTTGTTATAGCAGCTAGAGCAGACTAATAGATATTGGACATTCTTTTCCTTTCTTTTATATCTGGCCTTTCTCCTTGATCTTTTTTAAAAAATATTTCTTTAACTCTTTTTGATATTTAACATTTTCCTTCTTTCTGTTTTCACTAAGTCATTGTCAAATACATTTATTCACTCCAGCATTCTTTAATAAAATTTAGTGTTCACTTTTAACATTCTAAAATATAAAAATTCTATTTTTTCCCTTTTATTTTTGTTTCCAAGTTTTTGCCTCTCTTTTCATGTGTTCCTTTCCTTCAATAACTTCATTTGTATTTTTTTATGTGTTTTTTAATAATGCATAATTAAAAGAAATTCTGTAATTTCTTTTAATTATTTTTGATCTATTAGGTTATACTTGTTTTATTGACACATCTTTTGGCATGCTTTCATTTTTGTAGGAATGTTATTTTGATTATGTCTTTTTTCCATAAATTAACTTTGTAAGCAATTTGAACATGATGATTTACTAATGCTCACCTTTATGAATTTTCTTATAATTCAAGAGATGATGAGTCATGATTTATTTCTAGCTTCACTACTCTAGCATTCTCTCTTCTGTTTTTTTATACCATAATGTTTCTATGCTTCCTTAATTCTACTGCTTGTGCTCTCCTCCCATACTTTTATCTGGACCTTCTTTATCTTTTGCCTATCCTCAATTACATTATACTCCACTGTATGTTGTTGCTGTCTCCTTGCATAACCCATGAACTGGATTCCTTTCCAGTTTCAGTTGCTGTTTTCCTATTGCCCCAATGCATTTACTCTTGGAAAATTTCAGTCTCTACCTAAAGCTATCAGAATCTCTGTTGCCTTTCCTGTGCTCCTCCTTAGATTGTTTCTGATATTACAGTAATCATTAGTTCATCTATAGCTACTCAAATTTTAGAATCCTGAGGATACCATACTATTTTTGTTGTAGATATTGTCTGTGGGTTTTTGTTTTTGTCATTTTCTTTTCTGTGTCTGTTTTCAAGGGGGAGAGGGGATAAAAGGAAATTAAAAAACAAACATATTTTGCCTTAGCTTTTTTCTTCCCAGAATCTTTCTTATCCTTTATCTTTAATTATTTAATTAATGACTTTTCCTCATTAAAATAATTTTTGAGCTGTTTTGGGTAGAAAAAATGCCCACTTTTAGAAAGTAATTACTTATTTTGAAAAAAATTCAAACTTAAATTTGAAAGGATACATACCAAAAAAAAAAAAAAAGATAATTATTTGAGGTAATGGATGTGTTAATTAGCTTGATGTAATTATTTCACAATGTACACATATAAAATTATCACATTGTGTACATTAAATATGTAAGATTTTTATTTGTCAATTATACTTCAAGAAAGCTAAATAAAAAGAAAAGTATAATATAATAAACTGCTATGTAATTTTTCTCCATATTTACCAATTATTATTCTGCTTCTTTGGCTTTCTCTCTCTCTCTCTCTCCCCACTGCCTTCCTCCACATACTCATGTGCATGCATACACACACACACGTGTTATTACTGTTTTCTTTGCTGAACAATTTGAAAATATATTGCAGACATCATTCCTCTTTATTTCTAAAAACTTTTGCTTGTTATAAGAAATGAGGAAGTTCTCTTAACATAAATACAGTGCAGTGATAAAATTCAAAAAACAATGTTATTATATAACATACATACATTTCAGCATTTGTCCACATCATGTTCTTAATTATCCAAATTCAAGATCCAGTTTATGATTTCTCATTGTATTCAGTCATCAGGTCTCTTCAGCCTCATTTAATCTAGTATAGGTTTAGGGTTCAACCTTTCTTTGTCACACATTGACATTTTTTTTTAAAAAGAAAGGAATCCAGTTTTGTAGAATGTTTCTCAAATGAGGTTTTTCTGATTGTTTTCTAATGAGTAAGGTATTCATTTTTGTTATAAACATCACACAAGTTATGTTGTGTCCCTCTCAGTGTATCATATCAAAGACATATCATGTAAGTTTGTTCCTTATTGGTGATATGAATTTGATTGCTTGGTTAATGTGGTGTTCATTAGTTTCTCCACTGTATAATTATAACTTTTGCTCTTTAAATTAGTAATTTATCTATGGGGAGGTAATACAAGACTGTGTAGATGTCCTATTTCCCAACAAGCCTGCACTCAGTGGCTTTAGCATTTATCTGGTTCTTGTGCGTGCCAGTTTTTACTGTGATGTTTGTAACTATATCAGTATTTCTATACTTATTAGTTGGCATTTTAATATAAAGAAGAGTTTTTCTTCTGTAATTTTAAGTAATTAGCAGTATGACCTTATGGATTTTTAAAAAATAAATTGTTTATAATCAGTTACTATCACTAGTCGCTTACATGCTCAAATTGTCCCAGATTTGGCTAACGGGAGCCCAATTAAGTTAGTTCCTAAGTTCTTTCATATTTCCATAATTTTTGAGGACTTTCTTACTTATGGGAACAAAAAGACATTCCTTGAATATCATATTTTAAGGAGCTATGGTTCTTATGACATTTAGAAACCAAGATTAGGCACCAAGTACACTCATGCCTATTGTAGTGTCATGTTTTTAGACCCCCCCCACTCCCCCTTTCTTGCAGCCAGGAAACTCCATCCCCACCTCTCTGATTCTATTTATTTATTCCTTTCTGTCTCTCTCATATTGATACTTCCAATTTCAATGCATCACTATAAGGTTAATCACTACTTTTCCCCATTCCTTATTTGTATCCCTTTTCTCTCATGGTGAGAATCTGGATCCCAAAATAGAAATTTATTTACTTGTTTAATTATACAATTAAAGTAGTTTTAAAATACTTCTTATTCTTTACCACTACTAACAACAAACTTATTAAGTAGAATTCAATATTCCTTTGTAGTTCTTTTTGTCTTTAGACTCCAGGCATATAGTCAAAATGCCTTCTTTCTTTTTTTTATGACTGAATAATATACTAATGTGAGTGTGTGTGTGTGTGTGTGTGTGTGTGTGGCATTTTCTTTATTGATTAATCCATTGTTGGACACTTGATTGTTTCCATGTCTTGGCTATTGTGTGTAATACTGCAATGAACAGGGAGGTGCATATTATTTTATTGAATCAGTGGTTTCGTTTTCTTTGGATAAATTTCCAGAAGTGAGATTACTAGATCATATGGTATTTTTATTTATAATTTTTTGAGGAATCTCTATACTGTTTTCCAAAATGGCTGTACCAATTTACATTCCCACTAACAAGTTTACCAGAGTTCCCTTTTCTCTACATCCTCACCACATTATTTATTTTTTATTTTTTATTTTTTAATAATAGCTATCCTAACAGTAGTGTGGTGACATCTCATTGTGGTTTTGATTTGCATTTCCCTGATGATGAGTGATGTTGAGCACCTTTTCATATACTATCGGCCATTTTTATGTCTTCTTTGAAGAAATGCCTATTCAGGTCTTTTGTTTGTTTTTTAATCAGGTTATTTATTTATTTACTATTGAGTAGCATGAATTCCTTATATATTTTAAATATTAACCTCTTCTCAGATAGATGATTTGTTAATATCTTCTAACATTCTTTAGGTTGCCTTTTCATTTTGTTGATTGTTTCCTTTGCTGTGTAGAAGCTTTTTAGTTTGATGTAATCCCACTTTTGAATTTTTGCTTTTGCTGCTAGTGTTTTTGGTGTCATAGCCAAAAATCATTGCCAAGACCAATGCCAAGGGGCTCTTCCCCTATGTTTTCTTCCCGAGTTTTATGATTCCAGGTCTTATATTTAAGTCTTTAAACCGTACTTTTCAGAGTCTATTGAGATTGTCATAAAACTTATCTTTCGTTCTGTTAATGGGATGTATTACATTTATTTATTTACATATGTTGAACTATCCATGTATCCCAGGGATTAATCCTACTTGGTCATGGAATATGTTATTTCTAGTGTGCTATTGTTAGTGTGCTAGTATTTTGTTGAGGATTTTTACATCTGTGTTCATCAATATATATAACAATATCCTTGATGAACACAGATGAACATAGATATCTATATCTATATAGATCTGTCTGTCTGTCTATCTACCTACCTACCTACCTACCTACCTAATCTCATAGTGTCCTTATCTGCCTTTGGTATCAGGGTGATGCTGGCCACATAAAATGCATTTTGAGATGTCCCTTCTTTTTCAGTTTTTTTTTTGGAAAAATTTGTTAAGGATTGGTTTTAATTCTTATTTAAATGTATGATAGACTTCAACAGTGAACCATCCAGTTCTGGGCTTTTCTTTTTTAGGAGGTTTTTCATTACCAGTTCAATCCCCTTACTTGTTATTGGTCTGTACAGGTTTTCTATTTCTTCATAATTTATTCTTGTTAGGCTGCACATGTCTAGAAATTAATCCAATTGTTCTAGGTTATCCAATTTGTTGGCATATAGTTCAAAGTAGTCTCTTATAATCCTTTGTATTTCTGTTGTGTCAGTTGTAATGTCTCCTCTTTTCTGATTTTGTTTGAGTCTTCTCTCTTTTTTTGCTACTACAGCTAAGCCTTTGTTATTTTATCTTTTCAGAAAACCAACTCTTAGTTTTGTTGATGTTTTACAATTTTCTTATAGTTTATTATTGTTTTCTTGCTTTTATTTCATTTATATATGCTCAAATATTTATTTTTTCCTTCCACCTGCAACTTTAGACTTAGTTTGTTCTTTCTCTAGTTCCTTGAGGTATAAAATTAGATTATTTGAGCTTTTTTTTTAATCTCAGTGGAGGTGTTTGTCTTATATATATTCTCTTAGAACTAATCGTGCTGCATCCCATAAGTTTTGGCATATTGAATTTCCATTTTTGCTTATTTCAAGATATTTTTTGATTTCCTTTTTCATTGGTTGTTCAGGAGCCTGTCATCTAATTTCCGTGCATTTGTGAACTTTTCAAAGTTCCTCCTATTAGTGATTTTTATTTTTGTATTATTGTGGTCAGAAGAGATACTTGATATTTCAATCTTTTTAACTTTCTTAAAACTTATTTTGTGGCATAACATATGATCTATGGTGAAGAATGTTTAGTGTGCACTTGAGAAGAATGTGCATTCTGTTGCTGTTGGATGAAATATCTGTATATGTCCATTCAATCTATAGTATTGTCCACTGTTTCCATAGTGATTTTCTGTCTGGATGATATATCCATTGTTGAAAGTGAGGCATTGAAGTCCTTTACCATTATTGTATTGCTGCCTATTTATCTTATCAGTTCTGTTAATTTTGCTTTATATATTTAGGTGCTCTGATTTTGGGTGCATATATATTTACAATTATCATATCCCTTAATTGAATTCGCCCATCATTATATAATAACATTCTTTATCTCTTTTGATATTTCTTAACTTAAAGTCCATTTTTTTAAAATATTGCATATAGCCTCCCCTGCTCTCTTTGGTTACCATTTGCATGGAATGTCTTTTTCTATTTCTTCATTTTCAGCCTATGTAATATTCTTAAAGCCAAAGTGATTTTTTGCAGGCAACATGTACTTGGGTCTTGTTTTTTAATCCATTCATCCATTTTGTGACTTTTGATTTAAGAATTTAATCCATGTATATTTTAAGTAAGTATTGATAGGTAAGCACATTCCATCGTCATTTCGTTCATCGCTTTCTGTTTGTAGTTCCTTTGTTCCTTTCTCTCTTGGTGTGTTCTTTTGTTATCAATGATTTTTTTCGTAGTGGTTTGCTTTAATTTCTTTCTCTGTATATTTTGTGTATTTACTACAGGTTTTTTATTTGTGATTATCATGAAAATATCATATAACAGTCTATTTTAAGCAGATCAGTTATATATCCAAACTTAACTCTTTTACTCCTCTCCTAGATTTTATGTTATTGATGTCAAAATTTACATCTTTTCATATCATGATCCATAAAAATTATTGTAACTATACTTATTTTTAATACTTTTCTCTTTTAGCATTTATACTAGAGTGGAAAGTGACTTATGTACCACTATTACAGTATTAGAGTACTGTGAATTTGAATACCTTTACCAGTGAGTTTTGTACTTTTATATGTTTTCATGTTGATAATTAGCATCTTTTCATTTCAACTGAAGAATATCTTTTATCATTTCTTATAAGACATTTTTAGTGGTGATGAACTCCCTCAGCTTTTGTTTGTCTAGGAAAGCATTGATCTTGCTTTTATTTCTGAAAGACAATTTCCTGGGTATACTATTGTTGGTTGGTAGTTTTCTTTTTTTTTAACACTTTGAATATATTATCTTTTGGCACTTTGATTCTCTCTTGGCTTGCAGGATTTCTAAGAAATCTGCTGATAATCTTATGGCGGGTGATGATGTGGGGTGGGGATTTTCTTGTATGTAATGAGTTGCTTTTCTTTTTCTGCTTTCAAAATTCTGTGTTATTGACCTTTGACAATTTGATTATAATGTGTCTCAATAAAGACCTCTTTATGGTCAATGTATTTGGTGTTCTTTGGGCTTCACAGAGCTGGATGTTCACTTCCCTCCCTACGTTGGGAAGCTTTCTGTTATCATTTCTTTAAAAAAGCTTTTTGCTTCTCTTTCTCTGTTCCTTTTGAGGCTCCCATAACATGTACATCAATTCTGTTAATGGTGTCACATAAGTCCCTTTGGTTCTCTCCATTCTTTTTTCAGTTTTCTTTTTGTTTCTCTGATTGGATAATTTCAGATGATTTAGCTTTGAGTTCACTCATTCTTTTTTTCTGCTTGATCAGATTTGCCTTTGAAGATCTCTGTTGAATTTTTCAGTTCAGTCATTATATTCTTTAGTTACAGAATTTCTGTTTTTTTTTTTTATGGTTTCTATATCTTTGCTAAACTTCTCATTTTGTTCATGTCTTATTTTCCTGAGTGTATTTAGTTGTCTATCTTTGTTCTCTTAAAGCTCGGTGACCTCCTTTAAGAAAATTATTTTGAATTCCTTGTCAAGCTTTACACTTCTTTGGGGTCAATCACTAGAGTTTTATTTGTTCCTTATTGGTGTCATAATTCATTGATATTTTATGTTCTTTAAAAGTCTTGCATTGCTTACTTCACTTTTGAAAAAGCAGTCACTTCCTCCAGTCTTTACTGACTGACTTCAGGGGAGAAAGACTTCACCAATCAGCTCTTCCAGATTTTCTGGGGGTCTCTCAGAACTTTTCTGATGTCACATTACATTCCTCTTATTCCCTTATGGGGATAAGTTTTAGTGCTTTCTCAGCCCCACAAAGCTTGGCTGGGCGCTAAGAGACTCTCACTTATTTTCCCTAGTTGCAGTGCCTTGAAACATTCAAGGATATGTGCCTTCTTCCAATGTAGCAGAGTTAAGTTGGATGCTAATATCTGTTCATGAAAGCTTGCATGCTCCACCTACAGAGGAGTACAGGGTGCTAGTTGGGGGTGGTGAGAATGCAGAGTGTTGAGGGCATGCAAAACTAGTTGTGGGGAGTTCACAGATGAGGTATTCTATGGAGTTCATGGACAGGGCTCTTCGTGGTAACTGTGAGCTGATTAGAATAATCCATAGCTGAGAGCCACAGGCTGTTTGCTGTGAGCCTCTGCTCCTTTTCCTTGCTCTTAGCTAACCCTAGACTATTTATGTGTGTTGATACCTATGATGTTCTGAATGAGGTGTGACAGAAGTGGTCTTCTTTGTCAGTGCCTCACAAGGTTGGGAAAGTCAGGTGCTCACTTTGCTTTTATTTTCCCCTGCGAGAGAAATCACAGGCTGAAGGTATCTCAGCACTGATCCGTGATGTCTTGGAGGAGGGGTGATTTGAAAAATTTAAACTTTTCAATGTGTCTGTTCTCATTTTTTTTGCTACACTGGGTTGCTAGAACCTCTCATTGGACCCCTGGGCTTCCAAAGATGTATTCTTGTCTGTGGGTGGTTGTTAAAAATTGGTGTTTATGTGGGGATTTGCAGATTGAGACCCTCCATCTTGATGACATTACTCAGTATTCATTGTTGAATGAATAAAGTTTATATTTCATTTTTTGTGGTTTCTCTCATCCTTATTGATTTAATTATATATTTGAATATATAAAACACTAATGTGGTTCAAAATATTAAGACTATACAAAAATAAATATTCAGAGAATTACTATTCCTTCATCTCTTTTATTTTGTTTCCACCTATCTCCAATACTAGTAACAACTTTAATTAATTTTTTGTTTCCTTCCTTTTGTTTCTTTTTGAAAAATAAGTATATGTAATTTCTCTATCTTTCTTACACAAAGGCAGACAATTTTATATACTTTCTATACTTTTATATACTACATATTCTTTTTGACTACTTGACATTATATATAGTAAAGTCATTTGTATAAATTCATAGAGATCTTTCTTATTCCTTTTTACATTGTCTGGATTTATCATAGTCTATTCAGTAGTTTCCTATATATGAGCATTTTGGATATTTCTGTATTTTACTATATATTTGTAATGTTAGAAGTATGTCTTCAGGGCAAATTCCTAGAAGTGTGATTGCCATATTACAGAGTAAATGAATATGTAGTTTTCTAGATATTGTTAAATTTCCCTTCCCATATTGTATTATTTTACATTCCCAGAAATAATGTATTAGAATGTTCATTTCCCCATAGCCTCACCAATAGAATGTTAAGATTTTAATTTTTTTTCATTCTGACAAGTGAGTATTCAGTGTAATTTTAATTTTAATTTTTATTTATATTTATATACATAAATAAAATTATGTATATATAGTTACATATATTTGAGATTGAACATGCTTTTATATGTCTATGAACCATTTTAAAAATAATTTTTTGTCAATTGTATACTTGTGTATTTTGCCATTTTTTCTATCAAGTTTCTGCCATTTTCTTCCCCTTGATTTTAAGAGTTCTCTATTTATTAGGGCCATTAGCTCCTCATCCCTCATTTTATGTACTATAAATATTTTCCTCTAATTTTCATTTGTCTTTCAATTTTGCTTATCATATTTTCTTAAACTTGTATTTAATAAAATTCATAAATTTTTAAATTGAATCTGGATTTTAAGCCATAGGTAGAAAGCATTTTTCCCACATGCTTTTTTTCAGTGTATGTATAGCTTTATTTTTTACATTAGATCTCTGATTCATTGAAATTTATTTTTGTATATGATATGAGATAAAGATTCTATTTTATCTTTTTCCAAGTAGGTATTCTATAATACCAAGACAATTTATTAAAACATAGCTACACCCATGATATGAAATGTTACTTACATTATATAGTAAATGACCATATGTATTTGTATCTGTTTCTAGACTTTCTATTCTACTTGTGTACCAGAGTCTTACTGCTTTATTTGTAGTGTGTTTAATATCTCACATGTCTCCTTCCTAGATAGCTCTTTTCCTCATTGTTTTTGTAGTTATTCGTACATGTTTATTTTTAAAATATAAACATTTGTATAAACTTGTTACTCAAAAATTTTGACAGTATTTTTATTGGTATTGCTTTAATTTGTGAATTAACTTAAGGCCACCTTGAATTTTAATTATTATTAAATGCTTAGTATCTTGTATGTTGCCAGGTTTATATCAGACATTTAAAAAATATCTCTTGGATGAACAAATGAATGAATAAATAAATGAACACATATAGTTTACATGTTTTATACCTTTACTCAAATAGTCATGTCCTTGACTACTTTTTATTTTAATAAAAGGTTAAGTACCATTTGCAATAAAAGTATCCATCACAATGTTAACAAGAATACTTTTCTATCTTAAAAATAGGTCTTCATGTAGAATTATAAAAAAGCAACCAAATAAATCCTATGGCAACTTGGAGTATATTTAAAAGGGCACCCTTTCCTCATTTGATGGCAAATTATTATAATATTCTGATATTTTAAAGGATAAGTTACTTTAGTATTTCAATAAATATACAAATATATGATCTCAGTAATGTGACTAGTTCCTCCTAAGATTGTATAGTACTCAACACTTACAGGGCTGTCCTGTGTAATAGTGCTTAAAACAGATTTGAAGCAGGGTAATGACATGAGCAGTAATATATGTCATTTTCATCTGAAGATGATAAACCTAAACACTAGAAGTAGGTAAATTGTTCTGAGGTTCTCTCTTTAAAGGTTTCCATTAGCTAATCTGTATCCTCTCTTATAGCATACCCAATATCTTTGCAAGAGGAGGTCAGTTTATACCTTCTTCTGTGTGTACACACAAGGCACACAACTCCTTTCATTTTAAGAAATCCAAGTAGGCTTTCAATTTTTTCGTGCCTCTTTCTCTGCTGAAATACAGCTGCCCCAGTTATGGAAGACAGAAGCCAACTGGCACAAAATGAGATGTACAACAGTTGGCAGAAAGGAAATTTTGTTAATGACACCAACAATGTGAGTCAATTTTCTTGTGAAAAACTGCATGATTAAATCTTTGATAGAGAAATGGCAAACTTTACTTTCACTTATCTTTAACATACACGTTAATTTTTCTTACAGATAATTTTTCAATATCAGTAATTTTTTTTGAAAAGAAGGAATTAGGGGAACCAATTCACCAACAAAAGGTATAAACATTGTTGGCCAAACTTTTTTGTTTGTTTATGAATGCAACTCTTATCATTTGCAGTGCCAGGTAAGCAATTAAGGATTTCCGTGGCTTTATAGGAAGTTTTCCTCACTCATGATTCTGGGTGGAGTTAAAAGTATCAGGTTTGAGAGCCAATGATTGGTGTAGCTACCAGAGCTATGTTTCTTTCTTGCATCATAACTCCATAGAAAGAGTTAAGGAATCCTAATACAGGTATGCTTACTGATGTATTGTTTGGATAAGCTTACATGAGGTTTTATAGGGCACTTACCTTGGCAAGAGACAGTCTTGTGTAGTGGTTAGAGGCAAAGAGTTTGTTGTCAGACAGGCCTGGTGCATGTCTTGGCTCTGATGAATTATTTTAATAAATTAATAATAAACTAACTCCTCTAGACATTAATTTTCTCATGAATAAAATTGGGATATGCATATACTAAGAACAGTACACCTATGCTGTGAGGGTCAGAATGAGGAATGTTTCGTGATCAGCTATATATTATGTTCATTAAGTAAGGTAGGTCAGAAAGTCCTTCCCAGTTATCTATCTGCAAATGTTGAACTAGCCAAAGTAGAGGAAGTAGAGGAAGTTAATGGAGCAATGCATTTGTTCTAAGTCTATTTGTCATCTTAATTCCACAGAAGTAACAAGAGTCTGAAATCTAGTATTTAGTTAATTGTCTGGAGACGATTCACCATAGGTTTTCAAGATGTCTTAGAGAAGAGTCATTCTGGTGCCTTATAAAAAGAAGCCATTTATCCTGTTATATAAAAGTCTTATGTGATGTTTGTAGGATTGGAAAAATGCATTGAGCAACTGAGGAGGTGTTGAGTCAATAAAAATTATGGCAAAAATACTGTTGATAAAGCCATTTTTCTCAGAAGCAGTGCTGTCCAATAGAAATTTCTGTGATAATAGAAGGATTCTATTTCCGTGCAGCCCAATACAGTAGCCACTAGCCATATGTAGCTATTGAGTACTTTATATATGTCTAGTGATGGAAAAACTGAATTTTTGGTATTTTTCAATGTTAGTTACTTTAAATAGCTAAATGTGGCTAGTGGTTACTGTATTGCAGAGCACAGCTTTATGGCATCCAGGCTATAATTGGAAGTATAAATTATTCTAAAAGGAAAGTATTTCCTCATTCAACAGTTTTTAAAGATCAGTGGTATGCGATGTACCAAAAATGGTTTTCTGCTAGGTGGTGTTTGTGTATATCTGTAGTGTAATTCTTGAGATATAGTTTACCATCAATGAATAAGTTATAGCTCTGTAAATTTGTTGTTTGGATGCATTGTAGTTTAACAGGAGTGAATACTCACCTGACTGGGGCAACTTGGCTGTGAAGCCTTCATTCTCCTCACCCCACCTCCAAGAGCTGTTATAAACACTGGAAAAAATTGTGGACCATCTGTAGCTGCAGATGGGAATTTGTGGATGGTGTACAAGTTGCCGTCATGGAATCAGCAGAAATGCCCAAAATATGTCACCCAAATTGACCAGTCAGAATGGTGAGGAGAACATTATCTTCTTTGGATATTCAGTCTCACAAACCTTCCATGGTGAATAGTCCCCTCACAGGGTCACAAACTCATTCTTCTTTCTCATTCTCTAGTAATATTACTGCTTTAAGCAGGCTGGACTCAGAGACTTGGGGACAGTTTTACTGCATAGCCATCTGAAGTACCACAAGATGCATCACTATTGTCATTTTCACTATTAACCATTTGATTTGCTGTACAAAATAGGTTGTGAGCAAGTAATCTTTTGAAGTAATGAGCACTGTGGGCAATGGATATGTTGATTTGATTATGTTAGTGAAGTATGTTTATCCTTTTAGTCATTATTCTTGAGCTTTTCTTGTGTACAGCCTCTAACACATCATTTTGCCATGTCAAGCTTAAAATCACATTGAGATTAATAGATTAAACTGTTTGAATTTCCTGAGAAGGTTGCTGTTAAATAGGCAGACATGAAGGCTATTTAAGGAAACTCAGGTTTATTGTGAAGCTAACAGCCCCTTTCTCTCAGACCTGGAAATTTATGCTTCTCTATGATGACTTAGTTTGATAGATTCATATATCACATTTGTTTAAGATGTATTGCAATGATATTCCAACATGGGCCAGTTTGAGCCCATGAATCTGTTGGAATGATCCAACAGAGAATACCAGTATGGAAGAAAATAAACCAGAACACCATTAGCCTGAGTCTTTTTTGGGAATATGGGCTTGAGGAGATTTTGAAGGAGCATTTTAACTTGGAGAAAGATGTGGAATGTTTTATAGGCTTTATTGGGAGAATGCTGGCAGAAGCATTGTGATTCAGGTGAGTTCAGTCAGTTTATGCAATAGTTGGTTAAGGACAGTTCTCAAAGGAGAGAATTTATTCTGTAAATGAGCAATGATTGTTGGGTAATTTGGATTTTATCAGGAGGGCTGGAGAGGAACAGTTTTTGTGGGCTGAAGATATACATGTTCTGAAGTAGGGTCTAAACCAAGCATTTTGAGGGCACAGTGCTGTGGTCATGGCAGGTGGCCACTCCAGTCTCTAGGGAGGAGCTTGATCAGAAAATCCCTGGATTCCTACCGACTCCTCTCTACTCCTGAAAAGGGGAGCCTGATCTGAAAGGTGAGTTCGTAGAAGACAGAAACAACTTGGCCCAGTGCATCCCAGTCTCACACAGTGAGTGCAGTCTGATCAGCTTATTTCACTCAGCAGTGAACTTGGCAGTACAGTTCTGCACTGTGCTGGTCCAAGTGCCTGTGCTCAGGTGTGTGAGTCTGATTCAGGTGTCAGCCCGCTTTGTGACTGCAAAGCTCATCCATGTTTTTTAGCCCTGCTTGACCAGTAATACAATTGACATTTTGATTTCCATCTGTCTAAATTATGCATCCATTTCTCTATGAGTTCCAAACTCAAGAGGGAGAACAGGATGATTTAATTATTGGCCTACCAAATCTCTACAGGTCTAGGAATTCTTAGAATAAATCTTAAACAATACTATTGTTGTTACCTGGAGAAAAATATATGGGTGTTATTGGGCCACTATCTGAATTAATTTCAAACTAAATAATAGTAATAGTAATACAAATCACTGTCATTAATTAAACCTTTAATATGTGCTGGGTAATGACCTAAACACTTTATGTATGTTATCTCAGTTCTTACAAAACATTTATTGTATATATGGTGTTTGATCTTATTTTTTAGATGAAGAGACTGAGGTTTAGAGAAGTTGAGTAGCTTGCTCAAGGTCACAGTGCTATAAGTGGTCATTAGTACCACACAATTTCTCATATGCTTGAACTCTGCATCCATATCCCTGGGCTTGGCTGACTCTCACACTCAGTGTTCCCTGGTGACTTATACAAATGGCCACTCTATCGTATAACCTTGAAACTGCCTTCCCTTCCTCTTAGTTCCCTTGTACTTGCTTTTATCTTTTCTGGTTCCATATTCAGACTCAAACAGCTCTGACCCCACTCTATTTTGGTGAGCCTCTGAACTCTACTTGTCTCTTTTTATACCTTGGCTTTCCATGCAGTAGTTTACTTTGCTCATATCCTTGGCTTTGTGGTCAAAGTTACCTTGGTTATAAGTATCAGCTACTATTTTAGTTCCTTAGAACTTAATCTCTTTCCCTCTTTCTTCCTACAAGAGGAATATGACCCAAAAGGGTTGAAGGAGGGCAATTAGACAGTAAATCTTACATCTACAATGTTCAGAATGACTCTGTGATATTGTAGTTAAAAAAGTATTATTCCTCTAAAATAGCCTTTCAATATTTGCTTTACCACAAAACAATGCCTTTTTGCCTTTCGGAGAAAAATGCGCAGTAGATGATCACAAGTTGCTGTGGGTGCACAGGCAAGAGAAGACAAGGTGAAGCTGAGATATCTGGGCTCAGAGTCAGGTGCTAGAAGAGGGTATAGACACCAAAAATCCAAGTCAGAGTATAAGTGTTTAGACACTGTGTTGGCTAGTCCCCTGGAAAAAAGAGTCTCACATGGTAAATGTGAGGACAAAGCTCAGGAAAGTGTGAAGTCCAAGCTAGGAAGAATACCTGAAGAGGAAGATTTTGGCAGTAGGGGAAGGCCCAAGGACCCTTTTGAAATCCAAGACCCACTTTGTCTTGATGGCACAGCCCTCTCATTATGGAGTGTGACAGCCATCTCTTACATACCAGGACTCACTTAATTTTAATCCATTTTGCTCATCTGGTCAATCAGTGAATATTGAGTCTATGATGGGCACAGCTCTTGCAGAGAGTAGACAATAGACTAGTGAACAAACTTGACATGATAGTGAGGGAAATAGTTGGGGAGATTAGTAGTCAGAACACAATGTGGGAAGTACTTTTATAGGGTTCTGCGAGAATATCAAGGAGGAAGGGATATCCAACCATTTGTCCTTGAGAGATCAAGCAAAGCTTCCTGAAGGTAGTGCTGTTTAGTCTTGGATTTGCAAGATGAATCGGAATCAGCAAAATTTGGAGAGAGGAGTAATATTCCAGGTAACATGTTTGAGATCCCAAGGGCAAGTGAGCACAGTACATTGGAATTACTCAAGGATGTTTAGTATAGTCCAATTGTAGAGTGTGGTATGAGGATTATCGGGGATTGACTCTGGAGAGGACAGTAGGAGTCAGGTCAGCCAGGACTTGTGGCTTGTATTAAGGGCTCTAGAAGCTATTGAAAGATTTTGAGGAAGAGAGCGACCTGGTCAGTCAGTTGTTTGCTTTAGAGATTGCTGTGGTTGCTCAGAGAGCAGAGTGGAGGACTTTCAGTTCAGACACTGGGAAACCAGTGTGGAGGTTGTATAATAATCAATGTGAAATGTGACAGTGCTTTGAATTAGAGTAGTAGCTACATGACTAGTGGATGAATTATGGAACATTATGAAGGCAAGATCTGCAGGATTCTTTCATTCATTGGTGCAGGAGTTGAGGGTGAGGGCTAAGGAGGCATTAAGGATGACTTCTAGGATGGTACTTGGGCACCTGAGTGGATGGTAGGACCAATGTCTGAGACAGAGGACATGTAAGGATAACCAGGTTTCTAGGCTTCATCTCTGAAAACTAGATTTCTAAACTCATTTTTACTTTATGCAGTTTCAAAAAGATCAGTACAGTGATCAGTTTCCTTCATTTCATTTATAGCTGAGCTTGTGTTTTTTACTTGATTACCTTAGACATTCCTATTCCTATAAGAAAGGCCCCTTTCAAATATGAGACAAACAAAAAAGGTTGTGAATAAAGTTTATGTTTTATTATGATAAGACAATGATTATTGCGTATTCGTTGGTTCCACCATGGGTGTTTATGTAATAGCACTTAACAGGAAATATGTTCCTTGCCCTTTTGGCTGTCAGTCTTAAATAGGCACATCTGTCATGGAACCTCAGCAAGAAGATAGAAAAGCATGGAGCAGAGCCATATTTGTTTCTTCCTACCCTCTCTGACCTCCCAAAGGCTGACTTTGCCCCAGCATTCAAACATGTTTCTAAACAATAGACAACATTACACGTAGTGATGTGCTGGTAAATGTTAAACAACTAGCTCTTTGGGAAAACAAGATACAAGGCAAGTCATGATTTGTAGCATTTGCTGGTTTCTGTGGTGTCAATATTCTCATGTTGGCCAGTTTCAAGCTTCCAGCTTGACTGACCACAGAGCTGGGAAGAGATGCGAAGAACCAGCTCCAGCCTACTTGCACCCTCTTCATATTTTTACAAGCATTTTGGTCAGCTTCAACCAGGCTGAAGATACAGATAGTATCATGGAAGAGGTGTTATATTTTGTTATAGTTTTGACAAAAAATATATTGTCATATTTGCTATCAGATATGTTGGAAGTAGTCCCAGACAGGCTGAAGGTATTTCTAAGAAAGTGTATGTGATGGAAACAACTGAAGTGCCCTCGACAGATGGCTGGATAGAGAAAGTGTGGTACATATATACAGTGGAATATTAGCCATAAGAAAAGATGGAATACTGCCATTTGCGACAACATGGGATAGATCTTGAGATTATCATGCTAAGTGAAATAAGTCAGACAGAAAAAGTCAAGAACCATATGATTTCACTCATATGTGGTATATAAAACTGAAAGCAACAAACAAACAAGACAAACAAACAAACCAAAACTCATAGACACAGACAACAGTTTAGTGGTTACCACAGGGAAAGGGGTAGGGGGAGAAATAGATAAGAATAAAGGGGGTCAAATATACAGTGACAGAAGGAGATTTGACTTTGGGTGGTGAGCATACAGTGCAATATACAGATGATGTGTTGTTGAGTTGTACACTTGCAACCTCTATAATTTTATTAACCAATGTCACCCAAATAAGTTAAAAAAAAAAGTATATGTGAAATCAAGAAGGACAGGGGTTGTGGAAGGAAGGAAGACTGAAAGAGTTGAGATTAATTATATATAAAGATCAAGAGGCAGGAGGCACTATCATTTTTTCCCTGATTTTATTTATAGTGTCTTGCATTGCACTGGTGGGTGAGTGGGTTCTTATTCCCCTCACCATTCGGTTAACTGCTGTGTGGCTGTGGAAGGGTAGTTGGCTGGGCTGCTCCACTGAGAAACACTCTGTCTGCTATTAGAACCCCATTCTCAGCACATTACTTGTGGTGCCTGGAACACAGAACATTTTTCCAAACCACTACTTAGTAATAAGAGTTGAGGCCTCAAAAATCAGTGTTAGTCTTTTGTAATTGTTTTGTTTTATTTTATTTATTTTATTTTTATTGCTGTATAACTGACATGCAACTGTCAGGGTTTAATTGTCTTTGGGTTTTGACTTTCAAACTTTCAAATTGTTTAGAATTTTTTATGAGACTTTTCTACTATGAATATTAAAGTTTTGAATCACACAAACAAGAACAAATCACCCCAAGCCAGTCCATACTGCCCCCCCAACAGAAAACAAAGGGTGTTCAGTAAACAATTTTTAATTCTTATATTTGTTAAAAATCTACAAAAGCTATGATTTAAGTCTACTAAATAAACAGTTTGAGGAACTGAATGGCTTTTTTAAATGAGCTTCAGTTTAAATTAATACTTAGAACTTTACACTCATGTTCTTCAAGCAGCAATCCACACATAAGGCCCTACCAAAGCAATCTGGCTACAAACTATAAAAACATTTTTTAAACAAATTCCAAAAAATGTTTTTGTCAGTACAATTTAAAATACACAAAAGAAAAGAGAAAATAGTTCTTTGCTTTGTTTAATAAAAGATTTTTTGTGCCTGAGTAGCCTATCAATTATTGTTTTTTTTAAAAAATGTCATACTCACTTTCATAGCCTAAATTCCCTAGATAAGAGTTCTTGCCTGTTCGAGGTTTATATGTTGATCTATGAGTGTCTGTTTGTGTACATATGAATCTGTGTATTTAAATGTAATACATAAATGGATGCAAAACATAAATACACTCGGGGTGATAGTTAAGAATTGATAAACAACATACTGAACAGAAGAGGAATGTATGATGTATTTCCTCTGCTTCCTCTCCCTGTCTCTGCATCTCTCTCTCTCTTCCTGCTCTTTCTCCCACACCTCTTACCCTTACCACTGGTCCTGCCCTGCCCAGTAAAGCCTCTTCACCTTCCTGCTTGTAATTTGTCGCTAATCAGCTGTCACTGTCATAGCCATGATGAGAGGTTCATCTCTGGCTGAGGGTAATGGCCTTAAAAGTCACAGAGTCAATGTCAATGGGATCGCTCCAATTCAATCACTGAGCTGAATGAGGGATGGCACCTGCTGACATTAGCACTCATTTTGAGCTCAAGCATCTGGGCCCCAGTAAATAACCATCAGTGGGTGGGTCTGGGGGACAGGTCATTAGCCCCACGAAAAATAAATATCGCTTCCCTTGATGGCTGCGAGTAATTTAGCTCAGACGAGGAAATTTCACCCTAGATTAAGTATGATGAGCCAATATCAGTCAGAGGAGGCCAAACAGTGAGAGCTTGATGAGATAGAGGGAAATTTATATTCAGCTGGCTGCATGTGAGATGAGCTCAAAGAAACGACTTACCCTTCTGGCCCATCTTCATGTGCACACTCAGTGATGGGCTTATCTCATTGCTTGCCTTTTCTTGTTTATTTGGGGGAGAGGGGCCATTTGAAGTGGATATTGGAGACTAGACTCAGGTGAAGAAGGAGGGCAGGGTTCAGAATTTTCCCCACTTTGCTTTTGTGATTTTGTCCTCTAGCATGTAATGTCACAGCTTAGTCCTTGTGCCAGCACTTGGCTAGTGGAAGGGCTTTGCCATGCCTGCCGGCTTTCACATGCAGACCTCCCCTCCTGAGAGAGCAGACCGAGCTTTAATTGTTTTGGAGGCCCTGGAGGCTCCTTTCCAACACTAGCAAATGGGTTGGAGAGGGAGGTAAGGTAGGGCCCGGTCCCTCCTTTTTGATTCTTGGGAAGGAAGAGCTACCACCCTCAATTCGCAAGAACATCTTTTTATTTGTCCCACTGATGTGATCCATCAAATCCAGAAGGGTTATTAATAGAAGGTCTTTATTAGAAGCAGTTTAGCTCACTTTAGAATCATATTTTATATCTGTAGGGACCTGCCCTCGATCCACCCCCTCTCTCATTGAACTGGATATATCTCAAAGCTGGGTGGGTCAGGTTCCCAAGCTCTCTCACAAAAGAAACTGGAGACAATATCCCTTTTGCTGTTCATCGGTAACAGACCTTAGAAGGGGTTTCAATAGGCATTTATCAGCCACTGAAACATTCTCATTCTCTAAGTCATATGCACATCTGATAATTAGCCAAAAATTGTGTAGTATTTTTTCAAAGCAAGATTTTTTTTACCTGATTTATATATCTGAATTTTGTTTTTTTTAATTTTAAAAACGATTTCACTACAGAGAAATGGGCCACAGTGGAGACCTGCAAGATGGTAAAGGACACTGTAGTAAAAGGGGACCCTTAGGCAGAGGCACACAATGCAGATGGAGAGCTCTCACTTCAGGAATAGGGTTAGTCAAGAGTCTGTGAAATCTCTCACTTTCATAAGAGCTCAATAAATATTTCTTGATTGAATGCATGAAGACCTGCTATGATAACTAAGTGCATTTCATATATAAACTTGTGGTGCTTTGTTTATTTAGAACACTGGTCACAATTGTAAAATAAATATAAAGATATTTGAGTAATTATTTGTTCTTGACCTATCATGAGTACTTAATGAATATTTGATGAATGAACATTAAACAAATATTTGCTTTGTCTCCTCTTCTAGGCTGTAAATTCTATAGAGGCAGAGACTGTGTGCATCTTTGACTGCTGTATTCCTATGCTTAGCTCAGGCAATGCATACAGTAGGTGCTCAATAAGTATATGATGAATGAATAAAAAAAAACTTGTCGATCACTTGTGTCAGGCAATGGGTGAGGGACTAAAAACACATGGTATATACATATATATGATTGAGTTTATTGTTTAAATGAATAAAAAAGATATCCATCTCTAAGAAAGTTAAAAAAAATGTGCTATATGTATTCATTTTCCATGATATAATCTTGCTTCTGTGTTTACCAAATGTAAAATGAATTAGAGAAAGGAGTACCACTGTAAAACCAAGGCTCAAAAAATTCCTATTGAAAAGAAAATATATTCCTTGATCTATGGAAATTCAAGTACAGTGATTGATTTTATGTTAGGCTTTTTAATAGGTAAATGCCCCCAGGTTATGCTCTTGTTGAACATGCAAGACTGTTTAAGCTCTTTTTGCCCCTATAACTGGTAGATTGTTTTTCAAAGTGAATTGAAATTCATAACTTTGTGATATATGTAGAGGAGGTATTTGGTCAGTTGTACAGATGAGAGAGATAGAGGAATTAAAGACACTTGCTCAACATCACAGATAAAGCTGACAATAGAGCCCAACCCAAGTTTTTGTCACTAAACAGATAAAGGAATAAAGAGGGCAGCATACATGTTAAACCAAGTCTTTAATTTATTCACACAGTACAATATTATCATTGTTGTCATTAAAAGTACCTTAGTGGACAGCAATGAAAAATCAAATTTATAAATCTCTTATTATGAATTTTATTATAAATACTTTTGTATGCTTCATCAGGAAAAAATTGCTAATTGGCTAATACTTTCTGGAACCATAGCAGATGAAGTTTTCTGAGTCAGGTTATTCTAACATACTAACTGTGCTTCAGGAGGCCAAGCCAAGCGGTGATTAAAACAATTTAACTTTCCCATATTCCCTATTTCAGTGATAAGAAATTAAAAAAAAATTTTTTTCTATCAGAATTTTTGGTATAAAGAGATTTTATTGATCAGATTACTTGTATTTTTACTTTTGAGAAAATTAGGTGACTCAGGTTCTATACTCTTGATTGTTTGGAAAAAAATTCAGAGTAATTTTTATAGTTGGTCTTTTTAAAATGTAGAATAAAATATTTCTATAAATTAATAAAAATAATATTATACTACTTTAAGGAATTAAATTATTTTTTGTTATTGGACAGAGTATTATTTCTGTGATGAAAATTCTGATTGGTAGTATTTATCTTGAAAATATTTACTATATCCTAATATTTTAGAAGATATATGTGTGCAAGTACATATGTTTTCTATATTAAAATAGAAATTCTTTCAGAATCAAATGTTATTATTGTATGACTAGCAGGTTGTTTGTTTTCTCCAATTGTTCTTCATTCTCAGAAACAATGGTCAAATTTTTACTGTCTTTCTATGTAGCATGTTCTGGTGTAGAATCTATAGAGGCTCAGGGATTTAGTTTCTTAAATAATTATGTTTGGCTTTTAACACTGCATAATAACAACATGAGTAAGCCTCACATTAGTGCTGAAAAGTGATTTTTCTCATTTGGTTTTCTCATTTTCAGAAGGTTTTGTTGCAAAAAAGTAAAAACATAGTTAAGTCTGCTGGCAGATATATATGCAAAAATTGTAACTCATTTTTTGTCACTGGTATATGGTATGTATGAGTCTTATGCAGCTCAGTCATTTGAGTGAATTAAAGCCAAATATTATGTGTATGTAAGTGACTGAGTGAGTGAGTGTGTGTGTGTGTGTGTGTGTGTGTGTGTGTGCGCTGAGGGGTAGATGGAGGGAAGAGGAATGGAAAATTGTCCCTTCCTTCAAATTCTGACCACTTTTCCACCAACCTTCCTCTTTGTCAACATATTCCTCTGCCCCGTTTCTCCTAGGAGAGAAAAAATTGGAGGTGGGTAAGGGAAAAAACAAGGAAGAGAAAAATAAAAGTGAATAAGGGAAAGAGGAAAAAGCAGAATTAAATATATTCACATATGTAATAAATATAAATATATAATACATTTAAAAAAACAAAAAAAGATGTCACCTGTGGAAAGGCTCCTGTAGCGGTTGGGTTTACTATATTGTAGAGGTTAAGGAGCAAAATACTAAACACTTTGTGTACATTATTCTGTCTAATCTTTACAATAATTTAATTATTTAATAATAATTAATTATTATTAGTAATAATTTAATAATACTTTTTACAGTAATAATTCTTACCATATTATATATGGAAAAAACTGAGGCTCAAAGATATTAAGTAATTCGTCCAAACTCACACAATAATAAAAGTCCTCATTATACTTGGAACCCAGGTCTTTCTGATTCTAAAGCCCATGCTTTTAACGATTGCATTTAATAAATATTTGTTTAATTGACTTGAATGTATAGAGAGGCAGATTTTGCTTTACGTTATTTAGTGTGTATGGCCACCTATAATATAGAGAATAGCTGGAATGTGTGTGTGTGATAATGACTTTTAGGCCTAATGATTGAGAGGAAGCTTTTTTGGTTTTTCTGAAAAAGTATGAAGATATATTATATTCTGAGGGTTTGGCAGAGAAGTTGGTGCAAATGATGATTGTCATCATTTGAAACCAAATGAGACAAAACCATTGTGGAGGAGGTGAACACCTTTTCTCTTAGTCTTAGATATTAAGGACCTTCTGTTTTCCTGCTCTTTGAGGAAATGCACACTCTTTCTAAAGCCCAAAATTGAAGAATGAGAATGCAATAGAGCCATGCCTCCTAAAGCTGGGTAAAATATGACCACATTACTAGATTATTTAGGATTTTTGGATTATTTATGCTCCTCGGGTTTCTCCTTTTCATTCCTGCTCTGGGATTTATGATATGTCACTTTTATTTCTGATTAGTCACTACAGAAGGAGGAGAAATATTTGGCTTTGCTAGTTGTTAGCAGGTGTTAATAGAAGATAAAGGTAACATTCTGTGGTTAAAATGAAGTTTAGGGATAATTAGTGTATTAAAACATTCCATGTTTTTCTCTTCCCTCTTAGCATACAGACTTGAGAATTCTTTATTTCATAAGTTTGAAAATAAGCACTAAATGTTTGTCAGTCAATACTTATAAGAAGACACACACACACACATACACGTACACACACACACCATAACAATAGTCCTTTGCCCTTCAGACTCACTTTACAGAACAGAACTCATTAATTTTTCAGACCTTGTATGTTTTTCCTTAATCAAATGGATAGTGTTGCTATAATGTGGTGATGATATGGAGGACAGGACCTAGGTTGGAGCAATGATCTATTAAACCTGCAGATAATTGGACTAAATTAGAAGTTTTAGTATTGTAAGTTTTAGTAGTAAATACATTTCCTAAAGTTTAATTAAAGTGTTTTCAAATTAAACCCTATACTAAATCCATTGAAGAGATTTTCTATTAAAAATAATCCCCCCAAAACCAGTCTAAATATCATAATTTCAAATAATATCCTCTCTAAAAACATTAGTTTTAGAAGTACCGTTTCCATTTACATTAAACATTCTGTGTATATGATGATGATGAAGATGAAGCTAAAGATTAACAGCATTAATACAAGTTTCATCAGCGAGATAGTATTAGTAATAAATTACTGCAGCAATTTTGTTACAAGTTTTTGAAATGATATTTTGAGATTGTATAATCTAAAAGACTTTATTGAAGGAAAAGATGTAAATTTTTGTGTTTTTACATTCTTTTTCTTCATTTAGAATCTTATGTACATTTTCCCTTTAATTCTATAATAGCTGGCATTTATTATGATTTTGTATCTGTCTGTAGTGTTTGTGCATGAGAAACTAATGAACAGTTGACAGAATCATCATGATAAAGAGGTTGATGATGAATTGATTGCCATTACACAGGTATTGTGTGCATTCTACCAGTTGACATACTGAACTTTTCCCCTAATGCAGGTTGCTTTCTTTCATCTACAAAACAGACCAAAGCCAGGCATTCCCAATTAAGCTTGGTGAGGTCCTATACCTCCTAATTACAGGCTAACTTACTGTGTCTAACTATAGCAGACATTTTGTTAGCAAATTGCTTTGAACACCCAAGTATGCCCAATAAAGCACATAGGAAAATATTAGAATTACTGTTGAGAGAGTTCACTGTGTTGAATTTTACTACTGAATGGTTTGTGGCAATATCTTAGAATCATCTACTTTTTCTCCTTTCTTTTTAAAGGATGTTGTAGTTTTATCAGTAATAGCAAGACTAGGAATTGGAAGCAATAAGAAAAAAAAACTATGATTACTGTCAAAGGACTCAAAAGAATTTGCAAGAATATTGTAGGAGAGAATTCAAGTTTGTGGTGATTAAAATATTGTGGGAGGATATTGAAAACAACAAAAAAAAAGCTTACATAAATTTTACCAAATTGTGTAATCAGAGAGTGTTGCAGAGTGAATTAGAGACAGTTTGTGTAAATCTGAAAAAAAGTTTTATTTTACTTTTTGATACTCTTCAATCTGTTCCAGCTTTTTTTTTTTTCTGTTTGAATTTTATGTTGACAGTAAGCCAAGCAATTCAGATTTACATCATTGTAATACTGATATAAAAGCAAAATATGAGATTATGGAATGTTGTGTTCATAAATGAATTGCATTCCAGTTGTTTTATTTTTAGACATTTTACAGAGTCACAGGTGAAGCAAATGATAAACTAGAGAATCTATCTTACTTTTTTCTATTTTCATTACATTTTTATCTTGAAGAGTTCTCTTTATAATTCTTATTAAGATCAGGGATACCAGATTATCATTTATTCTAGACAACTTTGGCAAGTTAATATTCATTGGCTTCTGACTCTAGAGATGGGGTTAACTTCTTTTTATTTTTGATTCAAAACTTGTCCAACAAACTATTGGCAATAAACCTGAGAGGGGTTCATCAGTAGACTTATATGTATGTGTGTGTATGTGTGTGTATACATGTATATATGTAATGCCTTTGTTCTGTATAACTTTTTGAACTTAAATCCTTTGATTCATATAACTTAATTTTAACTGACATTCATTGAGCGCTATTCCTTCTCTTTTTGTTCTTTAGGTTATAAGGCAGTTTCTATAGCCCTTTATAGTATACAAGGACTATAAAGTCTATATAGCTTTTTACAGTTTCTAAGGAATTTTCATCCATATTTTCTTACATGGCATTTGTTTTATGTATCCATAATGAAGGACATGATTCCCACTCTGACTATGCTTAAAATCAAGTTGAAAAGGTTAAACATAAACATAAATTACTTATTACTCTGTTATGGAATTTCAAAATAATCCCAAGTAGAGATTTGAAAAAAGTTATAATAAAGTGTAAAATATATATCAAATTTGACATTTGCTTAGATAGTAATACATGGCCTCACTTTTAGATAGTGGAAAGTTTTGACCAAAGTGCTTTTTATTATAGAATTTCTACATCAGGTACTTTGTATTAATAATGGAGAAAATAATGCCTAACACTTGTAAAACATGTATTAGTTTATAAGGAGCTTTTAAATCTTGGATTTCATTTTATCCTCATTAACTTGATAATCTGCTACAGTTCTTTTCTGTCCGATGACCTGATTACAATTGCTATACAGCAAAAAGAGAAATGGAATTACATTATATCACATCTTAAAGGAAATATAAAGATAATCTAATCTAATGCTTTTATTTAAAAAATGAAACTAAGGCCAAAGTTAAGTGACTCATCTTAGGTCACATTGCTAGTTAGAGCCAAATCTTCTGACATTTAATCAATCACATTTTCTACCAAATCACACCGTTCTTATCCAATATAGGTTTTTCAAGCTTTGTGCTATGGAAGACCCATGGGTTTAGGTGTAAATTATCCAACTTGACTCCCTGTGCCACTCAAATGCACTGCTCACTTCTTGCTCTCTCTTTCCTTCTTGCCTTCTATCTTTCTCTCTTTTTGCCTCTCTCTGTTCTTTTTTCTTCTGTCTATTCAGATATTCAGTCATTCATCTATATTGGACAACCTTCTATTGAATCTGTTTTATCTTTCCTTGCTAACATACATGGCAGCTGAAATTATTTTATCCTGATATCATGGTATCAGAATACCTGTCCCTAGCATTTGAATATTAAAATTAGTCTATTTCTAGAATAGAGAAAGTAGGCTTATGAAATAGAGATAGAATTTGTAACAGTTCAGCAAGGTCCTCAAGAAGTTTTGCTGCTGGAAGGGCATACTAATGGTGTCTTCCCAAGAGTGTAGATACTAAAGTGTTTATGATCCATGGTTAATCTAATGTAGTATTCTCTGTGAGGGACACCAACAGAAGTTTGTTATAGAGTCTTGATATAACCCTCAAAAGGTAAATGTAAGGCAAACTATCACAGTAGTGGGGTGGAAACACTCTGGGCTCAGATGTCACATTCATGAAAGTCCCCAGTTTAGATGTTTTAAGACCAGTTGTACTGACTGATCGAAGGCTCTTCATCCTTTTGTCTCATTACAAGACCTCAATACCTATACTGCCCTATGTGCTTTTAAATCCTGTAAAATCCAGTCATATTACATTGTAATGTTATTCCACCAAATGTATTAATTTGTAAAATGTGTACATTTTATATGTATACTAGAATTATTCTAACTCTGTTTTGTATCTTTTTTAAAAAAATACTTAGATTCCTCATAAGACATGGCACAGATGGTTTTAAACTTTGAGAATCCATTTATTTTGTATTTTTTATATTCTGTTACAGGTGTGTATATAAGTTTACCTGAACTGTTTTTGAATGATTAGATTGAGTTCTCATATATTCTCCCTAAATATATCCTCAATATACAGGTTATAGTACCACTAGCTATGTTGAGAAGCATCTTATTTAATTTATAATCTCTCTTTTTTTGCCTTTCTGACATTAGATCCAGCCCTAGTTTTTAAAGGTATGGTGACTGAATCATTGGTCACCTATTTATACCCTTTGTGATTTTTATAAATTTAACTGATATATCTCTGTGCTTCTTAGTTACAGAATGGAATATGCCAATGCCCCTGGCCCCTTAGGTGTCCATTCCTGGAATTTTAAAAATATTATTAGGTTTACTCTGATGTTTTTTGATCTATAACCACAAACATTGTCCCAGAAATTAGCATACTATGGCTCTGGAGAACAGTATTTTTTGTTAATTGTTCTTTTTCATCGTGTGAAAGTAAATCAGCATGATTTTGGAAATTATCAAAAACAATTTTAAAAAGTTTAAAAGCAGCAAAAATCTTCTCAGAAGTCTACTGTTTGAGTTTCAAAATTGACATAATTACAAAAGTAAGACACAGGTGTTATAAAAAATTCAAACCATGCAAAATGCTCAGGGTAGAATATCAAAGTTGTTTTCCATTCCCCAATACAACTTTTCATCATTAGTGACTTGTTGAGTATCTTTCCACATTTTTCCTATGTTGTCAGATAAAGTCTTCACAGGTCTTAGGGTAAAGTTATACTTATTTGAAAATAGTGAAAATGAAATGCTCCATAATGCCAGAATTCATTGTTTACTCTTACTCTGAGTAACATATTCTGTGATTGCTTTCTTCTAAACATCCCTTGAAACCACTGACTACAATACCAATGATGGAAGCAGCAGTAATACAGTGGAAAGAGCCTCAAATTCTGCAACAAAATGCCAGATTCTGGCACTGCCTAGTCTCACTAGTGAATGACTTTGAGTAAATCATTTAACTTACTTTTGTTTATTTCTGAGATTTAAAAAAAATTTTATAATTGTTTTATTCTCTTACCAAATAAAAACCATTTACATATGGATTTTTTTTTAGAAAGGAAAAGAATTTGTAAGTAACTAACAAAGAATGCAAAATTCAGAAAATTTTTGCCTAAAGGAATCACATGGCAAAAATAAATCTTATAATTTCTAATGGGAAGAAGAGTTAGTATTGCCAATATTTTGGGATAAAATAAATAGCTTTATATTGTGATGCAATGTTATACCTGCAATCATTACACTATAATCTTCAGCTTTCAAAAAAAGGAAAAATAGTTGCAAGAGATAAATCCAAACATAACTGGAGAAATTTTATTATGAAATAATTTATTTTGCTTATATTGTGACTCTCTTCGTAAGGCCATTACATAAACTCTAAAGGACAGCAGATTATAAATTTGACATATTTAGAATTCATCTGTGACATGAATATAAGGTATCATTCTGTTTTATATTGCTAATGTTAGAAAATGAAAGAAGCAGAAGATGTCCACAAATCTGTGGTTGAGTGGCCATGACTAAAGAATTTTAGGTATTGAAAAAGACAGATTTTTTTTTTATCCAGTAAGCAGACATTTATTGAAATGCGAAGATTGAGACTACATTATTTACTCCCGAATTTCTTGAGGGACAGTGTTACAGTCTTCTTTAGAGGCAAATATCAAAATTGATGTCTTTCAGAGTCGTAATAGAACATTGCCAATGTATTTTTCTTTATATTAAGACTGAGTTTAGGCTGATAAAAACATGAATGATTCTATGATGTGTGGCAAGACATTCTGTCTTTATAGGTAGAAGAATAGCCTTGGAGAGTTGGATTTTATTCTCCCTTTTATTGTGCTTCTGTTATATAACTATGACAGTTGATACACTGTCCTTGGATTTTCCTTAAACAGTTTAAGGCCAAATATTAAATAAATAAATAAATAAATAAATAAATAAATAAATAAATAAATGAAATAGGCATTTAGATACCTCTTGGGGGACATTCTCTTTTTCAGTGGTGGTATACTGCAATAGAATTTTGATGCAAAGTTAGCATCAGACAGCACAGTTTTAAGAGCATGATCCCCAATAAGAGTGTCCTAACTTCAAAAGCCAGTTAAAAATTTGGAGGTCACTAGGGTACCTATACATCTGACCAATTGACTACAAATCCAAGGAGTCCCCCCAAAAAGATTCAATAATTTTCTAGAAAAACCAACAGAACTCAGTAAAGAACTATATTTATGATTACAGTTTTATTATCAAGGATACAAATTAAGACAAGGCAAATGTACAGACACATATGACTGGCTCTGGGAGGGTCCTGAATGCAGAATTTCCATGATTTCTCCCCATGAGATCAAGGTACATCACACTCCTGGCATATCAATGCATTCACCAACCAGGAAGGTTTCTTAAGCTTTGGTGCCCAGAGTTTTTACTGGGGTTTCATTAGGTAGGCATGGAATTTTTTTTTTTTTTTTGGCCAATTGAATCGTCCACATAAGTGAACTCAATCTCTAGTCCCCAGAGGTTGGGAGATCAGGCTAATATCATAGATCAAAGCCCAGTCCTCTAACAACATGGTCAGCCTCCATCCTGAGCTACCTAGAGACCTACCATGAGTCACTTAATTAACATAAACTCAGGTATGAGTCAAAGCTCATAAATAATAGACACTCCTTAATTTCTGGAAATTCCAAGGATTTAGTCTACTGATAAAGGGCAGTCAAATTCTTGATTATATGACAAGTAGTATATTCCAGAGCCCTCTCTTTAAAAAGTTAGTTATTTCAACTATGTGTGCACCATAAATTAGCCATAAAGTCAGACATTCTGGTTGTTTTCTTCTAGGATATCTGGAAGTGTGAAACTCCTTTCTCTTCCAATCTATTTTTTACCCCTTGTAGTCTGGTTGGAGTATGAAATAATAATCTAATAATAATAATCTAATAATCTAAAATGGTCTGTGATCAGAGGTGATCTGATTTGGCTTTACCTATGCACACATTCTTAGAACAAGAGAGGTACAGAAATAACAGGCCCATGACTTTTAAAGTACATCAGAGGAACAATCTGGTAAAATCAAATGATTACTTGTAGTTTGGTCCCAGCTGCACCAGTATGGCCTCTGGCATACAACAACAACAAAAATTATTGATAAACTCGATTGGCTGTTGAGTTAGATCTTATTGGTCCCATGATCTGATTCATTTCAATAAATTTTGTTGCTTCAGGATTAGAGTTATTATTGTTCCTTTTCCAGGGAAGCTTAAAAGAGGGAACCCTATAAGAATACCTAAGTGTCTTAATTTTCATGGATTTTTTTTTTTGAATTTTTAACATTAATGGAACCAAATTAAGACTTTTAAATATGCAAAAGGCATTTTCTGTTTTTAAAAACTTTTTTTTTTTTAATTCTTACCACCATGTGTTTTCTCTTAGTGGTGGTTGGATGGCAATAACATATGCCTTTATGGTTTGTGGAGTTCTTAGAAGTCTTAAATATGCCACATGCTCAGTGTTATACAAAAAGAAAAAACATCCGCCTTGATGTTAGTCACGGTGTGTTAAATGCACTAGTCATGAAAAGCCCTTTTAGATCGGGCAACAAGTAGTAAGTACCTATTATGCAGTGCTTGTTAAGAGAGTAGGAGAGAGAAAGAATAAGGTTGAAATAATTTATTTGCTGTTAATGGGCAGCATTGTATCTATTGTTAGAATCATGGTTTATTTTGGCCAAGAATTTCTAATGAATCTCAAGGAAAAAAAGAGTATAAAGAAAATGTATAGTTATATCAAAGTTTGAGAACTGACTGATTCTTAATATTTACTTTCTGTTGTAGGCAAGAAATTAATACTTAGGTTGGAAAATGAGACCACATATAGCAATTTGGGGGGAAGTGCAGAACTGCATTTATTTTGTGTTTGGTAGCTATATTACTCAAAACTGCGAGCATGTTTTTTGTGTGTGTATGAAATTAATGTTTCTTTTGTGGGAGGGTGCCATTTTATGTGATGTTGAAATTACTCCCCTACAGATTGTATTTTATCTAGGGAAGTGATTGGTGTCAAAAGTATTGCTTGTATGAAGATATATGTACAGAGTGGAGGTTGCTTGGTAATATATATAGTGCCCTGATAGTTTATGTTGATGGTGTACTGGCACGATTTACATCAGCCATTCTTTTTTTACCTTGAACTGTTGAATGCAATAGCTTCTGGATTTATATTTGTAAGACTTTTAACCATTTAAGGAGTTATTTTTAACCAATTTACATGTATTTATGATATTCTAGTTCTGAGTTGAAAATAAATACAAAACACCATTGTCTGTGAAAATATGAACTGGTAAAGATCTCTTTGACAAGCAGCACTGTTGATGCAAGTCAGAAGAAAAACAGCAAATAACAGCTATTATTATTTCTAACAGCTTTCACTTAAAGGGTGCACTTTTGAAGTAGGTTGATGTTGATGTAGTGAACTAATTAGCACTAGTTTCTGGAATTAGGCTGCGTAGGTTTGAATCCTAGATCTTATTCTAGGCTTGTGACCTTGGCCAAGTTGTTTAACCTCTGTGCCTCAGTTTCCTAATTTTTAAAATGGCAAAAAGAGTAGAAGGGTAGTTTTGGGGATTATATGAGATAATATACAGAAAGTACATAGAATATTAAACTATTACTTTAACGATGATGCTTTACAATATCTCTAGTCCTTACAGCAACTCCAACAAGTTATTTTTCCCTCCAAATTATAGATACGGAACTGAATCTCAGAGAAGTTAAATAACTTGCCATGAACACAATGGAGATTGAAGGTTACATTGGCTGGCTTCCATTTTCTAATTCGTTTTGCTGGGGTTTTTTGTTTTGTTTTGTTCTATTTAGTTTTGTTTTTGCCTCAGGGATTTAGCTATTATTCTTCCCTTTTTAGGAGAACTAAAAAGGCAACACTATAGAACTAAATCCTAATTTTTCATGGAATATTTTTTTAACCTTCATGCAACCAAATATATGGTATGCAGAAAGAAACCATTATCTGGCCCACAGATAAGCTTTATGGGGAAGGAGGATTAATATTATCACTAAATTGTAAGTGTAAAATTTATGCATTTGGGCTAAATCGGAATATATAACTTAGAGAAATTTTGAGGAATTTTTTGAGCATGAATGTTGCACACAAACTGTCACACACTCTCTACAGCCAATTTTAATTACATGCACATTGATTATCCAATCTGAGTACTAACCCTGGTAAATTTTACTTTAATTTCTTATTAATATAAATACCTACTTGACTTAATTAATTTATGAAAATCATGAAAAAGTTATATATTTTTCAAGCTATTCCTCATACTCTCAAGATCCTTAGCGGCAAAAGCAGTTGAAATATATGCATCCCTCTTGACATCTAGTTTAATGCTGTGTATATTGTAAAGGGTTAGTAGTTTGTTGAAATATTTTTGTCAAGACTATCTTTTTTTACTCTTTTGACTATTCTTAAACATTTTAGCACCACCCTACTTATGCTTTCAACACAGCAATATTTTTGGTATCTTCCAGGCATTAAATCTCCACAGAGCTGTAGTTTGACACTTTTGAGTTTAATTTTAATGCTAGTACACTGTACAAGGTTTGTGATTGTTAGGAAGAGACAAGATACAGTGAGATTTTCCCAATACCTAAAATACTTCTGTTGTGGTAGTGGGAGCTAAAACCCAATGGTATTAAAAGAATTAAGTATAAAGCAGAACGCATGTGTTTCTATTTGAGAGAGCCAGGTCAATGACATGCCTTATCATGTGTATTACTTAGTTTGGCAGTGGTGTCTCACACTCACCCCAACATGAGAGCCAGTGTCCAAGACTCATCCTTATTTCCACCACCCTTTTAGTGATTGAGTCCTATCCTATTACTCTAAATCTTAACTTTTTCCTCATCCCCATTGCTATTTCAGTTTTTACAAATTTGGGAGCACAATGGCTTTTACCTTTTCATGAGAACATTTATTCATATTTAATAATACCCTTCAAAACATAATTTTTGTGTCTGTTTGCTACTTTATTATACAGTTCTACCCAATTAAAAATTTTCTTTATTTTTGCTTAGATTATTTTTAATATTTTCATTCTTACAATGATGTTTCTATGCAGATTCTTAATTAGAAACATTAGGTCATTTTGGTCATCTTGTCATTTTCTTGGGCTAGATTTCTAGAACTATAATTTCTGGGCCACAAGTTCACACTATATTTTAAAAGCTCTAGAAAATAATGGTATTAATCCTTTTCAGAAAGTTTACTGATTTAGTCTCCCATCACTAGTATGATAGTAAGTACTTCACTAGAACTTTGATTATTGTTATCTAAAACAATTTTGTCATTTCTATAGATAAAAATGTTATCATGATATTATTTTTGAATGCTAGTGAGGTTGAACTTATGTGTGTGTGACTTGCATATTTAATTTTTGTAGTTTGTGATATTTGAATAGACATTTTACATTTTAATGTAGTAAAATCATGATTTTTCACTAGTTTTATACCAATAAATACTTTCAAAAGTTTATTATTTTTTTCTTAATATTTTTTCTATTTTCTTCCAGTTTTATAGCATTTAAAAATCATTTAGCTCTTTAACTCACCTGAAATACATCTTGGAGTACTTTGTAAAATGAGTATTCAATATAATTTTTCAAAATGTATAATATTTTTTCTCTGATTATTTAATATTTTATTTTTATTTTTACTATATATGCTATAGTCTGTTGCTTGGCCATCTAATTAGTTCCATTTATCCATCTGCTGATTTTTGCACAAATTCTCAATTTGTTTTAAGTACTAAAGTTTTAAACTGCATTTTGATATATGATGGGGTGAGTACCCCTTCATTGTTTTTATTTTTCAAAATACCTTTTGTGTTTGTGTTATCTATTCATCTAGAGGAGTTTTAGAATAATTTTTCATATTTTTTCCCAGAATATACCATGAGAAAGGACACTTTTAAAATATTTTGTGTCTCATCATTTAGTTAGATCTTATTTTACATTTTCACTAAAGTGGTCTAGTTTTAGTCATATAAGTTCTACAAAATTTTTGTCATAGTTATTCACAGGCACTTAATATTCTTGATTGCTACTCTGAATGGGATTTTTTTTTTCTATGATATTTTTTAGCTCAATTTACTGGTATACATCTTTTAAATAGTTTTTTTCAGTTGTTTTTATTAGTTCCCACTATCAATTTCAGCACCAGAGGGAGCTGTAGCGTAGTGGAAAGAGATCTCAATGAGGAGGCCTGAGTCTGAGTCCTGGCTCTGTAAATTATTTTCTGAGTAGCCTTGGCCAAATTGTCTATAAAATGGGAGAATTCCTCCTCCCTTTACGGGGTGTGGGGAAAATTCATTCAGAAGTGTTAATATACATGACCCTTGGCAGATGATCTGGAGGGATTGGGATTGGAAAATCTTGGGAGACAAGTAAGCATCACATTATATAATGTGGGCAACTGATTATTTGCCTAGGTGTGAGGCAGCACTTAATGGGAAATACGGTCATATCTCGAGGTACAGAAAAAGAAAAAAATCATTAAGAGAATTTCTAGGATTTGATATTAAAGCTAATATTAGCTTATGATTTTTATACATTATGAATATCACATGAGTTGAGAGGCTACATTATTAGAATGGCAGCCTGGTTTTGTGGAACAAATAGTGTTCTAGAAGCCAGGGAACATGAGCTCTAGTCCCCACTGTGCTACTTTGCTGGGTGGCCCTGTGTGGTCTAGTCTTTCTGAATCTCAATTTGCTAATATGTAAAACAGAAGTTCAAGTATGAGTCAAGACAATATAGACTAATTAAAGATGGTTTCTGAAAATGAAATTAGGTGACTAAATGGAATGCCTGATTTATTCTGTATATGCTTGATGGTTTCCAGTGGCTTGGTGTAGATATATGATGCCTGATTTGGGTGGATTTCCTACACTCTCTAAGGTTATCATCAGTGACAGATCAGAAACCATGGATCTTCCAGGAAAGCTTTTTTCTTTTTAAAGTTTTTTAAATAAATAAAAGTATGATAAAAATGCTACATTTTTAAAAATTTAAATATATATATATATATATTTAAATCCTCAAATTATTCATGTCTTTTAGACTATTCAAGTGTTGACAGACTCTTAAGTAGAGCCTTGGGAGGAGCAATGCTGTAATCCAGTGAATAATATCCACAAATCCAGGATCATGTTGGATAATATCTCTCATTACCATTGTGAGAAAAGGATGATTAAACTAATAGTTACTGGGAGACATTTCTGGTGACAGGAGGCAATGATGAAAATAAACTGACTTCAATATACATTTAGAATCGGGAATAATGGGATGTGGCAGGAAGCCAATAAATGAACATGGCCCTACGCTCTAATCAATGAATTACTTTCCTCTCTCTCTCCCACCTCTTGAGAGCAGCACAGAAACCTTAATGAAAAATCAATAGCCCTCTGTAATTTAAAACTGGAATCAATCCTTTGACCTGACTTTCTTTCTTTTTTTTTCTCTTTCTAAGAGGATGTCTCAGCTCAAGACAGAGTTCAGTTGTAAAGAGCAGTTCTTCAAAAGCCTACAGAAGAAACCTGACACCAATCTACAGCAGTTTCTGCCTGCTATGAGCAGGGCTTTTCTTCCTTGGCATCTCAAGGAGTGTTTGGAGTTTAGATTTCCTTTCTCACATAGTTCCTTCTAACCCCTATCTTAAAAATTATATGCAACCATCATCTGTTTTGTTTTCCTAATGGCAGTTACTGCTATCAGGAATGCAGATGTTTTAAAACATAAGGTTATAGCTCTGGATGCAACAAGATAGAGTGGGAACCAATTGTTCTAGCAGCCCTCTCTGAATACCTTCTCTAGCATCTGTTAGCTGTTAAGTCTGTGCTCAAAACAAGTTAGGGCCCATGTGCCCTTGACCTAAAAGCTGAAAGGAAATTGGGATGTAGGTTTTTAAATTGTGGTTTCTGCTTTTTTTATTTCAAATCTGTCACAATATAGAACAGAGATCCTTGGGGTTTCTACTAGCCCATATGCAATAATATGCTGGTAAGTCTCCAAAAATTGGCTTTCTTTTTCTGGGACTGGCCTTCTTTGTAGGGTTTGTTTATTTCCTTGGTGTAAATACTTTCACCTTGACTGATTTCAGGGTACCGATGTGACTGTCAATAAACATGGAGTTGGGAAAAGACACGCATAATGGACTCAGCTTTACAG
>CM053513.1:47522414-47745189 GCA_028627145.1 Eidolon dupreanum
TCAATCTAGAATTTCAAGGTCATAATTTATTGGGAAGCTTTATTTTGCAAGCTTTATCTGAAAACAACTGCACCAAGATATATCAAAAGGTCTCAAATAGGGCCACACAGCCTATCAAATCTCTGTCCCTATTCTCTAAACACCAGAGGAGTCTACCAATTGAGCTTAATATGACAAAGAAAAATAATAATAAAGGAAGGAAAAGAAAATAGAACAAACCTTCAGCTCCTTCAAATCACAAAACTCTCAGACATTTGTGCCGAGATTTCTGAGGCCTTCATTTCCAGTTCTGCCTAAGTCCAAAAAACAATGATGCACCTCTGCTTATTTTTGTGGGCTACTACTCTGAGCTTTTACTGAGTGATATGTCATTATGTGATGTTTCTGTTCCCAAATAATATGGTCCACATCACCATTGAGTAACGAGTACTTTCTCTCATGATAGACATCCTGCTGCTGTCGTCAGCGAACATCTATTCTTTTCTGAATTTTTCTCATGAAAGTGTGGAAGGTTCCTCCTCTGCTGGACAGATCCCTTCTGTTTCTGTGCCCCTACTTCTGCCAATGTCGTCTGTTTGCTGAATGTCTGGGCTGCTGGCAAGAAGGCAGGCTCCATTCCTTGGCAGGGGAGCTGAGCCACACTCATCGTTGCCAAGTGACCATGCATCACTAGGCTTGTATTTTAGGTTGCTAGGTGTCTTATCCCTTGACATCTTCTTAAGTCCAAGCAGGGAGGAACAGTGCTCGGAATGTTCAGGATGCTGGGCAGATGGATGCATTCCTGGAAGGGAGGCCCTGAGAGCTGGCACAGACGGACTGAATCTGCAGTCATTTCTCCTTCACCAAGGTCATAGTGGGGTTCGATTGGCATCAACCACCCCTCTTTCCTACTTTCTTCCAAAAAAACTCTGTTCCAGTTGTCAAAAAGACTTCAATTCCTCAAGAGCATTTCTTCAGATTTCCCCATTGCATTATAAAAGCAAACTTAGCACTCCTTTCTTTTCTTTTCTTTTCTTTTTTTTTTGGCTTAACTTTTTAAAGTTTTTATTCCCTTTCTACCTCTCCCCGTCCTTTCATTCTTTCTTTCTCTCTCCTTCCTTCCCCCTCCTTTCTTTCCTCCTTCTCTTCCCTTCCTTTCTTCCTCCCTCCCTCTCCATCTCTTTCTCTTTTTATAGGCTTATCTTTATTTGTAAATTTTAGTTGAAAAGCATAGACTTTGGAGCCTGGTTTTGAAGTCTAGCTCTGCCACTTAAGAGCTATGTGCAGGTTGTTTAACCTTTCTGTGATTTAGTTTACTCATTTGTAAAAGTTAAATAATAATGAAACAATTTATAGGGTATTCTTTCTGATGATTAAATGAGTTAATACATGTATGGTTGTCACATAGCGGGTCATAAGTGTTGGCATTAATTAATTAATTAAATAATCCAGATTTATACCACATTGACTAGAGATATTTTAAGATGAACTATGATGGCTTTTGGACTTAGAAATGAGAAATATAAATAAATACAACACATTTAAAAATTTTCTGTGAACATTCAGACTATAAAGAAAAATACAGAAAAAAATAAAAAATATTTAAAGAAAAAGGCATTTTCCAAAACATACTTTGGTGTTGACATTTTTAGGAGCAAGAAAGCACAATTATCCAACTCTGACTACTATTGGCTTTGGTTGCAGTGCACCGAATTCAAATATGTAGGTAACTAAATACAACCATAGGTTTTCACTGCAATCTGCTGTATGTATTTTTTGGTTTTCAGTCCCAGCTGTTCTGTGTATATTTAGCTAAATAATGCAGCTATATAAGAACAAATGGTATGCCTATTTTTAAAAACAATTGTTTTAAGTGACTGCACATATTGTTTTATTTTATTCTGGGTAAAAAGCACTTATCAGACTCAAGAGCATGTAGTCCCTCACTCCAGAGCATATAGTACCACTGGATGTTAGCAAGTGGATTTTCTCTCAGGTTTTTTCTCTAAGGCAAAGACCTTGGTAAGAACTTGAATTCATTTTTTTCTAATGATATTCATTCTCATTTTTATTATTGTTATTATTATCATTATTTTTGTGTACC
The DNA here is from genome assembly GCA_028627145.1 of Eidolon dupreanum. Lineage (NCBI taxonomy): Eukaryota > Metazoa > Chordata > Mammalia > Chiroptera > Pteropodidae > Eidolon > Eidolon dupreanum. The sequence goes on from CM053513.1 coordinate 47,524,498, forward strand.
ATCATGTAGATGGTCTTGGAGTTTAAACCAATACTGTGTTATCGTTTTTTTTGTTTGTTTGTTTTTTGTTTTTTTTCATTCCAGAGGGTGGCTCTCTACTTTATAAATGGTGTTTGATGATATTTCTGTATCTTTAACTACTTCTCCTCAGTGTCCTGTCTGTAAAATGGAGATAGCATATCTATACTTCCTGCTTCACTAAAGTTCGTTTAGGTATAACAAACATCTGTCATGTTTTAAAAATTTTTAAGAATCATTTTTTTTTAGAAGATACTTCCAAATGTGTTGTCATCATACATAGATTTCTAGGTAATGTCCTTTTTTTGTTAATATGCTGGGAGAAATATATATTTAGATTCAAATTATCAAGTGGAATACAAACAGAGAAAACGTCAAAAGTGTATTTTCAGTACTTTGGCATTTTCACATGAGTTCTTGCCAATCAGTTTCCTTTTTATGACTATAAGCTGGTTTTCCTCCCCCGTTAAGAACAAATACCCTTTATTTTAATCGGTTTCCACTTGCTGACAGCTTTCTTTTTATATGAATTTAAAGTGCACTATATTATGTGGAGTTTCTGTTTGCCAAACTGTGCCCACGTAAAATCATATTGGTCCTGTCAACTGATAGACATAACTTACAAAAAGAAACTCTGGTTTGGAAAGCTCAAAAGCTGAAAGTTGGCTATCAGTAAGATTTCATTTGCTTCCAAATCTGAATTCTGTTTTTGATGAGAGAATTAGGGATGTGATTTCTGTTAAATTTTTTTTTATGGGTATCAAAACATACACTGTGTGCTTCATTAACATTCTGCTTCAAAGAGTAAAATCCCCAGTGCCATTCGGGAACTGAGGATGGAGAAGGGGGAGAAGACTAGATGGCCCTGGACATGGATATCAGGTGGAACAATTAAACCACCTGGAGAACTATAGACATGGAAATGGGACAGGGGGCCTTTGATTGCCAGTTTGCTGATTAAAATCTGGGCTGAGTCAGTAGTGATCTCAAGCCATTAGCATCCTACCCTTCACCAAGGGCCTACTGAGAATAAAATAAGTATGAAATGGGCTTGCTTGGCTCCCCAGGTCACAATCATTCAGATATTTTTCAATGCTATACTCGTTAACAGTTAACAGTGTCTTTGGAGATAGAAACTTAAGCAAACTGAGTTCTGACCATACCCTTTAATTCTGAATGGACCAAGTTGGCAGGGTCAGCCTTGTCTCTTGCTTCTATTGATGGTCACATAAGTGGAGGGTCCCAGTGTCTAGGCTTGTCAATGCATCACCTGTGGTGAGCACCATAAAACAAACAGTGATGTACTAGCAAGGCTGTTGACCCTTGTGAACTAGAATGACAATGTGCTTACAATTAGGGGATGAGGTCTCAGGGAAAGGAGTAATAAATCTCATTAATATACTAGATTTGGGTAACAATTTCAGTGAGTATTATGGAGACAAAGGAAAGGGAACCAGCTTCTGTTGGAATCTCAGAGGGCTGGAGCTCACTGATAAGTGGTTGTAAGAGCAAGGCCCATTTTGCATGCATGCATGCATTGGGCTACTTGTGTGTGATATCCATGCATACACACATTTGTACTATATAAAGTAAAATACTGTCTTCTGTGATATGTCTGTGGTTACAAAAGTGTGACTGTACTGAGTCTAATTCCACAAGTTATGAGCAAACTTCTCATTTTTTTATGATCTTATTTTCTATAAGGCTGTGGAAGCTATAACATGAGTTAAAACATCCCTGAGTTGAGGTTTTGGTGTTTGGTGGGCTGGTTTGTATAATGGAAAGAACTCTGAACTGGTTAGCAGAGGACTTATTTGTTGGACTCAGCTGTCTCACCCAAAAAACTGTGTAGTAGGAGTAAGCTCCTTAACTTCTCTGGGCTTCTTTTGCTTGCAGGCAGATCAAGAGATTAGATGATCTTGGTATTCCTTTCTAAAATTCTGTGTTTCCCAAATAATTGTTGTGGAGGTGATGATGATGGGAACCTTTACCTAGATTTTTACTGAGTTAGCATAATTTCTGATAGCTTATTTTGTCTTCCCCCTCCCAGGAAATCCTCTCACTTTTTGTTCCTTTAAGTTTTTTTAAAAAGGAAAAAAGTGAGGAAAGTGATAAAAAGAAAAGAGTGAGTGAGAAGCAGAGCACTGAGACGCCAGCTAGGCTGCCAGGCTGGCGTTCTGTGCGCCTGGCCTGCGCTGCCGTGCCGTGGCTGCCTGGCAGCCAGGCAGGGGCACTTCTCAACCTGGGTGAATGCTGTGTGTCACAGTCAGGGAACAGCCCAGGCTTATAGCATCGCTTTATTTGTTAGACAAAAGGAGATAATTAAAGGAGCTATAAAAATATTCCCTCCAGAGCCTGTACTTGATCCACACACTGGCTGGGTTTGTTCATTGATACAGATTTCTGGTTCAGTTCACCCTGTACTCATCGTTGAACAATGATCTGTGTGGTCAGGGTCGTGACTGCAATGGTCTGGGGGCACAGGGTTGAACACCATATGAGATATGGCTCCTCTTCCTGAGACCAGTCAGTTGCCGCAGCCCAGCCTGGAAACCAGGTAGGTATTCAGGGCAATGTCAGGAAGCCAGTGTCGTTGATCCTGCCTAATGTCCCCCTCCTGCCCTCCTCTTCTTCTTCATGTTCATGTTTTCCTGGTACATTTTATTCCCCCATTTTCTTCTCCCCCATTCCCTTAAGTAGAGGTGACACAGATCAATACCTTTGATGGAAAGTAATAATCAGGCCTATTAAGTGACAAAGGTTTACTCTGTAACAGCTGTGCTGGCGGGAGAGGAGAGCTTGTCTGACTAATGAATCATGAAACAATCAGGCAGTAGCCATTTGTGTTTAGATCTGTAAATATGGTGTGGTTCAAGTGCCAGACCATTGCTGGCGCTCCAGCTGGGGGCACAGATGGTCTGCATTCAGAGCAGCACGAGTGTAAAGAAAGGGTTTTTTCCCTTTCTCTGTCCCACACTGCACCTCTCTGAGCCTCAACTCAGCTATCTGCAAGAGAAACCTAAAATAAAAGAGACTCCTTTTTGGAAAGGAAGTACCACCAATGTGCATTTTGGTGTGGGTTACCAAGTACTTAAGGCTCCCAAGTGCTTCACCTGGGAGGAAAGAAATGCTAATGGAAAGTGTCGCTGTTTCATAGTCCCATGAGGAGATTTGATATGTATGTGACTCTAAATGTCTGTTTGATTTGGCACTGCCAAATAAATTCCTTTATACTTTTCTTACCCGTCTACACTTGATCTCCTGTTTTGTCTTTAGCTATAAAGTGAACAAACTGAAGGCAAAAAATATTTTTCAAGATGAAAAACTCACATTTATACACAAAGATAAAACTGTTATGTATGAAAATACGCTAATAATGTCTGTTTGGATTCTGTTTCTCTTAGTTTATGATCGAGAGACAAGAATATGAAGATCTAGTCATCTAGTCCTCGATCAAATATGATTTTTTAGTTGTTTTCGTTGTTACTGTTGTTCATCTTAGCTTTATTATTATTATTATTATTATTATTATTATTATATTTTACTAGAGGTGGGTACTAAGCCTCCATTTAAAAAATCAACATTTAAAGTCATTGTTGGTTGAGTCATTATTTATTTATCTATTAACTAATTTAGTCAATCCATTTTTAATTATTTTGTTCCATAACTTTGGTGCTCTAAAAGTTTTGTTCCTTAGCAACTTCTGGTGAGTTATCTGCAAAAACTGCACTGTGGCCCCCACTCCCTTTTCAACTATGGAAAACACACTTCTCACCATTTTTTTCTCTAAAACGTGATTAAAAAATGTTTAGGAATATTTAGCAAAGACAGATATTTGAAAATACATTCTGGAATTCACATTTTTCTCTTGAATTTGGCCTCCTTTGGGGGAGAGCTATTTTGCTTCTCTGGAGAAATTAACAAAGAAGTTATTTTTCAGGATGAGCTACAACTATTTTGAAATAGTTGTTTACTTTGAAATAAACTCTATCACTGTTTCAACTGAAATGCTAAACTGTAAGTTTGCTTTTGAGATGACAGATATTTAAGAAATATTTACGAGAGTACTGAGCTGTGATAAAGTATGTTGAGTACAAACTGCAAATAGCTCTTCTTAGCTCCCTGGGACTGGCTGAGTCTTTGTTTCCTAAGGATGGTCTGGTACGAAGATAACTTAGATTTGGTCTCAGGTTGCTGGTAATTTCAGTTTATTAGAAAGAAGCAGTGAAGAGGAGACAGTGAGATTAGGCGTATGAGTGTGTGGAAATGGCTTCTCTCAGGTTCCTCTTCTTCAGAAGTTGCCCACGGTTTGGTGGTCATGGTCTTCGTGTGGAGGCAGGAACTCAGAGGGCATACCTACTGCCATCTCTAATATTTAGGACATCATTTATGCCACTGTCTTCTAAGGAAAATCTTGCCGTGTCACAGCTACATGTCCTCCCACACAGATTGCTTTTTCAACCATCAGGCCTCTACCAGGTCTGGCTGTGGCCTACCACAGATCCACTCTGGAAAATAATGGTGATGGGACCATGACTTGCCCATTATGGTTCAGCTCAACGCTTGCTCCCTCTACCCCAGACACTTTAAGTACAACACCATTTCAATACTTGGCAAACTTGGGATAGTGATTGTATAGAGATACAGCTGTCAGATGTTTTCAGTTGACTAACTGATCTGGCTCGGTCAGCAGTACTTAATTTGAGGTCATAAATCTCTTCTCAGAAAAATGCTCGCTCTGATATTTGCATGCATAATATTTTACCACACAGTTTTAGAGGTTTCCAGGATCTCCAGAACCCACCCTGAGAGAAATGACCTGGTCCCCAGGTCAAGAGCCTCTGCTTTTCTTCTATGCTTAGCGACTTGATCTTGGGACCAGCTTCTTCAGCCTCCATCTCAAAATCATGTCAGCATCTTGTTCTCTATTGTAACTGACTCCCAATTTTATTCCAACCCCCTAATTTCATCTAATCAACCCTTTATTTTTAATTCGGTTTTGCTTTAATCCATTGTCTTTAACGACTACCTACTTTTTTTTCTGCTGCTCTTATAATTGTTTCTTCAGATTTGTTTTGCCTTTATTTTTTTACTTTTCTATTGCTTTTCTATGTTTACATTAATCAAACAATTTTTATTACACTTGATACATTCTAGGTATTTAAAATGTTAATAGTATTACTAGTTAATTATTATTGAGAACCTGCTAGGCATCACACTAGATGCTTTCTGACCCTTTTTGCTAGTCACCACAGCAATCCTGAAAGGCAGGTAATATCCCATTGTATTATAAGGAACTTGAGGATTCTGGAGATTGAAAACTGTGTATTTATTTTTTTCCCTTATTGATTTTTGTTTTTTCTTAAATAAATGTTTTTTTAAGTGGGAAATTTTATCTCATTCACTCCTGGAAATGCAAAACAAAAATATTCAATTTAATTGCCAAAATATAACTGTAAAATAAATGGATAATATATAACTATTTTTAAGAATCTATATACCATCAAAAATTACCTACTCTACGCTCTGTGACATAACATTGCCCTTATGCCATACTCTTTTCTTAAATTAGTGCTAGTTTTCTTTTTTTGTCCTTTCCTTCTCATCCCCTGTCTTGTTTCTTTTCTTCCCCTTTCAATCATCTTGTCTCTCTGAGGAGAGGCCATAGAACATCTGATCTAACCTTTCACCCAGAATCACCAACTCTTTTAGGTCAAGAAACCCAGCATGTATTCCCTGTCCTTCATGTCTCTTCAGTGCAAATATTAGCATTAGAAAAGCATGACTCACTCCATTCTTACTCTAGCTCCAGGCAGATGGGGGAGGGTGGTTCTCTGATTCCAGGGCAGCATCCCTGTTCCGAGGCTCCTGTACCTGAGGTTTTATGCCCACTGACTTGAGAGCCAGAGTTGGACAAATCTCAGCTGCCTCCTTTGAACATTTGTGGGTTCTGTACTCAGCCCTCCTGTCTACTCAATGGACCCTTTCTGTTGAGGTGGTCCCAGGCAGTCCCAGGACTTTAAATAAAATCTTAAATATGTTATCTCTCAAATTTATATTTTCAGCCTAGACCACACCCTCCTTTTACTCTTGCACCATTTCTCTCATGCTGCAAATGGTTTTTCTAAAGCGGAAGTAGATCACCTCACTTGCTGCTTAAAGGCATCCAATGTAGTCTGTTGTTACTAGAAAAAAAATTAAAGCTCATTAACCCATCAAGCCTTGTCTAAGAAGCTGCAGCTACCCTGACTTTCTGTGCTCAGGATATGCCCAGTTTATTTTCACCTCAGGGACTTTACACTTGCTGTACCTTTTCCTGCAGGAAGTTCTCTTCCCAGATCTCCCAATGGCTGCTTTCTTTTTTTTTTGTCATTCAGATCTCAGTTCAATTGTCACCTCTTCTACCTTACAGTAGTCCACCCAGCCTTAATCATTATTTTTTTTGTCTTCATTGCCCATATCAGTACTCAATTCTTTTGTTATTAATATAAATATTTATTGCTACTTCCCCTACTTGGAATGTGAACTCCTTGGGAGGAGAGTCTGCTGGTCTTTCTCACTGCAGAAGTCCTGGAGCCTAGAACAGTACCTAGAAATAAAAGGCCCTCAGTAAATATTATTTGACAGGCTGATTCTTTCAAAAATAGTTTCTTTGTCATAGAGCTTACTGTGAAGTGTTTAATAAAATATCACATTTCAGTAATTTACCAGTAGTCTTATAATTCCAAGATGCTTCCAGTTAACACTCGGTAGAGAGGGGCAGTGGGGAACAGCCTGACCCACTCAGTTATAAACCAGGCATTGGCCCCATAAAACCTGGATTTATTCCTGCTTGGTGGTAAGAATTTTTAAAATGGTCAGAAGCTGCTCAGGTGGTTGAAGGATAACTTGAGGTTGGGAATTGGTGGTAGAGAAAGTTGTTGAATAGCTGAATTCTTTTACCCTTTTCTATTTTGGGATACACTGAGGCATTTTATAAGAATTATTGTGGAGTTTGGAAGCTATTGGGTCCAATTTCATAATATTTTAAAATTTTGATTTGTATATTAACCTTCACCACCTGGTTCCCATTTCTACTTTTTGTTTAGTAAAGTCTTTGTTAATGATAGTTCTCTTTTTTATTTTTGTCTGTCTCCTATACTCATTTTTATTTTCTAGTTTTTTGCAGCTTTCATTAAGAAAACATCATTTAGCATTTACCTCCTCTATTTTTTCCCAAGGTACTTATTACCATATGACACATTAAATATTTTATTATTTAGTGTCTATTTACCCCAGCTAGAATGGAATTCAGCGATGATAGTGATATCATTCCTGTTTTATTCACTGTTGCATCTTCAGTGCCTAGAAAAATGTTGGCATATAGTAGATGTTCAAAACAATTTGTTGAATAAATGCTAGTATTTTGTTTTAAGAAGTATCACTTCTTGTCTCCATTTGCATAGGTTAAGTCAAGGTCCAGATTAAAACATATGTATTCCCCATTTCTCACATTGAGGCAAGATCTGTAACTTTTTCATCTTTATCTCTGCACCTCATTTGTGCCACTGATTAATAAAGTGATGGTATACTTGAATCATATCATTCAAGGTGAGGATCAGTGTGTCTCTTCAAATATTTTTTCCTTTTTCTTTAAAAATTATTTTACTATGTTCTGATTATAAAAGAATACATAATCATTAAAAAACCAACCACTTCAGAATTATATAACATGTCTCCCTTCCACTGACTACATTTCTGCAAAAGTGGCCACTGTTAAGTAGTTGTTCTATAGCCTTTTAGATCTCTTTTTTTCTTTATAAGCTGTCAACTATTTTACTAAACATCCATTTTGTCCAGAGAGAGGCTTGCTTTGTAGGAATGCAAAACGTCAATAGAAGGCATGATCCTTTTGGGGGGAAATCTAAAACTTAAATATGTGAAAGAGACAATACTTCTGAGGACATATATAGGCAGTTATTAGTTAATTCTGTGAAAATGAGAAATGTAAGTGCTAGAGGACAAAGAGCAATAGAGCGAATGTGGCCAGATGAGATGACTTGAGGAAGACCTTCGTGTCTTCCTAAATGGTTATAAAAAGTATACTCAAAGGATAGCCTTCTCATATATGTATAATTTTAAAAATAGGTGATTCCTTTTTAAAGAAGTGGCCACCATTTCTTTAAGTTGTAAAGTCCCAGAAATAACTATGCATTTCTGTGACACTGATAAATACACTGATATGAGTCTGGCTATAAATGGAGAATAAAATTCTGTCTATTCCTGGGTATCCAGGAAAGAAAAAGAATCCTTTTGGGTGGCATGGATAAGGATTTACTTGCTTGTAGATTATAATTTAAAATTGACTTCTGAATTTGTCAAGCCTTTTGACCTGTATTCAGAACACTTTGAGAGGGCTCATGCCAGCAAGTTACAATACTGTATTTATCAGCAGCCACCTGCAGAGCTTTACTCTCCAGAAGCTGCTTTTTTTCAATCCATTGGAATTTTTTATTGAAAATGGCCATAGACCAAATAGCACTGACTAAGAAAAGGAAGCAAAAGGGTAGCGTTTCCCTAACACCATTATTTTATTGGGACAAAAGAGCAAGGTTTTCTGAATCAACCTTAAGAAGTACAGATATTGAACATTTTAACAATACTAGTGTTCTTCCAAAAAAAACCCACATTATACCCCACCTCACTGGGTCTATTGAGTGAAATGTCATGTAAAATAAAAGGAAATAAAGGAGTCCAAACTGTTTCTTCTAACAAGGTGCCATCAATAATGCCCACATGGGCGATTGTTTCCTGATTTAAGACCTTGTCTCCTTCATGCATTCACTCGTGGGGGAATAACCCTCCGCCCCTCAACACAATGTTAAATTCAGAAAGATTTGTCCCATTCTACTGCCCTATTCTTTATCTGGCCAATTTCCTTGGGTTTTCGCACTCTCTCTCTCTGTCTCTCTGTTTCTCTCTCTGTCTCTCTGTCTCTGTCTCAGTCTCTGTCTCTGTCTCTCGATCATTTGTAGTATTGAATTGCTAATGTTTGTTTATACTGCTAAACTTAGACCCTGTGTAAGTGCAAATACATAGAATACATACATATAAATGTATAAATGTGTGCTTGTGTGTATGTATATGTATATGTAATAGGCGCTTTGTTCTAATTTTTAAATAGGAGAAATTTTTCTTTTTGAAGGCATCTTCTTAAGAAAAGCAGTCGGGGAGAACACAGCTGGCTTTTGAAAATTGAGTTTCTACTGGAAGTTTTCTGCTATTATCTTGACAATCTTATTATTATCAAAGCATGTGAATATTAGGTATGACAATGAACACTCACTGCAGGGAGACAGGAGCAAGGCCATAAGTAGGAGGGGGCCACTAACAATTGTGCCCCCTGTTGAAACCATGATAATTTAATATTCTCATACTGGGAGGCTCAGTTTTGCTTGGCTTGTATTGAGCCACTTGATGTGTTGTTTCCCTTTGGCCAAATCAACAGGGTCCTCCCTGGAACAGCCTGTAAGACTTCAAATAAAAGATCATGCTGATAATGGCCTAAGGGTAGGAGTTTTGTTTTGCCTGGAAGTCAGTAATTTAACTATTACACTGAGGGAGGTTTCTGGATTTTGAACAGAATTTATTTCAAGGTTGTATTAAACTTGTTAGTAGATCAATAGTTTTTCTTCTTATTGACTACTAATCTGTTCATGAAAAATCAAGATGACACATCTACTAAGTGATAGAGACTAGATATATTGGAATTGCCACATGCTGATACCTCATTCTGTTTGTTTCGTACTTTGTTGCTAGATACTTTTTTTTTTTTTTTGCTTGGGATTTAACTCTTATCTAAATTTCTGCTCAGTATCAAGTAACATTTGAAACTGTCATGTTAAAGATGCTAAATAGAAGAGACAGATTATTCTTTCATGTAATTCCTACTCTTGTATTTTTTCTGGTATTAATGCAGAAGATAACCTCCCTGAAGTTTTTAAGGCATTGTCACTTGAAAATAGATTCATGAGCACAGCTATCTTGGCATAATATGGCACAGAATATACTATAAGAAGAATTTGTCTTTGTATCTCATGAAAGATTTTGTTATAATTTTACACCACAACATTGTATTATAACAAATAATTGGAGGATAGTTGTACAGTGAGCTCCAGGGTATTTCGGAGAGAGGAAAAGGAAAAAAAAATAATGTATTTTTTCTTTGTAAAACTGACCTAGACTGGGAAATGGGGGCTCTTCCAGGGTTAGGGATGTAACAGAGTGTAGTGTTAAATTAGGATGACCTGACCACCATGTGGTTTTTGATTATCATGGGTTGTCTCCAAGACATACTTTTAAAAAGAACAAGAAATATTAGTAAAGCTGTTAAGCATTTGGTCCTTTGTTTTTATTCATTTCGATCCAAACAGTGGGAAGCTCTCAGAGAAAATGCCTGGCTTAAAATACCACATCACCATGGGAAAGTGGATATTTCAGTTACTTATTTTTTTTAACTGCTGCATTTTTTTTTTTTTTTTTTAGGAATTTGAAGGCTTTACCTGTTGATAAAGGGATAGTTTTCTTTTGACCATACATCAGATCAGCATTTAAGACATGTGAGCTCATGAAGAAGTGTCAGGTTATGGTTTGAAATGTCCCTTTGAGATTCCCATGACTACAGGGATCTTGTCTCTTGTTTTGGAGTTTGATGACCTCAGGCATGAAGGTCAGAGGGCACCCTGGTATTCTGTGCACTTCTGTTGTTTGCATTTGTCCTGGGGATGGTGAAAAGAGTTATCAATAACAAACTTCATCTCCAAGTCAGGTTGATCGAACATTCGAACATGAATTATCATTAGTAGTATATTTATGCTAAGTCCCCATGAAGAACAAAGGCTCTTCAGGAAATGGATCCTGACCAGTTACGTGACCATTATTATGATAGCAAAGAGTGTAGTTTAGGTTAAGGAGCAGACCGTGAAGGTTAACACCCTACTCATTCTTTGTGTATGTATATATGTGTATATAAAGTGCTGGATAAGCAAACAACAGCTGAAGAAGAGCGTGAAAAAAGTTTTTCCTTTTCAATAAGAACTATAAATGCATCTCTCTATGACCACTCAAAGATATCTAATTATCAATTTTAAAAATGAGACGTGAAATAGACACATTGACTATTTCATGTGATGTTTGCATTTTTAATTTTTAAAGGTACAACATTCCAAACTTGGGTCTAAGGAAAGTGAGAGTGAAGAAAACAAGGCAAAACAAACAAAAAACAGATGCAAAGAGACAATAATCAAATTAATTCAGGCTCAAAATAATTTAAAATTTCTAGTAGAAAATTTTATTGAGGAGAGGATAAGATAAAGTTTCCATTAGTTAGGTTTGCTAAGTCCTTGGTGATAAGTATATTAAAATTGTCAGCTGATGATTGATGCCAAATATGTATAGCAGGTTCCTCCTGAGGAGCTCACATTTTCCTTTTAAGGTCTCATTAGGCAAGTGCCATCTTATTTTGCAGTGCTCACTTGGCATAGATATTACAGGTCAGAGGAGGGCAAGTGGCATGGATACTGGAGCTGATTGCCCTGGACTCAGTCCCAGCTCCTCCAATTAGCAGTTGCATGACCAAGTGCAAGTTATACCGCCTTGTGCCTCAGTTTCCCTATTTGTAAAATAAGGTTGTTATGAAGATTAAATAAATGTATATATGTATAGGGCGTTGCAGTACACGGCTCATAATAAGTTGTTTTAGCTCTCTGTGCCTTATTTCCTGTTTTAGAGATAGTGATCGTACTCTTTCAATATGGTTATTGTTAGGATTTAATGAATTAATACTGTATACATAAAGTGCTTAGAAAAGTGCCTGGCAGTGCATAAATTTTAGCAGTTTTTATTATTCTACAGACCAAACATCAGATTTTCTGAACCGAATTCAGTTCTTTTAGAACATATGTACAAGTAACTTAATGAAGAAATTTGTGCCCTTCACATACAATTCTTTAGAAAAATCAAAAGTACTCATCAGAAATTCTGGCACATGATCACACTTGTAGTCAGAGACTTTGCAATTCTTTGTTGGAAATCATATAAAGATAGAAGAAATTAATTTCTGTAAAAAGAACAATAAATCTTCTTATTGACCTACTCCTAACTTACTTTATCTTATCTATTTTTTATTCAGAAAAAAATATATTTGGGTTCCAAAAACTCCATATTTTTTAAAGTAAATTTTAAGGACTCTCTCCTTACCTTTAGTAAATGGCCTTCCTGAGAAAACCTTGTCCACTTTGAGAAGTGACTGACATTGATTCCCTATTAACTTTTAATTATATTCTTATAAAACTGGTGACAAGTGATGATCTTGCAGTTAACATTTGTTTTGGCATGGAAATGCCAAATTTGAAGTCTTCAGACTTTGGCCTTTATAAATAACTTTTAATTATATTCATTCAGTCATTCAACGAACAATAATAGTATGCCTATGTGCCTGGTACTGGGTTAGGTTTTTGGTACCTTAAAAAGTACCTATTCTTTTTTTTTTTTTTTTTTTTTTTTTTTATCAAGTCTACATGACCCTGCCTCAGTGTTTCCCATACTGTGGAGTGTGACCTATTAATAAGAAGTAACAGAAATTTGATGGATTGTGAACAGTATTTTTTTTTTAATTAAGTAGAATTGAAAATAGAATGTATTGCTCGTAATATTGTTTCCTGAAGGTTTTAAAATATTTCTATTTCAGTATCTGTTTCTAAGACACATACATTTGTCACTACGTAAAATATATTATTTTAGATCAATACCCCTAAAAGTTGGTAAAACCCTACACTCAGTAGTAATCTGAATCTCTCTGCACTCCACCCTAAACTTCTCTGCTTTCTCCCTTACTCACCCTGCTCTAAACTGGCCCCTTTGCTTTCCTTTTAGCTTGCCAACCACCTCTCCTCTCAGGATATTTCCATTTATTCAGTTCTCCTTTGAAAACAAATCTTTCAAATATATTTCCTTTTGGTCTCTGCTCAGATATCACCTACTCAGAGATTTCTTGTCCTGACCACTCTATATAAAACAGTTCACCTACTCTCCATTCTCTCACCTCACATTCTTATTCTCTTTGTTCAGCCTTAATTTATTTTTAGAGACTAAAGTTTAAATTGTCTCTGACATGTTATTGTCACCTGACATCATTTGTTCTTCTTATTATTATTTGTTTCTTGTCTTTCTCTCCCCATCAGGATGGACACATCATGAGTTCAGGACTTGGTTCTATTCAGCACTGTACCACTGGCACCTAGAATAGTGTCTGGCATGTAGTAAAAACTTAAAAACAAAAATTATTGAATAGCTAAAAGGAAGTACAAATAGATAATGGAATTAAAGTGTCATATTGATTCTTACTTTACTGTACATAAATGATGTTGGAAAGCCTACTAATTTAAGTGCTTCACACAGCCCCCAAAGATTTAGACTTTCCCTAGCTTTTCAGTTTCATTAGTTGCCATTTCTTTTCTTTTCTTGTCGCTAGTATTATGATTGCTGTGCTCTGACAACTTGGAGATCCTAGAGGTTCTATGAACACACAAAAATGTGATACTTGTCTGTGCCTTTGCTGGTGCTTTTCCCTCTGCCTGGAATGCCCTTCCCCACACCACACTCTTGCTTCTTCACCTGGATAACTATGCTGACCTTTCAAGATTCAGTTTAGACCTCATCTTTCCATAGAAATCCTCCATGATTTCCCTGACTGGGGAAGATGATGCTTCTCTATTCTTTAATATTACTCTACGAATTTTAAATATGTTTTTGTGATTTCTTGCTTATGAGCTACTTGAGAGCACAAATGAGTCATTCATAATTTTGTATTTCTAAACTCCCCCGTAGTACCTATATACTTACTCTGTCAAGTTTTTTTTTCTTTTTCTTTTTCTTTTCTTTTCTTTTTTTTTTCTTTTTTCTTTTTCTTTTTTTCTTTTTTTCTTTTTTTTTTGCCTATCTACTTCCTGAGAACTGATCCCTGGAGATGAAAAAGGGATTTGAGTAAAATGTAAAATTGTCTCTTTAGATTCTGAGAATAAAATGGTAAAAGATTCAGCCCAAACGAAGATTTTGGATTGTGTGGTTTTCATTTGTATTTGATGCTTTGGATCATTTTAATGTGGATGATAGAGAGTTGAGTGAGTCAACTACCCAACTAAATATAACCCTCTGAGGAAAATTTATTCTTTGCACTCCTTTTTATTGTGATGAAAAGAGGAATTAAAAAACAAAAAACAACAACAACAAAAAAACCCCAAACCAGAGACTCAACGGGCTGTAACTTTAATAGGTCATTCCTGCCAGTGCTTACCTTCACAAAATTCTGATAATACAGGGAAGACAATACAGTGATCAAACGCAGTGATGAGATTTTTTAGCAGCATTAACCGTCATGACCTAGCAAAATGAAAGAAAATGGTTTAACAGAACTGTCACCTTCAATATAGCTAATAAAGGCATGGATAAATGTTTATTACATACCGGAGACAGATCATTTCTGTACAGAAATTGAGGATGACCTTTACTGATAACTCTTATCTGCCTGATATTCTGAGAGAGAGGGAGAGGGAGAGGGGAGAAAAGCATATTTGCTGATATTTATGAAAGGAGAAATTATCATGTGCAAATAAAACATTTTAGCAATGATAATCTCAAGTCACCCTCTTGCCCTTACTCCTACCACAAGGCATACCTCATGGAGGTATAATATAGATTCCTCTCTAGAGGACCAGATGTGCCTGAGAGTGGAGTTGGTAAATTCAAGGGAAATTCTACCTAAATTCACTGTGTCTTAAAAAGCAGAGAATAAGAGCACATGGATAAGAATACTTATACCAATGGCATTGACGTTTAACTTCTTCTAAGATATTAAAAAATATTGCAATTAAAAAATATTGCAAAATATTACACCCTTTTAATAAAATGGTCTCAGTTGTAACTAAGACTTTCAGAGAAATTAGTAATAACCAATTTGTGTCCATTTTCCATAAGTTAATTATTTGTTATCCATACATGTTTAGAACTTTTGAAAGACATTGATATTTAAATACTATTACTTACTGATACTAGTATTTTTGTTCTTACTATGAAGCTGTTGAAGGGGTGATGGTGTAGGTAATGGTAGAGGTTTTTTTTGTTAATTTTTTTCCTTTTCATTCCAAAAGGAAATTTCTTGGTACCTTAGTTCAAAGTATTTATAATTTGAGTTGTTATTCACATAAGTGAATGTATGATGTGATAATTTGGATAATGTAGGGGGGGAAATATTTAAAACCTAAGTTTGTTTTTTGTTTGGATATACATGCCAAATCTTACTGTATCATTCCTGAAATAGTTCTATATGCCCAGTTGCTGCTCAGTGCATTTTAATTAATGACAGTACTTATGACAAAAAAGAAATCTTAGACACTTGGGGATTTTCCAACATATTCTTATTTTGATATACATTTTTATATAGAGCTAGTTTCACTCTAAATTTCCATTTTTCTCTAGATGGCACAAAACCCAATGTGCCTAGTAGATTAGAAGTAGGAAGAACAGACACGTAGTGAAAAGAACTCATTTGACACTGAAATTGACTATTCTTTTTACATTAAATTTGATTTAGTAATAGAGATGGTACTGGAAACCTCTTATCCCCTTAGCTTTATGCCTTAATTAAATGGTGTTCTTCTCTTCAGAGGCTGACTTACTTTTTTTTTTTCTTTTTTAAACAAACCTACAGGCAACTGTTTTGTACACCTAATGCGCGAGGCTCTGCCAAAAGGGTTGGTGGTGTTTAGGAGCCATCATTAGCATTTGTGCTTAGAAAAAGGAAGTGTCTCCTCTCTTTCCCTTTCTCTCTTGTAGCTGCAGCTGTCATCTGTTCCCTTGGCCCATTTGAACTGCTCTGAGCCACTGACTCTGCCACTATTAAGATAGGATGAGTTTTCCAGAATGTCATAGGGGGCTTGTTTGGCATTTAACATTGAATATAGACTCCCCTGAGGCTGAAAAAGACAAAACAAACAAAATCTTTCAGATGAGGTAAAACAACAGTTTGTGCCTTGTCATAAACATGTCATTTTGTGCCTCTGACCAAATCTCCACATCAACTTTTCCTCTTACAATTATTTCTCTCTTGACATACAGAAACTATTGGTCACACACACATGCACACACAAATACAAACTCTAACACAAACACAAACCCGCAAAAAGAAAGAGCAAGAATGCAAGTGGCAGACATAGAAATCTGTTTCGTTGCTTCTCTTTGATCTGATAGCAGAATTAATTTAGAACTAAGAAAATACCTGATAGAATAAAGGAACTAGAAGGATCTTTTAACTACTTTTGTCTACAATCTGAAATTATTTGTTTCACCACTTTTGTCTACAATCTTAATTAAAGAAAATAGTAAAGTTGTAATCTGACAAAGGTGTACTTTGATGGACAATAATTAGATATTACTGTAGATGTTTCTAGAACAACTTATCTTTTAGATTCATAGTTTTCTGTGGCGCTCAGATTTGATATCTAAAGCAAGATACAACAGGAATGGGGTTGACTATTTTTAGTGCTTATGTGAAAATTGAAAGTCTCA
Organism: Eidolon dupreanum; assembly: GCA_028627145.1. Classification (NCBI taxonomy): domain Eukaryota; kingdom Metazoa; phylum Chordata; class Mammalia; order Chiroptera; family Pteropodidae; genus Eidolon; species Eidolon dupreanum. Next base: position 47,541,118 of record CM053513.1, read on the forward strand.
TAAATCTGTTTAGATTTGTTAATTTTTTAAACATTTTTCTCCTAATGAATGGTTGTGAATACTTTGTCAAGACAGGTTAGTCAACCAGAGCATATATCCATTGAAAGCATGAAGTGAACCACTGATTCTGGTGCCATATTTGTGATAAATATTACTCAAAAAGTATATTTGCTACATGTCCTGGTTAAAATAGTCTTTATGCTTTACTTTACCAGCACCTTATATGACCTTTATTACAGACTGTTTTAAACTACATCTATTAACTCATTTAATCCTAATAACATTCTTATTTTAAACATGAGAAAACTGAGGCACAGAGATTTAGGTAATTCATTCAAGGTTATACAGCCAGTAAGTGGTCGAACCGGGATTTGACCCAGGGAGTGTGACCACAGACAACTTCTTCTTTACCATTATAGTTTGCTGCCTCTCACTTAGCAAGGGACAGAAATTGGAGTAGTTATGTAATCGCGTCCATGTGGCTTTGAGAGATGTGGTCTGAGTACCAATTTTGTAAGTAATAGTGCTGAATGACTAGGAAACGTGAACTAGTTCTTATTCTCATGAAGCTTGAGGGAGAAAACGAAGGCAAGCCTAAGTAACACGTGTTTATATTTACCTGTGCTCATGGGATTGGTGTGGGGTAAACATGTATTTCTCTTACCTCATCCCTCTTCCAGTACCTCTCCATGTTTCCTGAATTGACTTTTATTTGTCTTTTCTGCCAGTCTATTTCTACCTCTCAGCATTCGTGTGGTGGCTTGGTGAGCAGAACACGGCCCTTTCCCTCAGTGTTTATAACCTAGATGGGGAAACAGCTCTGTGTTCGGTCCAGAGTGCTGGGAAAGCAAATGGGAGAGGGACCTCACATGCTGATTGGGGTCAGGAAAGAGGCTTGGTGAAATCTTTTGATGAAAAGGAAGAGAAAAATTACTTTATTTCTGATTATAAAAGTAATTCTTTAGTATATAAAATTTAAATGTTGGAAAAATGAGAAGAGAAAGATAGAAATACATAAAATCTTGGTGTATGTCAAAGTTTCACTCCCTCCAGGCATATATCTCTATAAATTTGAAATCATACCAAATATAATATTTAATATAATATTTGAACATTTTCATGAACATATGCTATTTTTCTACACATGACTTTTTTTTGTCTGCACATATTTGTTGTACTAGGGTGCTATAATCTTTTGTTGAGTATCTAGGTTGTTTCTACTACTTACTACTAAAATACAGTGATAGTGAACATCCTTATCTACTTCATATGTATAGTAATGCATCCCTTTTTATTGCTGTTATTACATTGTATGGATATACCACAATGTAGTTCTTCATTTACCAGTTGATTGGTATCTGGATTGTTTCTACTTTTTAGCTATTACAAATAAAATTGCTATGAACATTGTATTTAAGTATTTGTGTAGATATATGCTTTTGTTTTGTAAATACATGGGAGCAGAATGGCTAGGTCATGTGTTAGGTATATATTTAACTTTTTAAGAAATTGCCAAAAATTTTTTCATAGTTGTTACCCTTATGTATTTCCATCAACAGTATATGAGACTTCCACTTGCTTTGAATCTTCACTAGTGCTTGGAAAAGTTAATCTCTTTAATTTTAGCATTCCAATAGGTGTAAAGTGGTATCATTTCTCTGATAACTAATCATATTGAACATCTTTTCATGTGTCCATTCACAATTTGCATTTCTTCTTTGTTGAGCTAGTTGTTCAAATCTTTTGCCCATTTTTGTTTAGATTGTTTTATTATTGAGTTTTATGAGTTCTGTACAGATTTTTGGATACAATAATGTGATTTGCAAAAATTTTCTCCTCGGTAGCATATCTTTTTATTCTCTTAAATACTGTCTTATGCAGAGCAGAAATTTACAATTTTGATGAAATCTGATTTATCTGTTTTCTCCATTTATGAGTTGTTCTTTTTGTGTCATAGCTAAGAAATTTTTGTGTAACTCAAGCTTACAAAGATTTTCTCATTTTCTTCTAGAGTTTTGTAGTTTTAAGTTTTAGATTGAGATCTATGATCTATTATGGTAATTTTTTGTACATGGTTCAAGATTTGGGTGGAGTTCATTTTCAATTTTGCACATGGATATCTAATTGTTTCATTATAATTTGTTGAAAAGATTATTATTTTCCACTGAAAATATGTCTTATGTTTTGTCAAAAATTACAGAGCCATATAGATGAGGGTCTGTTTCTGGACTTCGTAGTTCCTTGCATTAACGTATTTGTCTATAATCACTTTCTTCATTGTTACCACATTATGATAAGCTTCAAGTAGCGTTAGTGCTTTGTATTTGATCTTTTTCAATGTTGTTTTGGCTTTTTAGTTTTTTGAATGAATTTGAAATCAACTTGTCAATTTCTATAAGTATCTGCTGATATTTTCATTGAGATTTGATTATAAATAAATTTTGGTAGAATTGACATTATTGATATTGAATCTTCTGAACCATGTATACAGAAAATCTTTCCATTTATTTAAGTCTACTTTAATTTCTCAGCAATATTTTATGTTTGGTATATAGGTCATATATCTCTTTGGTCAGATTTTTCCCATGTTTACATTTTTGATACTGTTATAAATGATATTATATATTTAATTTTAGTTTCCAGTTAATCATTGCTGGTATGTACAAATACAATTGATTTTTGTGCATTGATCTTGTATCCTGTAACCTCATTAAGCTCACTTAATTTTAGTAGCTTTTTAAAGATTCCGTTGAATTTGCACATAGTTGATTATGTTCTCTGTAGATAAAGACAATACTTCTCCCTGTCCATCTAAATGTTTTTATTCATTTTTATTGCCTTATTTCACTGGCTAGAATCTTTAGTATCATGTTGAAAAAATAGTGAGAGTAGTGGACTTCCTTGGTGTGTTTTTCTTTTGGGAAAGCAGTCTTTCACCATTAAGTATTATGTTAATTACAAGTCTTTCACAGATGCCCTTTGTCAGGTTGAGGAAATTCCTTTCTATTCTAGTTTGCTGAGAGTTCTACTCAGGAATAAGTGTTAGATTTTGTCAAATACTTTTTCTGCATTTACTGAGGTCATCATTTAATTTTTTTATGGTAAATTATATTAATTTCCAAAGTTCAAAGGTTAAAAATTAAAAAAACTTGCATTACTGGATTAAACTCCACTCAGTCATGATGTATTATCCTTTCTATATATTATTGGAATTTATTTGCTAAAATTTTAAGGATATTTGTGTCTGTCTTCATAAAGAATATTGGTCTATATTATTCTTTTCTTGAAATATATATTTCTGGTTTTGGTATTAGACTAATGCTGACCTTATACTATGTGCTGGGAAATATTTACTCCTCTTCAGTTTTAAGAAAGAGTTTGTATAGAGTTGGCATTATTTCCTTTTTAAGTATTTGTAAAATTCCCCAGCAAAGTCACCTGGGCCTGGGGATATTTTAGTGTCAAGGTTTTCAACTAGAAATCCTTTTCTTTTTTTTTTAATTGTGATAGTACTATTTGGATTATCTATTCTCCAATAGGGCACTTTAGTAGTTTGTGCCTTTCAAAGAATTTGTCCATTTAATCTAAGATATCAAATTCATTGTCAAATTCAGTTATTCATATTATTCCCTTATTATTCTTTTTATATATGTAGAATCCGTAGTGAAGTTGCCTCTGTCATTATTGATCCTAGTAATTTGTGTAATCTCCTTTTTGTCCCTCATTAGTCTTGTTAGAAGTTTTTTCATTATACTGATCTTAAAGAAATACTTTGGGAAACATTGATTTTCTTTATTGATTTCCTATTTTCTATTTATTTAATATCGACTTCAATTTGTATTATTATTTTTTTCTTTTACTTTGGGTTTAAATTGCTCTTCCTTTTCTGAGGAAGCTGAGGTCACTGATTTGTGACCTTTGCATTTAATTAGAGATATTTATTGCTATATATTTCCTTCTAAGTATTGCTTTGAAACATACCATAGATTTTAATATGTTGCATTTTTCATTTTCGTTCAATTGAAAATACTTTCTAATTTCTCTTTTGATTTCTTCTTTGACTCATGAGTTATTTAGAAGTTTGGGGATTTTTTAGATACTTTTCTTTTATAGATTTCTAATTTAATTTGTTTGTGGTTAGACAATATACCTTATATGACTTGAAACTGTTTATATTTATTAGGCATGTTTTATGACCTAGAATATGGTTCTATCTTGATAAATGATTCATAAGTACTTGAAAAGAATGCATATTATGCTTTTGTTGGGTGAAGTACCCTTGTAAATGCCAATTATGCTAATTTTGTTGACACCGTTGTTCAAGTATTCTATATTCTTAAAGATTTTTTTCTACTTGTTCTATCAATTATTAAAAAAGTAGAGTTGAAACCTCTCACTGTAATGTAGATTTGTCTATTTTTTCTTGTAGTTTTTCAGTTTTTGCTTTTGAAACTCTGTTATTAGGTTCATAAATGTCCTTGAATTGACTTATACATGTCATTATGAAATGATCCTCTTTATTTTTAGTAATAGTGTTTGCTTCAAAATTTATTTTGTATGATATTAATAAAGCCACTTCAGCTTTCTTTCAACTGGTGTTACCATGGTATATTTTTCCTACCTTTCAATTTTTAAATGAATGTATCTTTATATAAGGGGTGTTTCCTGTAGGAATCATATAGTAGGGTATTGTTCTATCTAATCTTCTTATCTCTGCTTTTGCAGTCTTTAGGCCATTTACATTGATATGGTTGGGTTTAATTCTACAACCTTATTTTCTTTTTTTCCTGTTTTTCAGCCCCTTTTCTATTCTCTTCTGTTTTCATTTTCATTGATAGAGATTTTTTTTTTTAATGATTCAGTTTTATCTCCTTTATTTTTTAATTACTTATAATAAATCTTTGTTGGGTTATTTTAGTATTTACATTGGAGGATACATCTTTAACTTGTTGCAGTCTATCTTCAAGTAATATTATTTACTTCATTTTTAGTACAAATAAAGTCTAATACTGGTACTTTTGGATAGCTTTTGTTTTTTGGCTATATCTTCAAGCTTATTAAATTTTTCTTCTGCAATAGCTACTCTGTTATTTTCATCTGTAGTATGCTTCATTTTATACATTGTTTTCCACACTAGAAATTCAATTTGGGTCCTTTTTAAGAGTATATTCTCCATGTCTCTACTTAACATATTCGATTTTTTTCTCTAGCTTATTGAAAATATTGAATACAGTTATAACTTTTTAACATACTTTATATATTTTATCATCTGTGTCATATTTGTTTCAGATTTAAATTATTGATTGTTCCCTTTCCTTTGATCATTTCTTTGTATGCCTTTAATATTTAATTTGGTGCCAGACCTTCTGAATTTTAACTTGTTGAGCCCTGGATATTTTGCATTTCTATAAATATTTTTAACACATACATTTATGTTATAGTTAAGTTACTTGGAAATAGCTCAATCCTTTTAATTTTTGCTCTTAAGTTTGTTGAACATAACTATAACATCATTTATTATATGGCTAAATTGCCCCACTACTGAGGGAAAGCAGTTCTGAATACTCTATTGAATGTCCCATCAATTGTGAGGCTTTACACTCTATCTGGTGAGAACAGACATTAATTCTGACTCTTTGTTCCTTGGACATTGTTCTTTCTAATGCTTTTTAGCATTTTTTCCCCTCAAGTCTGTGGTAGTTTCTTTTCATAAATCCTCAATACTTGGGGGGCGGGGAGGAAACGTCTTCAGATCTCTAGAGTTTTCTGGCAGTTCTTTTCTCTATAACTCTTTTCTCTCTGGTACTTTGCCCTCCAGTCAGCTAGTTGCTTTGGCTTCTGTAGACTTCCAACTTTATCTTCAACTCAAGAAGTCTTTTGCATTCTGTCAGATTTCCCTCTTTATGCACCATGTCCTGGAAGTTCTCTCTAGGTGGCATATTAAGGCCATTATAGGACTAATCTTGTTAGGTTAGCCAATCTTTCACTGCTTGATTTCCAATGTATTGAGAACCATAGTTTCATATATTTGTCCAGTTTTTTAGTTGCTCAGGCATGAGAAAAAAATCTTTTCTTTATGACTCCATCTTGGCCAGAAGTATATGCCTTGTGGAGCATCTTTTCATATCCTTATTGGCCATTTATATCTTTACTTTATAAAAGATCTTGTCAATTTTACCCATTAAAAAATTTGCATAATTCACCTTTTCTAATATTGTATTATAATTGTTTATTTTTATATTTTGAAAAACTTTCAATGACAAAAGTTTTAATATTGGTGGAGTTCAGTTTACAACATTTTCCTTTGATAATACTTTTGTGTCCAAAGAAAACCCTTCAATAAAGGTCATAAAGATTTTCTACTATATTTTCTTTTAGAAGTTTTGTAGCTTTACCTTTTACATTTAAGTCTAAGATACATTTTAGGTTAAAATTTGTGTAACATAAAGGATCAAGTTCACCTTTCCACGTTTGATATTAAACTGTTTCAGCACTATTTGTTGAATGGATTGTCCCTTAACAATCCATTTGATTGCGGTTGAAAATCTATTCATGTGTGGCTCATTTTCTGGATGACGATTCTATTGTACACTATATCAGTATCACTGTATTGATTCTTGATAGCTTTACTCTAAATCTTGAAATAAGACAGTAAATGTCTTTCAGTTTGGTTCTTTCTCAAAATTGTTTTGAGTGTTCTTTTTATTTTTATAATTTAGGATAAGCCTGTACATTTCTATAAAATAGGTCTGATGGGATTTTGTTTGGGATTCTGTCAAATGTATAGATCAATTTGGGGAAAATTTACATCTTAAAATGCTAAATCTTTCAATCCGTGATGAGGCTGTATTTTACCCATTTAAAAACTTTCTTAATTTCTCTCAGCCATGTTTTTGTTGTAACTGTACAGGTACTTCATATATTTTAAATTTATTAGGTAATTCATATTTTAATACTAATATAAATATAATTTTGAAAATTATAATTTTCCATGTTTTCTCTATTTATATATAAAAATTATTTTTGTATATAGACCTTGTATATCGTGACTGCTAAAATCACTTGTTTGCTCTATTAGTTTTTTTTCCAGATTCTGTAGGATTTTCTATGTACACAATCATGTGTGTGCAAATAAAGACAATTTTACTTCTTCCTTTCCACTCTATAGTTTTTATTTTTCTTGCCTCACTTCACTGGCCAAGACATTATTAAGTAGAAGTGGTGAGAGAAGATATCCTTGCCTTGTTTTCTTTCTTAGGGAGAAAGTGTTCAGTCTTTCTACATTATGTATGATGTTACCTCTGGGTTTTTTTTTTTTTTTTTACTATAGGTATCCTTTATCAGGTTGAAGATTCTTCTATTCCTAGTTTGCTGATATTTATGGGTAGAATTTGTTGAACAGATTTTCTGTATCTATTAAGATGACTATGTAATTTTCTTAATGCTCTAGTTTGGTTAAGTAAATTGATTAATTTTCAAATGTTAAACCAGTTATACATTCTTTAGATAAATCCTAGTTGGTTATTATTATTAAATTTTTTCAATGTTGCTGGATTTCATTTGTTAATATGTTAAGATTTTTTGCACCTATATTCATGAGAGTTATTGGTCTGAGGTATTCTATTTTTTATAATATCTTTGTATGGTTTGACATTAAAATAATGTTGGCCTTTTAAAATGAGTTTGTAAGTGTTCCCTCCTCCTCTATTTTCTAAGATATTTTCTGTAACATTAGAATTATTTCTTTTTTAACTGTTTGCTAGATTTCAACTAGTAACACTATTTGGGCTAGTAGTTTTCTTTGTAAGAAAGTTTTTATTTATAAATTCAATTTCTGTACTAGCTATAGGCCTAATTTTGTGTCAGAGTTGTTAATTTCTGTTTTTCAAGGAATTTGTTTCTTTTTTCTTTTTTTAATTATTTTTTTATTAAGTTTCAAGTATGCAGCATATTGGTTAGACATCTATATATTTCGTAAAACGATCCCCCCAATTGCACTCTCTTTCTCCTGACCCTCCACCTAGCCAGTGTATTAATGCTAACTGCATTCCCTATGCCATGCTTCCCATCCCCATGACCATCCATCAGCTACCAATTTGTACTTCTTTAGCCCTTCACCCATTCTCCCAGCCCCCCAACTCCTCCTTTCCTCTGTCCATCACCAAATTGTCTACTATATTTGTGAGTCTGTTTTTGATTAGTTTGTTCTTTTTATTCCTTAGATTTCACATATAAGTGAAATCATATAGTGTTTATCTTTCTCTGTCTGACTTAAATACCTTCTAGGTCCATCAAAGCAATATCTTTTTCCATTCCTTCCCTTTTCATATGTAGGAGTCTTATTTTCTTATCCATTCAGCCACTATGTCTTTTGGTTGGAGCACTTAATTCTTTTCCATTTAAGGTACTTATTACAGGAATGTAGTTGTTACCATTCATTATTACTGTTTTTGATACATGTTTTTTCTTATTAAAGATGCCCCTCCAACATTTCTTGTAACAGTGGCTTGGTAGTGATAAATTCCTTTAGCTTATTTTTGTCTGAGAAGTTCTTTATCTGTCCTTCAACTCTAAATGATAGCTTTGCTGGATAAATTATTCTTGGTTGTAGATCCTGGATCTTCATCCTGTTGAATATTTTGTGCCAAGCCCTTCTGTCCTGCATAGTTTCTTTTGAGAAATCAGCTGCCAATACTATGGATTTTCCTTTATATGTAATTATTTGTTTTTCTTGCTGCTTTTCTTTCTCTGTATTTAACCTTTGGCATTTTAATTATGATGTGTCTTTGTGCGTGCCTCTTTGGATCCCTGAAATTTGGAATTCTCTGAGCTTCCTGGGGTTTTATGTCCATTTCCTTCACCAGGTGCCCCCTGTGCTCAGCTGAATGGGTACTGGTGCTCGGAGACAGCAGGTCCATCACTGAGAAAATCTGCTCACAGACACAGCCCCTTTAAGAGGCGTCTACCTCTGTCACAGCCTCACTCTCACTCAGCACTCAGGACCCGGCAGCTCCATGTCCTTGCTTTGTCCTACCTTCTGCCATTGCAGGGTGTTTTCTTGTATTTCTCCCTAATTGTATGGGTTGTTCTTCTAAATTCCAGGCAATTTTTCTTTGCTGCTGCTCTTCGTTTTCGTCACAACTTTGATTTGGTCGCCAGAGGGATGAACAGAGCCTCTATCATCTACACCAATTTTTTCTGTCCAGGAATTTGTTTCTTTCATATAAATTGTTGAATTTACTTGTATGTTCCTTTTTTTTCTTGATTAGACTAGTTAGAGGTTTTTCAATTTTTATTTTCATAGAACTAGCTTTTTTTATTTATGTTTTTAGTTACATGTTAATTGATTTAACATATCAATATTATTTTTTCTGTTTTTTTATAGTTAATATACTATTTAATTTTAATTTATTAATACAGAATTTCAGATTTTTATTTTAGACTCTTCTTTTTCAACATAAGCATTTAAACCAATTAATTTCCTTTAGACATTGTTTTAGTTACATCCCACAAACTTTCATGTGTTTTGTTTTTGTTACCATCAGGTAAAATAGTTTTTAATTTTCTTTTTTGTCTTCTTATTTGATCCATGGGTTATTCAGAACAGTGTTGTTTAATTTCCAAAGATTTGGGCATTTCCAGATTTTTAAATTGATTTCTAACTTAATGCCATTATGGTCAGAGTACATACTTTACATTTCAGTCCTTTTAAATTTATCAGGCTTGCTTTGTCAGAATGAGCGTTCTATAATATCAGTTGTATCAAGATGGTTGATTGTGTTGTCCAAGTCTTAAAATCTCTCATTTTTTGTGTTCATGTATTCTATGAATTCACTGAAGTGTTGAAATCTCCAACTATATCTGTGGGTTTGTTTTTGTTTTTCATTTCTTTCAGCTTTCTGTTTAAGCATTTTGAAACTGTTTTTTAGAGCATATACATTTAGTATTGCTCTATCTTCCTAATTGACACCTTTATCATTTTGAAATACCCATTTTATATTGTCATATCCTTTTCCTGAAGTGTACTTTTCATGATATTAATATAGTTACTTCATTTTTCTTTTAATTAGTGTGTGCATATTTTTTTTTGGTTTTTCTATCCTTTTAACCTGTCTTCATGTTTTACTTATTTTTTTCTTTTTTTATTTGAAATATAATTGACATATAACATTATATTAGTTTCAGGTCTATAATGTAATGATTTAATATCTGTATACCTGTGAAATTATCACCACAATAAGTCTAGTTAACATTCATCACCACAAGTAGTTACAAAATTTTTTTTTTTTATGATGACTACTATTAAGATTTATCTCTTAGCAACTTTCAAATATGCAATGCAGGGTTTTTTACTATAGTCACCATGTGGTATGTTACATTTCATTACTTATTTGTTTTGTAGCTAGAAATTTATACCTTCTCCCATTTAACTTACCACCTACTCCCCATGTTCTCTTACAACTCCTAAACCACCAATATGTTCTCCCTATCTATCAGCTTGCTCTTGTTTGTTTGTTTTTGTTTTTTACATTCCACATATAAGTGAGATCATACAGTATTTGTCTTTGTCTGACTTACTTTGCTTAGCATAATACCCTCAAGGTCCATCTATGTTATTGCAAATGGCAAGATTTTATTCTTTTTTTGATTGAATAATATTCTGTTGTATATGTACCACATTTCTTTATCCATCATCTATAGACAGACACTTAGATTGTTTCCATATCTTGGCTGTTGTAAAACAAATACTACAGTAAACTTGATGGTTCATATATCTTTTTGAGTTGGTGTTTTTGTTTTCTTCAGATAAATGCTCAGAAGTAGAATTGTTGGATCGCATGATAGATCTATTTTTAGTTTTTTTCTGAGGAAACTTTATACCATTTTACATAGTGGCTGCACCGATTTATGTTTGCACGAACACTGAGCAGAGGCTCCCATTTGTCCACTTCCTGACTGACACTTGTTATTTCTTGTCTTTTTGATAATAGCCGTTCTTACAGGAGCAAGGTGACATCTCATTGTGGTTTTGATTTGCATTTAGTGATTTTGAGCATCTTTCCATGTATTGTTGGCCGTTTGTATGTCTTCTTTGGAAAAATATCTACTCAGATCTTCTGCCCATTTTTAAATCGTATTTGTTTTTTGCTGTTTATATATTTAGGATATTAGTCCCTTATCAGGTATATGATTTGCAGATATTTTCTATTGTTCTGAAGGTTTCCTTCTCATTTTACTGATGGTTTCCTTTGCTGTGTAGAAACTTTATAATTTGTTGTAGTCCCACTTATTTGTGTCTTCACATTTTAAGTTCATTTCTTACATATAGTATATGGTTTAGTTGTACTTTTTTATTAAGTTTGAAAAATATACATTTTTTTACTGGAGACTTTAGTTAATTTATATTTAATATAAGTATTAGTAAGGTTCAGGATATTTTCAGCATAATCCTATTTTCTTTTAGGTCGATATGTTCTCTTTTCCTTTCTTCATTTTCTACTTCCATTTGAATTAGTTTAGTATTATTTAGCTATATTTTTGTATTATTAACAATATATGATTTATTTTATTTTGTGCATTATTTCCCTTATTGTGTATTATTTCCCTAAACTTAGATCATTTTGTGAATATTATAATCTGAGAGCTGTATACTTCCATTTTCTATCAATCTTTTGTTCTATCATTGCCATATATTCTTCTCATGTTACAAACCTCAAAATACTATGTTACTATTTTTTAAACAATCACTTATTTCTTAAAGAAACTTTAAAAATGACTCAAATATATGATATATTTACTATATATTTACCACATTGGCATTCTTAGATTTCTTTGTGTATATCGAACTTTCTATATGGTTTTATATTCCTTTAGCCTGAAGAATTACTTTTAACATTTTTAATGGAAGGCTGATGCAAAAAATTCTTTGAAGTTTGGTTTTTCCTAAAATATATTTCATTTCCATTCATTTTTGACGATATTTTTCCCAGATATAGACTTCTAGTTTTACTATTTTCTATTTCAGCACTTTAAAAATGTTATTGCATTGTCTTTTGGATTACATTGCTTTTGATGTCTGAAGTCATTTTTATATTTGTTCCCTGTTTTATGTAACACATCCTTTTTCACTGTCTGCATTTTCTTTTTATAATTTTCTTTTTATTATTAGTTTTCAGCAATTTAATTATGATATGACTTGATGTGTTTTTTGTGTTTATTCTGCTTGTGTTTAAGTCTCAGTATTGAAGGTTTATAATTTTTATTAAATTTTGAAAAATTTTGACCATTATTTCTTCAAATATTTTATCTACCCTATCCTGATGGTTGCTGAATTAAACACAAAGAAATAGCTATGATATATTGTGATAGACTGCTTGCTATGAAAAATAATAGCAAAACAACTACAATTTTAATATTGCTTTATAATTTTACAAATTGTTATTCCTACATTTAATATATTATTCAAATAGTTACTAAAACTAGTTCATGTACTCTAGTACCTCATAATATAAATGAGGGTGATAGACACAAAGAAAATATCTATAATATATTTGATCAATGTTTGCAATGGAGGTTTGCATTCTGTACTATGGGAAAGCAAAAAATAAAGAACTCACTGTTCTTTTTGGGATGGCCGGTCAGACAAGGATGGTGACTGACACTTCAGCTACATATTAAGAAATGAATATAGTGTACTAGATGGAGAAAAAAGGAAGAGAGCTATGTCATATACAGAGAAGAACATTTGAAAAGGTTTGGAGGTTTAAACAGGACTTATTCTTTGGGGAATGATGGGCCATTTGTTGTGGCAGAAGCTGTAGTGCTAGGGCTTGTGAAGAAAAAGGTGTTAAACAAGTAGGTTGGCTCCAGATTGTGAAGGTCCTTGAATGCTATGTTAACAAATTTAGATTTTGAAATAGAGGTATTATGTTTTTTTTTATGGTGATTTATTTTGTAAAATACAAAGGTAAGGGTGAGTCAGTCAAAGCAGCACATAACAGTGGCGTTTTTAGAAACTTTGATACTGAAGTTGTCACAGGGGGTACTGTCTTGTTCCCAATTTTCCAAATCTGTCTCAACTTTATACAAACAAATAACTATGCAGTAGGCTTTCATTTGCATGTTACAGTCCCATAAGTGAGAAACTATGACAGATAAGCTAGCAAATGCTTTGTCTTTCTCACATGGGACAGAACTCTGACTTCATATTTTGAGTTTGGGATACTTGGGATGTTGGTGACTTTTTTTAGTTCAATGATTTAGTTGACTAAGCTAGGAAGGAAATATCTGAGACTGACATGGACTCTTGCCAGAAGATTAGCTAGGGAAATATTAGATTTTTCAAATCCAGTCTCTATCCCTTTAAAACAGATAATTTAGAGGAGAATAAAATATCTTGAAAATTAATGGCAATTTTGAAATAGAATATTTTGTCAAAATCAAATTCATTTCATTAAATGCTTGAGAAGAATGCAACGAGTAAATGAGGTATGAATAACTGTAAGATGGGACAATTACCACCTCAGAAACAATATATTTGTAAAGTTAATTCTTCTTGAACATGAACAATCCCCTTATACTTGACCCCTTTCTATTGCCTCTTCCATGCTTGAACTCTCCTTGAACTTTGAAGATCCATCTTGAGAGTATGATATGGCCATCTCTTTTGCATCTGGTTATTTTAGCTCCAATTTGCAGCCCTAAAATGGCAATTATGGTGATATATTGCTGAAGTCACCCGACATGGATTAGTATCGGGATCAGCACATTTATGCATAGGAGTAGCGAATGGAGACTGCAGCTATGGTTTTAAATGACTTGATTAATTCTGAAACAACATTTCAGAGTCCATTAGGTCCAGCAGGTGTTGGGGTGCAGACTGTGCTTTTTCCCTAAGCAGCATATTCGATTAAAATGCCAAGTATTTTGGATTCATATATTATCTTTCCCAGAATAGTTTCCTTTCACTCTGTTAAATCCCCTTAACACTCACCACTCCTCCTGAAAGAGATCTCCTTGTTCTGCCTCTACTCAAGTTCTCTTGTGTCAGCTACTGACCACCAGCTCTGTCTGAGCAGCTTGAGCAAAGTGTTCTGTTCAGTTCAGTTCTGTTCTGTTCAAGAGGGCATTTACATGACAAAGTCTTGTTAAAAGCTCTTGCTTACTCAGGTCAAAATAAGGCCAATTGTGTTGTTTATCCTAAGGGCCATTTCATCAGGAACTGGTGTCAAGGTTAGAAATATGTCTGGTTAATGCCTTGGTTCAGTGCTTTCTTTTACTACTAAATATACATGTACATGACATTATGCATCTCCCCTCTGCCCTCTGCCCATCTGGATGTCCCTGCTCTAGTAAAAGACATGGGTTTTTCATTTAAGTTCTTTGGGGTTTCAAATTCTTAGATTCTTTGTTGATTTTCATGGATTCTAAGGTATCTTTCTTTGAAAAATCCTGACAATAGGCTTGTCATGCTTCATTACTTCCAGATTTTTTCTTTATAACATAAAGAACATTTTAATGGTTCAGTGGTACACCATTTGTAGAATAAATTCAAAATGTGATATCATGGATTGTCCTGTCATCTGTTCTCCTAGCACAATGTACCTGTCTCTATTATAGCACATATCAACATTTTTCTAGCTATTTTTGTGTTACCACATATGTCCTCTTGAGGAGTCACATTTTATTCTTCTATCTTTATGCCTTTTACACATTTATCCATCCATCTGTCTTTCTTTCTACCCATACTTCCATTCATTCGTCTATTTTAACACATTTAGAGCCTTACATTATTATTATTGTTGTTGTTTGCTAAATAATGTGCTAGATGCTCAATAAAATTTTTAATTACATTGAATAAATATTCTCTTGGAAGCCAAACAAAAGAACAAATCATAACAGTTTTAACAACCTGAAATTGCTGCTTCCCTTAATAAGTATGTAATATAATGAAAATATAATCAATATATAAAAATTGTGTAGAAATAGAAGGCAATAATACACTTGGGTAGCAGTATCGAATTTTTTTACTACTGGCTGAGTATTTGAAAAAGTCACATAATCTCTCTTTATAAACTTTTTATTTTGTTAAAACATAGATAAACCTATTTGCCTACCCAACTTATGGTGGTGGTAAAAGGGTTGAATAAAAGAATAAAAGTGAAAATATTTTGAAAACCACCCAAAAATACTATTTGATATGATGATGAAAATGACAGCTGAAAGTACATCGTCACGTTTCAGATGTTGCATGCCCAGGAACAATGTCTTCTGTAGCAAGAGAATCAGGGTCCCTGATGAGGCCAGCATAGATAAGCCGAGAAACCTGTTTTCCAGAGCTTCAAACTATAAGTTTGTTTATGTATTTCATATACTGGCCAGCACAAATGTTCTTCACAAGAAATGGTTACCAAGTTTAGCAATAGCAGTTCAAATTTTTCTGTTTTACTAAAAGGAATATAGTATAAAAACAGAATACAGATTATTTTAATATTGGAAACCTGGAAGCTGAGTTACCTAATAATTTTCTGTATTGGTTTTGAAATCATAATTTCAAAGAATCATTTATAATTATAGTTCTTTAATGCATGAGCTTAAAAATTGAGACTTTTTCTATTCTGTTCATCTTTTCTTTCAAATTTTGAAATAACTTAGAGTTAGGACATAGGAGTCAGGCAAGTAGAAATCCTTATTAGTAATAATAGCTGAATTGGTGAATATTACTTGAGATTTATGGCCAGAGAGCACTTGCAAATATATCAACTGTTGAACCTTTCCTCTTTCCTCAGAACTATAGGCTGCCTCTTGCAGAGGTAGGATTTGATTTGCTAAGCTATCACATGGAGAAAAGGCCCCAAAGCTTGCATTCTGCAGTCAGAATGGCTCTGAAAGGGAGGGACCCAGAGGATGCTGAGCTGAACATATTCAGTTACTTCTCCCAAACTCATCAGTTAGATCAGCCAATCTTCCCATTAGAGGAGTGAGTTGGGGGAGATGCTGAGTACCTCTTCCATACTTTGCTCCCTGTAGAATAGAGTGGACATTTCCTCCTCTAGATAGTAACATGAGTAGTAGTAGTAGTAGTAGTAAGTTTCCTCAACACATCATTATCATCTGTTACCTACTGAGCAAACTCCACCGTAGCAGAAATTCAGGCTGCACCACTGGAGACTGCCAGTGTCTACTAAACAATTGAGGGAAGGCCTTGCCCTTTTTCACCTCTTCTCTGGCCACTGCACTCTCACTCCACCTTCACTTTTTAAAAATCTAGTCGAGAGTTTGGTTCTCTTGTTTAAAAACAAAAACAAATAATTTCCTTAACATAGAATAGTCTATCTTTTACTTTAGGAAGTTGGACTTGTTAATTGCCAATTTTCTTTCTGTTGAAATATTTAGTGATTCAGTGATATAGTGTCCATATAGGGAAATGATGAACTTGCTCAAAAATCAATTTTATTCTTTTCGGTCAGGCTTTCTTCTCCTTTCATTCTAGAAAACTAAGGTCGTTTATTGTAGATGGTTAAGTACTTCAAATCTCTTGAGGGATGTCAATAGTAAATTAGTCAATTACTGTGGAAAAGAATAAAAGTATCAGAATATTATTTCAGTGCATGATATTTTATAAATGTTATCATTTCGGCATTGCTTTATTTTTTAGGCAACACTTTTCTTGGGTAGGGGAAAGAAGACCTGTTGAATTTTACATACCTTGATGGAACATCTGTTGTGTGTGAGGCATTGTGCTAAGTGTTGTGGAAGATACAAAAAGACTAAAACATAAACAGTTCCTACTCCCCACCCCCATATATGAACAATTTCACTCACAAGCATTTATATTCTAGTAGAAATATGCATAAATAAATTTCAATACTGGAGGCCAAGGACATAATACACGGTTCCACCCAAAACAGGACAAACCCTGAACTGCCTGGATTAAAAATAATGGAAAAGAAATTCTAATGCTAAAGATGTGTATTCCATCTGGTGGGAGGTGTAATAGAACAGATTGAACCACAGAATCTACCCGAGTATTATATAACTGAACAATAGCACAAAGCCCTAAGTGCCTGAGAAGGTCTTTGAATAGCTCAGTTAGTCTTTTCAGTTTGAATAAATAGTATTAGGCAGAAGCTACTTAGGCCTTGGAAGAGTGTGGGAGGGAAGAGGAGGATATATATTATGAATATCTTATCCCTGAGCTTTAAAATGAGAACAATGGGCTTCTTATCCAAACTGAATTGAGGCAACGAATCTATTTCAATTAGGCAAGAAACTGCATAACTTAAACCTGGACATCTTAATGCCACAGAGAGTTTCTATAGATGAAATCACTTTACCAAATAATACACTGTCATTGCTTGATTTTTAAAGGTTTCTTTAAACAAAATTAATGAAAGTTCATGAAGTTAAAGTTCATGTCATCTTTCTTGTTTAGAGACATGCCCTACTGAAAATTCCAAGCAGGACTCAAGTCTGCCTTCAAGATGACATTAGAGGAGTAAATAAATGCTAGTTGAGTTCCTTATTTGTTTGTTTACTTCACAAACATTCTTAGTTCCCAACTCATCATAGTTATAGAATTCTTAAAGTTTAAAGTGTTTTTTAAAAATCATCTAAGAATAATCTCTCACTCGCTTCAGTAATACCTTCTCCTAAAGCATCTCTCATAGATGATTATCACCTCTTGAGCAAGTTTGGTAGTTTTAGTGATTCAAACATTTTTTTAGGTTGAGACAAAATCCAGTACCTTAACAACTTCTACCCTTTAATCCCATTACTGATCTTTAGACAGAGCAAATTTGCCTTCCCCATCTGTAGATGATCATCAAATGTTTAAATATATCTTGTCCTCCCTTAGTTTTTTCTTTGAGCCAATCATATTCAGGTCCTTCAGCAATTCTTTGTATGGCATCTTTTCCAGAGAGGAAACCTTAGGAATAATCTTTCTCTCTTTTTTTTTTTTTTTGAAAAATTACCACATCTGCCCAGCCCCCCAACACACTTCTTTTGGACTTTTTCCACATTTCCCTTCCCTTCCCATAACCTGCTGCAGAGTGGCATGGGAGGCAGAAACAAGTGTTGGGCTTTGGATGGACAGATAGACTCATACAATTTTAAGTATTTGAGTGGGACTCAGAAGGGTAAGCTGTTTTCTTGCAGAGAAGTTTGCTCTGCATACCACTATTGTGTGCAGGTTTCTTACTAGTCAACTTCTGAATGGGCAGGAAAATTTGGCATTTCATTTTCTTAGCATTTAGTAGTGAATTGGCATAAAACAAATGGTCTATCATGTTCTTTGTAGCTGTGTATGTGTACCTTGGACCTACATCTACTCTTTATGGTTCAAAGTATTTCCAAATGAGAGCAAAAATTTCTCATAGAAAGATGTTTTATTTGGGGCCTAATTTATCTAAGTTCATGATTGTATTCATTCACTGCACAGGGCATTTTCTTATTTGTCTATTGTTTTCATTTTTTTTTTTTTTTGAATTTTCATTGCACAAGATTTGAAGTGCAAATACCAATTATTTTCCAGAAATGGCCATTAGTTGATTTTGACAGATCCTGAACTTTGACTTGGATTATTTTGGCATTCAAAACTGCATTTCTCTGTGAGTTTCAAATTATAGAAGGGTTATTTAGGAAATAAATAAGTAATAAGGATGGCCTAAAAGTCTAATTTTAAGGGAGAGGACTTAAAAAAAAGTGAGTGTTTATTCTAAACAGCTAGGAAAACTAATCTATGTATGAGGGTAGTGTAGGAGTGACACAAAAGGTGTGGCATAAAGTATAAGTTCATGTGAGGAGCGCGAATCAGGAGGTGATGCATGGGAGACCATGTCTTAGATGACCCTCCCTTATAAAAATTTCTGAGATTGACAGTTTCCCAAACAGTGACTTGTTAATATATTTTGCCAGAGAAAATAGGTAACCAAAACGCCACACCTTTCCAGAAGCTAGAGAGTAGGCAGACTTCTTGCCCCAATGTACCACAGAGGGATCATCTTTTTAAGTCCATACTGAACTCCTCTGAAGCCTCCTCTACCATCCTTCCCCAACATCCAAAGCTTTTAGACACCAGACTAACACTGGCTGTGTCTGTAATGAATGAGAAGGAATAGCAATACTCTATTCCCCGTCACAGACCTGACAAACTCCACTGAAATATTTCTTCTGAAGCAGAGTCTGGCCTCAGGCATACAGCATCCTTTGTTTGAGTTTCTCACTCTGCTCCCCACTAAAGTGCTGGGTTTTAACACTGGAAGTTCAAGAAAGATGTGCAAAATAGAGTACAGGGATATACAAATCCTTATTTTATTAACACTGTAAATTCCATTTCCTCGGAATGGCCAATTTTTCCCTGCCTAGCAGCAAAAAGATAGTTAAAGGGACTTTTGGTGACATTCCCTTTGTTTAATGAAGCTTGGAGTTATGGGCAAGTGCCTTGAACTGCCGTTATTATCTGCATGAGTGAATAAGGCTGAGGGTCCAGATCTGTACAAAGAGTTTTATTGCAAATAGGCACATTGATCATTCATAATCAGACCTACCAGGTCAGCAGTGCTGCGGCGCCAGCAAGCCCTAAAAAACCTGACCAAGGGAGCACTAGTGCTCATGGGTTAATGTAATAGTCAAGCAGAATGAGATCTTTATATATATATATATATATACATATATATATACATATATATATATAGATATATATATATATATATGTATATACACATACATACATACACCCTTGTCTCTTGGCTTTCTTCTGACAGAGTGAAAATGAGAACCAAAACACATTTGAACCATATCCCATATAACCAATCACAGAGTTATCCTCTGTTCATCTGAGAGCTCTGTGTTTTCAGAGCCCTGCTTCTTTTCGAGATCCCTTCTGTGTAAAGATTTGTTCCTCAGATCTCCCATTACCATTTTCTTTAGGGTATTGTGAAGCTACTTCACTGTAAATATATTCCCTTCTGATTCCCAATATTTTCTCACATTAGGCTCACCTTCAGAAGAGAGCATTTCAAAGACATATCTATTTGAAGCTTCAGAGTGAATGTAAAACGGCATGCTTGTTTCTTTATCATTTCTTTGGCTAGTAAGCTTTTAAAATATACTTTCCAATATACAGACTTCTTATTTAAAAATTCACCTTTATTACATTATTGCACTTGTGAAAGTGTGATACACATATTACTACCACGATTAATCAGAGAGGTATTTATTTATTTAATTCAGAGAGATATTAAGTAAATATTTATTTATTTCAGCAGCAACTTGTGCATTGGCTTGTTGGCACAATAACACATGGGCAATTGAAAAGGTGAGTGCCTTCTCTTGGGTTACAAATTTGGAAGAACTAGAAATATACCCATTTTAGATTTAAGGTCTTCCAATTCTGCTCACAAGAGTAGCAGATCACCAAAGGGCACAATGGTAACGGCAGAGGTGTAAAATTTGAGCAAAGCCTGAAATCAAAGAGGAGGATTTTGAGATTAATAGCATATGATGAAAGCAACAGAAACTTAATTTGATGTCCTGTGTTTATACAGAAAAATTATATTGCTAGCCCATTTCAAATTGGATGTGCTTTGTGAATTATTTTTCTATTAGTGATGAATTTGCACTGATATATCCACACTTGATCACTCAGTTGACCTTGTGACCAATGACAAGCATATGTCTGGCTGGCAAGGGTTGAGGGGTTTACTGAGTCTTCTGAATGATGAACCTGTGAGCTTGACTTCCTAATCAGCTATGCTAACTGAACACAGAGTGCACTAAGGGGTTAAGAAGGAAAATGACCAATTTGATAATCACTTCTTCAGAGACTTGATGCAGGCAGTTATTGGAATTCAACTCAGGCCATAATTTTTCCTTCATATGCTGAGAAATGAGGAATTATTTTAAACCTAAAACAACCAAATATATACAATTTACCTGTGAAAATATTTTTAGATTTTTGCATATTGTCAGATAAATCCCAGATCATCCTAAAATAGTAGTCCAACAAATTTTATCATTGATTTGTGCTTAGTGAACTACTTATTCAATACTCAGGTACTGGTAATTTGACTTAAACCATTAATTGGAGGACATTGAATGATAGAATTTTGGAAATAAAAAGGACTTTATGGCTTAATCACTCACTGTATAACTAAGTAATCTTGAGGCTCAGGAAAGTCAATGACTATCCTGAGGCCACTAGGCTGGAGATTATCAGAGATTTAATGGGCTCCTAATTTCTAGCTCAATGTTTTTTACTCTCTATAATAATTTGTATTTTTTAGTTTTTCACATGAGTATTCATTTCTGGTGGGTAAAAAAAAAAAGGTACTTGAGGAATACAACTATTCTTGTAACCATGGTAATTTTGCATGAGACTCTTGTTCGCTTTTATGTCTTATTTATTTAGCTAGTAACTTTTACAGTGTTTTTCAATACATTGAATACATACTGTGTCCTTTTAAGACATTTTATTTGGAAATTATTTCATATGTATAGAAAAGTTGCAAGAATAGCACAACAAACTCCCACATATCCTTTACCCAGCTTCTACAAGTATTAATATTTTATCATATGTGCCTCGTTTTCTATTACATATCCTGATTATTATTTTTTCTGAACCATTTGAAATTGTTGCAGATATTTCTCCTTAGTATTTTTGTGTATATTTTCTAAAAACAAAGCACTTTTCTACATAAACACAGTATAACCATCAAAATACAGGACCCCGTTCAAATTTTACCTTGTGTTCCAATTACATGCTTTGAGTTTCAGGATTCAAATGAGAATCATGTCTCTTAAAACTCCTTATTTTTATGTCTCTTAAATCTCCTTCAGTGTTTTCTCAGTCTTCTCTTGTCTTTCATGATCGTGACATTTTTGAAGATTATGGGTCAGTTACTTTGTAGAATGTCCTTAAATTGGAGTTTGTCTGAGATGTCCTCCTAATTAAGGTTAGGTTATGAATATTTGGTAGAAGTGCAACAGAAATGATGTATTCATTTTATAGGATAATACCATGCAGAACATGTTGCCAAGTTTTCTCGTTACTGGTAATGTTTACTGTGATCACTTGGATAAAGTGTTATCTGTCAAGCTTCTCCACCGTAAAAGTATTTTGTACTTATTAAAAAATAAGCAATTAATAAGTATTTGTGGGGAGACATTTTGAGACCATGTAAGTATCCTATTCTTTATCAAACTTTCATCCATTATTATTAACATCTATTGATGTTTTGTAAAACAATTTCTTCATTGTTGCCAAATAACTATTTTTTAATTCCAAGATTCCTTCTACATTGTTAGTTGACATTTGGCTCTAAGCAAGGCTTTTCCCATCTCCTGCTTTTATTTATTTGTCTATTTATTTAATAATCATGCATTGATATGAGTATGCACTCAAAGATATCAGTTTTATTCACTGGGTTGTAATTTATTACAGTCATTTTTATTTTGATATTCTGTCATATATTTGACCAGTGGGAGTTTCTTTAATCAGAATCCCATGTTTTCTTGACATGTACCCTTGTTTTTTTTGAGTACTTCATTATTTTCTGGTGAACCAAGATGTTCCAGGATTATCATAGACTTTTTCTACCCTGGCCCTGGAATCAGCCAATTCTCTAGGGAACCTTGTTTTATTATTATTATTATTATTATTTTAATTTTTTTATTATTTTTTTATTGGGGAGTTGTATTTAGAAACCAAGATCTGTATATTAAGTGTGTTAATTGCTATGAGGTATCATTACCTCTAGGTCCTCTTAGAAAAATGTTGTATTCACATATAAATACACATATATTCATACAAATATATATATCTAATTCTATATCTTTGTATCTATCATCTAAAAAACTTGAATATTTACACTGATGTCCTTAGTTCTAATCTAAAACAACAGGGTTTATTCTAGCATTTTCCCTTTTCATACTTATAAATCCCTTTTCAATGGCAATATACTCACTTATTTGTTTGATCTTTTTGTATCTTATCAATCTCAGAGACATATAAGCCATCTCCTTGGCCATGACACCATGAGCCTCAACCAAATGGGATTTTTCCTTAACTCTGGCTCTAGAGAATATACTAGTCAAGTCCCTGAATATGCCAAGAGAGTCACCAGCTAGGATGTCTTACCCCTGGACGGACTCCACATCTGCCTTTACAGAATTCTGGAGTAGTCCATGGCCAAGCCCTCTCTGACTTTGGCTCTGGCTCAATACAGTATATATATCATATGACTTCTTATCCAGAAATCTTACTCTGGAAATATACACTTATAACTAATACAGTTCACTTTCAAATAACACTCTACCACTTCACAGGTAGTGTGAATACCTTATAATAACAAAAGAATCATATTTTCTCCTCATCCTGTATTATTCATTAATTTTACTTATATGTAAGCATATATATGTAATATATATATGAGCATATATAATGGAACACATTGTTGCAATTATGTTGAACAAAGCGTTGTCTATTAGATAAATTAAGACAAATAAATAAAAGTTTATTTTACTTTTACTTATTTCTTCTTTGATGCTCTTTTTTTCTTTTCATAGATTTGAGTTTCTGATTTATATCATTTTTCTTCTCTCTAAAGAACTTTTAAAATTTCTTGTAAGGTAGGTCTACTGGCAGCAGTTTTTCTCAAGCTTTACTTTTTTTTTTTGTCTGAGAAAGTCTTTTTCTTTTTCACTTTTGAAGAATAATTTTGAAGTGTACAGATTTCTAAGTTAGTGATTTTTTTTCCCTTAACACTTTAAATATTTCACTCAACTCTCTTCTTGTTGCATGGTTTCTGAGAAGTTGGATAGAATTCTTAGTTTTGCTTTTCTGTAGCTTAGGTGTTTTCCCCTCTGTTTCTTTCAAGAATTTTTTCTTTATCTTTGATTTTTGTTTGAAAATGACATATCTAGGTGTAATTTTGGGGGCTTTTATCCTGCTTCGTGTTCTCTGAGCTTCCTAAATCTGTGGTTTGATGTCTGACATTAATTTGCAGAAATTTTCAGTAAGTATTGTTTCAAATATTTCTTCTATTGCTTTCTCTCTTTTCTATCTGATATTTCCATTATGTGTATGTTACACCTTTTGTAGTTGTCCCACTGTTCTTGGATATTTGGGTCTGTTTTTTGTTTGTTTGTTCGTTTAGTCTTTTTTCCCTATCTGCTTTTCAGTTTTGGAGTTTCTATTGAGATAGCTTCAAGGTCAAAGATTCTTTCCTGAGCCATGCTTAGTTTATTAATAAAGGCTTTCTTCATTTATGTTACAATATTTTTGATCTCTAGCATTTCTTTTTGGTTCCTACTTAGAACTCCCATCTCTCTGTTTACAGTGCCCATTTGTTCTTGCACATTGTCTTATTTATCCATTAGATCCCTTAGCATATTAATCACAGTTGTTTTAAATTCTCAGTCTGATAAATCCAACACTCCTGTCATATCTGTGATTGGTTCTGATGCTTGCTATGTCTGTTGAAACTGTTTTTTGCCTTTTAGTGTGTCTTGTAATTTTCTTCTTGATAGCTGAGCTTAATGTCCTGGTTAAAAGGCCTTTAGTAATATGGTGGTGGTGAAGTGTGAGGGAGGGGAAGTGTTCTATGTAGTCCTATGATTAGGTCTCAGTCTTTCAGTGACCCTGTGTCTTTAGACTATAAACTTCACAAGTGCCTCTCATTCCTCCACCCCACACCTTAGGTGAGACAGGATGATTAGAGTGAGCCCAACTGGGTATTTCCCTTCCTCCAAGTCAGTTAGGCTCTGATAAATCCACAGCTGTTTAGGCTTTGCTTAACCAGTTTCTCCTGAGGGCAGGCCCTGTTAAGAGCACAGTGCTCTGATGTAATTCAGAATGGTTCCTTTTCTCCTCTCCCTGCTGGAGGCTCAAGCTGGATTTTTCTCCAGTATTTATTGTGAGGACCTGCTAGGGCTCCTGGAGGTAAAACTCACAAAAGTGTAGGTGTTCCCCCAATGAATGGATCACCCTGAAGTTTTTCTTTCTCAGACTTGTCTACATTGAGCCTTAAGCAATTCATCAATTACAGTTCAGGCTTTCCTACCCCGGCACTGGTGCCTGCCGAGGTTTCAGCTTGTGGCTTTCTGCAACGGTAAGTTGTGACTCTCTGTACTTGCCTGTGGGTCTCTCCTGTTTTCAGGGCAGTTGTTTGCCCTGTGATTTGACTTCTCTTATGGATCTAAGAAGAAGTGATTTTTCATGTTCAGCTTTTTACTAGTCATTTTGATGGAATGGCACCTCTCAAGCTTCTTATGTGCCAGACTGGAAACTGGAAGTTTTTACTTAGGCCTTTTCAAATTTCTCTCAGCAATGACTTGTAGTTTTAGGTGTACAGGTCTTGCACACATTTTGTTAAATTTATCCTAAGGTGTTTCATGTTTGTTGATGGATTCATTTATTTATTTTTTTACAATTTTATTTTACAATAGTTCATTGCTACTATATGGAAATGTAATGATTTCTTATACGTTGAACTATGTCCTGCAACCCTACTAGTAAGTAGCTTTTTGTACGTTCCCTAAGATTTATGGTCATATTGATCATCAGTTATCATATTGTCTGACAGGGACCTAGCACCTCCAAAATGGGTTGAATAGAATTGATGAGGGCAAATCCTTTGGCTTTGTTCCTGATATTAGGGGAAGTAGTTAGCTGTGGAGTTTTTGTAGCTGCTCCACTCCATGTGTCGTTGAAGTTAGCTCTTCTCCTAGTTTGCTGAGAGTTCCTAATAATTAGTTGTTCAATTTTAGAAAATTTTCTTCATTCTTTTTTTAAGGAATATATTGTAATATATAGAATATATTGAATTACATTAATAGATTTTTAAATGTTAACCAACCTTTATTTCTTGGGATACGTCGCTTAGTCATGACGTATTTTACATATTCCTGGATTTGATTTATCAAATTTTTAAAAGAATTTTTACATCTATTTTTGTGAAGAATATGGGTCTATAATTTTCTTATAACGTCTTTGTCTGGTTTTGTTATCTGAAAAATGCTGGCTTCATAAATGAATTAGGAAATGTCTCCCCTTCTGTCTTCTGGGAGAGTTTGTATACATTTGGTTTGTTTGTTTGTTTTTTCCTTTCGTGTTAAGTAGAATTTACCCACTAAGCTATGTGGGCCTGTTGTTTTCATTGTGGAAAGGTTATTCAAATTTTTCATAGATCCAGGTGTCTCAGATTATCTATTTATCCTTGAGTGAACTTTGTGAGTGTTGGTGTCTTTTAAAATGTATGCCCATTTTATCAAAAGTATTGAATTTATTAGGATAAAGTTGACCTTAAAATTCCCTTATTATCTTTTTAATATTTATAAGGTATTCAGTAATGATCCATCTTGTATTTTTGTTATAAATGATTTGAATGTGTTTCTTTTTTTTTCCTGATAAATCTGGATAGAAAGTTATTGATCTTTTCAAAATTCAGCTTTTGGCTTCATTGATTTTTTCTTTACTTTTGTTTTATATTTAATTTATTTCTGCTTTTAATTATTTCTTAACTTGCTAAGGAAATATAAATATTAATGAGTTGTTATAAATTAATCACTGGATTTAATATTCTCTTTTCCTAGTTTCTTAGTGTGGTAGCTGAGATGTTTGGTTCAATCTAAGGTTTGATCTAAACTTATTTTCTAATAATTACCTTGGGCTATAAATTTCTAGACACTCTTTAAGCTGCATCACTGAAATTTTGATGTGTTGCAAATTCAATATCATCTAGTTCAAATGTTTTCTAATGTCCTTTGTGATTCCTTTCTTGATTTGAGGGTTGCTTAGCAGTAAGTTGTAACTTTGAGGTAGTTGAGGCTTTCTCGATGTTTTAGTTTTGTTTTTGATTTCTAATTTAAGTTTTGATCAGAAAAAATGCTATTTTAAGATTTCCATCTCTTAAATTATATTAAGACTACCTTTGTGGTCTAGCATATGATCAATCTTGGTTACTGTTCACACTTGCAAAGACTATAATCTGAAGTTGTAGCAATATAATGTTTTTTAAATGTCAAGTAAACTGAGGTGGTTGATAGTGTTTACATTTATATTATTTTTTTGATATTTTTTTTTAGTTTTAAGTGTACAGAACATTGATTCGAGATTTTTGTAGTTTATAAAATGATCCCCCTAATTGTTACTCCTCTCCTCTGGTTTTCCACCTTCCAGTATATTAATGCCAACTGCATTCCTTATGCCATGCTCCCCATCCCAGTGACCAACTATCAACTACTAATTTGTACTTCTTTAACCCTTCACCCCATTCTCCCAGGTTCCCAACCCCCCATCCCCTGTATCCGTTACCAAATTGTCCTCTACATTTGTGTGTCAGTTTTAGTTCGTTAGATTCCTCATATAAGTGAAATCATATGGTATTTATCTTTCTCTATCTGACTTATTTCACTCAGTATAATAACCTCTAGGACCATCCATGTCTTTGCAAATGGTAGGATTTCACTTTTTTAAATGGTTGAGCAATATTCCATTGTATATACGAACAATCACTTCTTTATCTGTTGATGGGCGTTATAGGTTGCTTCCATATCTCGGCTATTGTAAATTGTGCTGCCATGAATATTGGGGTGCATAGATCTTTATGAATTATTGTTTTGGTTGTCTTTGGATAAATACCCAGAAGTGCAATTGCTGGGTTGAAAGGTATATCCATTTTTAATTTTTTGAGAAACCTCCAGATTTTTCATAGCAGGTGTACCAATTTGCAATCCCACCAACAATGTATGAGGGTTCCCTTTTCTCCACATCCTTGCCAACACTTTTCTTTTTTGATTTATTGATGATAGTGATTCTGACAGGTGTGAGGTGATATCTCATTATGGTTCTAATTTGCATTTCTCATGATTAGTGACCTTGAGCATCTTTTCATATATCTATTAGACATCTGTATTTCTTTTTTGGAGAAGTATCTGTTCAAGTCTTCTGCACATTTTTAAATTGGATTGTTGGTTTTTTGTTGTGGAGTTTTATAAGTTCTTTATATATTTTAGATATTAACCTCTTATCAAGTGTATCATTAATGAGTATCTTCTCTCAATCAGTAGGTTGTCTTTTTGTTTTGTTGATGGTTTCCTTTGCTGTACAAAAACTTTATAGTTTGAAGTAGTCCCATTCGTTTATTTTTCTGTTGTTTCCCTTGCCTGGGGAGATATAGCCGAAAAGAAATTAATGTTAGTAATATCAGAGAGTTTACTTCCTATGTTTTCTTTTAGAAGTTTTATGGTTTCGAGTCTTACATTTAAGTCTTTAATCCGTTTTGAGTCTATTCTTGTATATGGTGTAAGAAAGTGGTCCCGTTTCTTTCTTTTTTTTTTTTTTTGCATAAATCTGTCCAATTTTCCCAACACTATTTATTGAAGAGACTGTCTTTACCCCATTGTATATTCTTGCCTCCTTTGTCATATATTAAATGAGTGTGTAGGCGTGGATTTATTTCTGGGCTCTCTATTCTGTTCCAGTGATCAACGTATCTGTTTTTATGTCAGTACCATGCTGTTTTAATTATTGCAGACTTGTAGTATATTTTGATATCAGGTACTGTGATAACTCCAACTTTGTTCTTCTTTCTCAAGATTGCCGTGGCTATTCGGAGTCTTATATACATTTTAGGATTATTTGTTCTAGCTCTCTGAAAAATGCCATTGGTATTTTGATAGCGATTGCATTGAATCTTTGGTAGTATTGCCATTTTAATGATGTCAATTCTTCCTACCCATTAGCACAGTATATGCTACCATTTATTTGTATCTTCTTCAGTTTCTTTTTTCAATGACATAATTTTCTGAGAACAGGTCTTTTACTTTTTCGGTTAATTTGATTCCCAGATATTTTATAGTTTTCAGTGCAGTTGTAAATGGTATTGTTTTCTTAATTTCTCTTTCTGAAAGTTCTTCATTGGTGTATGAAAATGCCACTGACTTCTGAATATTTATTTTGTAATGTGCTACTTCACTGAATTAATTGATCAGTTCTAATAGTTTTTTGGTGGAATCTTTAGGGTTCTCTATATATGGTATGTCATCAGCAAATAGCAAGCGTTTTACTTCTTCCTTTCCAATTCAAATACCTTTTATTTCTCAATCTTGTCTTATTGCTGTGGCTCAGATTTCCAATACAGTGTTGAAGAGGAGTGGTGAAAGTGCATCCTTGTCTTGTTCCTGATCTTAAGGAAAATGCTTTTAGCCTTTCCCCATTGAGTATGATATCAGCAGTAGGTTTGTCATATACGGCCTTTATTATGTTGAGGTATGTTCCCTCTATTCCCACTTTGCTGAGAGTTTTTATCATAAATGGATGCTGGCTTTTGTCAAACACTTTTTCTGCATGTATTGATATGATCATATGGTTTTTATCTTTTGATTTGTTAATGTAGTGTATTACATAAATTGATTTGCGGATATTGTACCAACCTTACATCACAGGAATAAATCCAACTCGATTGTTGTGTATGATATTTATAATGTATTCCTGAATTCGGTTTGCTAATATTTGTTGAGGATTTTTGCATCAATGTTCATAAGAGATATTGGCCTATCATTCTATCATTTTCTTTTTTTGTAATGTCTTTGGTTTTGGAATCAACGTAATGGTGGCCTCATAAAAGGAGTTAGGGAGTCTTCTCTCTTCTTGAATTTTTTGGAATAGTTTAAGAAGAACAGGTGTTAATTCTTCTTTGCATGTTTGGTAACATTCACCTAGGAAGCCATCTGGTCCAGGACTTTTATTTTTTGGGAGGTTTTTGATTACTGATTATATTTCATTAATGGTAATCAGTCAGTTCAGATTTTCTGTTTCTTCTTGACTCAGTCTTGGGAGATTGCATGTTTCTAGGAAGGTGTCCATTTCTTCCAGATTGTCCAATTTGTTGGCATATAATTTCTCGTAGTATTTTCTTATGATCCATTGTATTTCTGTGGAGTCCGTGATTATTTCTCCTCTTTCATTTCTTATTTTATTTATTTGAGTCCTCTCTCTTTTTTCCTTGATGAGTCTGGCTAAGAGTCTGTCAATTTTGTTATCCTTTGAAAGAGCCAGCTCTTGGTTTTATTAACTTTTGTATTGTTTTTCTAGAGTCTATTTCATTTATTTCCACTCTGATCTTTTTTATTTCCTTCCTTCTATTCATTTTGGGCTTTGTTTGCTGTTCTTTTTCTAGTTATTTTAAGTGTAAGGTTAGATTGTATATTTGAACTTTTTATTGTTTCTTGAGGTAGGTCTGTATTGCTATGAATTTCTCTCTGAGGTCTGCTTTCACTGTGTCCCTTAGATTTTGAGTCATATTTTCATTTTCATTTGTTTCTAGGTTATCTTTTGATTTCTTCCTTGATCTCATTAATAACCCATTTATTGTTTAGTAGCATGTTATTTAGTCTCCATGTGTTTGTGTATTTTCCATTTTTTTTTGTAATTGATATCTAGTTTCATACCATATTATCAGAGAAGACAGTTGATATGATTTTAATCTTAAATTTATCGAAATTTGTTTTGTGTCCTAACATGTGGTCTATCCTGGAAAATGTTCCACGTGCACTTGAGAAGAATGTATATTTTGCTGCTTTAGGTAAAATGCTCTGAAAATATCTGTTAAATCTATCTGGTCTAGTGTGTCTTTTAGGCCTATTGTTTCCTTGTTGAATCTTTGCCTGGAAGATCTGTCCATTAGTGCCAATGGGTTGTTAAAGTCTCCTACTATGAGTGTATTACTGTTGACCTCTCCTTTTATGTCAATCAATAATTGCTTTACGTATGTAGGTACTCCTACGTTGGGTGTGTATATGTTTACTAGCGTTATGTCCTCTTGATTTATTGATGTCTTTAACATTATGTAATGCCCTTCTTTGTCTCTTAAGGCCTTTGTTTTAAAGTCTATTTTATCTGATATAAGTTTCACTACCCTGGCTTTTTTTTTCATTTCCATTTGCGTCTTTGTCTGGTTTTTGAATCAAGGTAATAGTGGCTTCATAAAAGGAGTTAGGGAGGCTTCATTTTTTCATTTCTATATCCATATCTTTTTCCACCCTTTTCCTTTCAGTCTATGAGTGTCATTTGATCTGAAGTGGGTCTCTTGTAGACAGCAAATGCATGTGTCTTGTTTTCTTATCCATTCGGCTACCCTGTCTTTTGATTGGAGCATTTAATCCATTTACAGTTAATGTGATTACTGTTAGATACATAGTTACTGCCATTTTATTATTCATATTTGTTATTTCTATTTTCTTTTTTATCCCTTCTCTTTTTACAGAAGTCCCTTTAACATTTCTTATAATACTGGCATGTTGGTAATGAATTCCTTAAGCTTTTCCCGTCTGGGAAGCTCTTTATCTCACCTTCCATTTTAATCAAAAGCCTTGCTGGGTAGAGTATTTGTGGTTGTAGATTCTTGTTTTTCATAACTTTGAATATTTCTTGCCATTCCCTTCTGGCCTGCAAAGTTTCCATTGAAAAATCAGCAGACATTCTTAAGGGAGGTACCCTTGTAAGAATTAGCTGCATTTCTCTTGCTGCTTTTAAGATTCTCTCTTTATCTTTGACCTTTGGCATTTTAATTATGTTGTGTCTTGCTGTGAGTCTGTTTGAATTCCTTTTGTTTGGGACTTTTTGTGTTTCTTGAACTTGTATGTCTAGTTCCTTTGCCAGGTTAGGGAAGTTTTTTTTCATTATTTCTTCAAATAAATTCTTAATCCCTTGCTCTCTCTCTTCTCCTTCAGGTACTCCTATGACCTGGATATTGTTATGCTTCAGGTTGTCCCAGAGGTCTCTTAAAGTATCCTCATTTTTTAAAATTCTTTTTTATTTTTATTGTTCTGATTGGGTGTATTCTGCTACCTTCCAATTCACTGATTTGATCTTCTGCTTCCTCCAATCTACTCCCAAATCCTCCTAGTGTATTCTTCATTTCAATTATTGTATTCTTTATTTCTGTCTAGTTCTTTTTTTATGGTGTCTGTCTTTTTTTATGCTTAATATCTCTCTGTTGAGGTTTTCATTGTGCTCATCCATTCTCGCCCTAAGTTCGTTGAACATCCTTATAACCATTATTTTGAACCCTGTCTCTAGTAGATTGCTTGCCTACATTTCATTTAGCTTATTTTCTGGAGTTTTCTCCTATTTCATTTGTGGCATGTTTTTTTTTTTTTTTCTTTCTCATTTTATTAGCCTCCTTGGGTTCGTTTCTATGTGTCAGGAATATTTGTTTCGTCTCTCAGCCTTGGCCAGATAGCCTAGTATGGAAGGTGTCCTGTGTGGCCCAGTGGTGCACTCTCCCTGATCCACTATGCTGGGTTGTGTGGGTTGTGTATGATCTTCTGTTGTAAACAAGCTTTTATTGGTGTTATTACATCAGTGGATGGGATTAACACTCAGGCAGACTAATTGTGGGAATTGGCTATACCCACCGGGTAAGAGTTGTTGTGTGGAAGCTGACCCCACCAAATGGGATTTGCCCTAGCAGGCTTGTGTACTTGTTGCAACCACTCTTTGTGGGTACCACTAATGGGACTAGTCAGGAGTTACTCTGTTGTGGTCTGGTGCCAGCCTCCAGATGTGTTGATTTTCTGTCTCCTTGGGAGGGGCTCCTCAGTAGGCCAAGGTCAGCCACTGCTTTTGATTGCTGAGGGCTACCCGGTGGGAACTGCAGAGTGATCCACAGATAGTGGTTGCCTATGCAATCAAGAATATTTTGAATTTTAATTCTTTCAAAAAAAGGTTAGAGTAAAAAATTGGTATTGAAATTAAAAGTTATTTGAATTTAGTTATTCAGGGTAGAGTTCAGATTAATTGGCAAATTCTTCATTCTGTTTTTTCAGGTATATATAGTCTATTATCTTTCATCTTCCTCTAAACGTTTTTCTATAATATTTGTTTTTTATCCTCCTCATTGCAAATATATTTACAAGCTGCCTCTTATTCTTATTTTTATTCTTGGTTGCAATTTCAGATCTCACTTACTCATCTAGATATAAACTTCCTGTAAGCAGAGACTTTGCATGCTCAGAGAACCAACTCCAAGGCCTTGGTGATGTTGCCTAGAAAGTCTACATTTATTTTACCTTTCTTCAATACACTCCAAATACAATAGATGATGACAGGCCAATTTCCTTAAGATCTTTAAACCTGAGCCCTTTATTTAATGGACATTTTGTAAGGAGACTGTTTAAAAATGTATAGATATTTTATTTCTTTCCACTAGTTGGCTAGATGTATAATATTTTATCTCTGTTGTTTTGGAAGAAATTTAAACACTATTGTTTGAAAATTTTCCCTTGCTTAAACATTTTTCTTGTTATGGAAAGGCTTTTTAATTTAAGATATAGAGGTCCTATTATGTAATTGTAATTTTTTTGAACTTCAAGATATTTTTTCAGGCAAGATTTGTAAGATATAGTAATGTAAGATTTTAAAAAGAATTTTAAGTATTTGTTTACCACATGTAGCCATAATATGCTTCATTGATTTGAAGTCCAGTAATTCAAATAAGTAAATAATTTGTTGCCATTAACATCTATTGAAAAATGACACAATGAGGAGCCCTTAAAAATTTGAGATTAGTTAGTTGCATACATTACTTTGTGTGTGAATTATAATCTTCACAGAAAGGGATAAAAGATTATATATATGTGTGTGTGTGTGTGTGTGTGTGTGTGTGTGTGTGTGTGTGTATATAAAAAAGCAATTACTACCCTGCACAGTGTTTTATTTATGAAAACACTGAAGAATATGCCTATATATTTGTAATTAAGTTACTGATTGAATGCTGTGTAAATAGTAATATATTATCTGAAGGTTTTCTAAATTATAAGTATTTGAAAGAATTATATAGAAACAATCTACCTCATCTTTGTTCAGCAAATAATTTGATGTATTTTATTCTTTCCTATCATTGGCTATCATTATGTTTTAGACAAGGATGTAGGAGCATATTAATAGTTTAAAAAACCTTGACATTTTCTGCTTATTGTTCTGAATTTATTATTTGATCTGACAATTCAAGTTAATATCTTGACTGCCTTACACTGGATATACATGCCTTCTTTGAGGAATTCAGTATTATTTTTGTCATTTCACCTCTTTTATAGTCATATCATCTGTAAGTATTGCATTAGAAGAATTACAGTAATAATCAAAAGAAACAAATACTTATTTAATGCTGTTCTCCCCAAATGCCTGTGGAAATATTGTCGATCACCAAATAGTTTTAGCTCTCTTCTTTCTGCATGCGTGGTAAGATAACATTTACCTGTCCCCTTTGATATTAGGCATCACCACATAACTTGCTCTAGGCTAGTGATGATTGTCATTTCCTTGTGAAAGTCTTAAGAATGTGTACATGGTTTGTCATGTGACTTTCTCCCTGCTGCAGAAATCTTAAAAGTATATATCAAAATTAAATCGCTATTATTCTGGTTCCTTGAGAGGCTGCAGTGAACAGAACCATTGCTGACCCACCTTGGACATGAAATAGACTTATGTAATAAGCCATGAGATTTTGTGTGTTACTACAGTGTGTTCTAGCATATTCTAACAGATGCAAAAAGTTTTACCTAAGAGAGATATCATAAGTCTGAAATATGTGACATTGGCTTAGCTTTCTGGTGAGGCAATGAAGAAACTCTTTCTGGATGCTGGAAAGATGGCAGTCTATCTTATGTTGTAGCAAAACATTTGGTAAATTGTTTATGTACAAAAACAAGATAACGTACCTAATAAACATGTAGCTCTAGGGCAAGGGGTTAAAAAACTGTTTTAGTAGTGTACGTTGATGATGGTGGCTGCATTTGAGCAGGAGTTATAAGAAACAGAGAAATCAGAAAATAATTAACTTGAAAGTTAATTAAGAGTACATAAATTCAAGGTCTTAGAATTTAAGTGGCAACTGTTTCTGAACTCCAGCTAGTAAAACAAAAACTGAGAAGCATTTTGAGTCACAAGAACTAATTAAAACTCAACCTAGTGACAAAACTCAAATTAAGGTATATGCCTTTAAATTGTTTTGAACCTCTGGACTAATTAAGATGTCTCAGTAAACTTGTAACAGGGTGTGATACCATTTAGTCATTACGAATGGACGAAATGATAGAGGGGTGTGGCTTTTCCCCCAAAGCCTTAATCGACTCAAGATACCAATAATTAAATTGAAGGAATATAGGAAAACAAAGAAACGTAGCAATATTAAGAAATAGGACTTAAAAAAAACTGAGTATGGCTTTTGGCTCAAATAGCTGACTGAAGTACAATAAATATAGAAAGCCATTGCTTGCTGCTGTCCAGGAAGCTTTGTGGATTCATATAACCTAATGGGCAAATCTGATTTTTTAGGAATTCATACAGTTCAACATTATTCATCTTAAATCTGCAAAAGAATTCATGATAAAATCCTTTATTCTTAGGATTTTCTACTGATGGTATTTCTACCAGTGTTGCATTTGTAGATATTTTATAACAGAGCTTAAGTAATGACTTAAGTCCTTTTTTCACATTGTAACATTTTATAAATAATTTACCAAATAAATCAAAGACTATTTTTTAAAAATCATGTAAAATTTATGTACTGGGTGTTTTCTCAACATCAATAATAATTATTGCAACACTTTCAAAGCATCCAATGAATATGCTGTATCAGTAATGATTAATTTTAAACAATACAAGGTTATATTCAGTATGAAGACTTGCTTTTTAGGCATTGCTTCACATTTCTTTACTCTTTTAATATTAAAAGAAGAAACTCTTAAAACTACATATAACCCAGTTTTATTCTTATATCAAGTTTCACACAGCTGCCAATCTAGAACTCTGTCTTGCTGCTAGTCCTAGAAATCATGTTCTCTGTGACAATTGTGATAATTAACACTTTTTATTCTTCTGAAATGAGGTTTATACCACCGAAGGCCAAGGTTTTATGCACTAAGAAATAAAAAGTGTCTCTAACAAAATGTGCTTCTGTAGTCTTTTATAAAACACAGTAACTAATCTAAAAGTAGTTTCTCTTTGAGAGTTTCCATTATAAAAGTTAAGAACCACAGCGAACCAAATAAAAGGCAGTGGATATGTTTACTCATATATATATTTCCTCCTTACCTTCTTCCCTTCCTCCCTATCTTCTCCTCCTCCTCTTGATCTTCCTCTTCAAACTCCTCCTTCTTCATGATTAAAAAAATCAGACAGCATTTGCAAATAGAATGATGGCACTAATCACATAATTACTGAAAATGAGTCTGTAACCTTTTATAAAAAATTATGATCAGAGATCTTAAGACAAAGAAGGTCATAATAATTATATAGTAAAAACAGTTCCTACATGAAGAATAAAAGGCTTTCATGCAAAATGATGCTAGAGTTCTAGTTACATAATTTCAAGAAAATGTAGGCAAGGATTGAACTCTATGTATTTGACATGCTTTTGTGAACTCACAGTCTGGTGGTAAGCGTTATGACTTATAGGTATCAATTCCCCGCTGATTTGTATTGCTACATTATTATGCACAGAATAATTCTCATTGTTTTATCCTATTAATTTATTTGTTCATTCTTCTGTCAATATCACACTAAATTATTATTATGACTTTATACCATGTTTTAACACTTGGTAAATGTATTAATTCTTCATCACACTTCATTTTCAGTAGTGCTTTTTTTTTTTTTAAATTTGGTTTTTAACATAATTTTGTCATCTTAAAAAAATACATAAATCCCACTGGCATTTTGACCAGAAGTACATTAATAGCATTGCTTTGGGTAGAATTAACAACTTTGTAGTCCCCTTTAGGAAAATATTATCTTCATTTATCCATGATATCTTCTACACTTCTCTTTTCTTCATATAAGTTCTACACATTTCCTGATAAAATTATTCCAATGTATTTTATGATTTTTTCCCTACCATACCACATTGCATCTTTACTAATGCAAATATCATCATATAATTTTTATTTTTACTAATGTTGATGCATACCAATTATGTTAGAATATTAAAACATTGTTTAGAACAGAATTTATTTTGAATAGTATTTTTAACTATTGTCTGTCATTATTTTATATAAAATTTAACTTATCCTAAAACTCTTCTTGAGCCAAAAACTCTTAGCTTATGGTTCTGGATTCAGTATGCTGGGCCTCACACCTGCCTGGTCCCTTGCCCTTCTCAGGCCCTTTGTCTTTTTCGAATAGAATGGGTATCTCAGAATTCCTGCTCAGGGAAACTTACCTTTTTCTAGGTGAGGAAGTAGCAAAACAAATGGCTTTACTCTAGTTACAGGAATATTCTGGGGAGAACAAAGGTCAGAACTATTTTCATTTTAGTTCTCTGGTTAAGGAACAAATTAAACAGTTGTTTCCTTTAAAAACACCTTATTAAACATGAAACCAACCTACTGAAAAATGAATGCCTTTTATCTTGCATTATGCTGATGAATCTTGCATCTCAATTTTTTTTTTAATATAAATAATTGTTGGCAGAAGACACACAGTCAGGAGAATAACCATGTGAGACTGTGCAAGTCCTATGTGCTTCTCCTTCAGTTAAAGCTATAGGCCATTTATATGTGTACTTTTTAAATGTACAAGAATGGGTTTCTGAAATTCTAATTTAAACATCTATGTTATCCCCAAGGAGATCAGGCCTAAAGAAGCCATCTGTCCTAAGTGTAATGGCCAACAAGTCTGTAGTTATAATTTCCATGTGCTGCTTGTGGAATCACTTAGTTTATTTCTGATTATGTATCATTTAAGTTGGCTGCCATTTTATAAAAATACAGGCCTCTACAGGGTAGAGAGGGCATGATAGGTTAGAAAAGAAAGATGAAAAAAAAAAAAATTTTTTTTAACAACTGTAGGGGCATATATTTACCTAGGGGAAAGTTTAAAATAAGAACTGAGGGTGTAATTTTTAATATTTTCCTTTAAGTTTACTCAACACTATTATTTAGGTATCCAACTATATATTTCATGCTGAAGACTTAAATTATATATGCATTTTGTGTATGCAAAGAATGAAGGTTTTATAAATTAATATAAAGAATTGCCAGTATAATGACTTTTAACACTTCTCTTAAAAGATTAGTGGTTAACAGGTCCTGAGTTAAAATGGAAGACTGAGCAATTGCAATTTTCCATCCCCGCTCAAATCCTTAAAAATGACAGAAAAGTTATAAACATAAATAAATCAAACAATATGATACTTGATTTTGGCTGACTGTACCACTACTTGAATTCCTCTTTTATTTATGTTGCAACAATCCATTAAAGAAATATTTATTAAATGTTTCCTTTAAAGCTCATTTTATCTGACTCATGCATTTTGGAATTTTTTTCCTGTTTACTGAGAACTGAAAAATATATTTTATTGAAACTCAAAGTTTCATTGAACAAGATCTTTTTTATAACTATCAACAGCCATATATACAGTTGTTGATAACGTATTTTTGGAGAAACTTTGACTTATTCAGTAATCATATACAGACATTAGTGATGACCAGTTACTAATGCAGACATAGCTCTTAGACCCTTCTCCAGCTCTTATTCTTTTTCCCTGTGACCATACTACTTTCCTTAGCATAATCACTATCTCCCAAATGCAAATGGCTAATTTAATAATACAAACTTTTCAAAGTTTGCTTCAGTTCTAATTACAGATATTCACACAAAATGGATCTCTACTGACTATTCGCTTAGGCTGGCTTTTAACGTTTTTTAGTTGTTTAACTTTAGAGTGGTATTATTTTTCCTAGATATTTTAAATTAATGTAGTCTGGTAATTTAATGTAATGTAACTACACTAATGGGAATTCAACCCCATGAACTTAGAGTAGAGGTAATTAAAAATAAATGTGAAGAATACTGATCAAACAAAGAGTAGATCATAAATAAGAGAGGGGAATTTAAGCAGTGTTTCCATGATGATTACATGTGTATCAGCAAATTAAACGATAACAAAATTCAGGCCATTGATAAGTTTCATGTATGTTTTATATTTTCTTTCCAGTATTAGGTTGAAATGAATTTTGACCACTAGCCTGGTAGCTAGAGATGTCAAAATCTGCAGTAGATGATTAAGAAGTGCTTCTGGCAGAGAAAGAGAGTCTGTCAGACATGAAGCATTTGGCCATTTTCCTTCTGAGTTCTTTTCCCTGTGTATTAATACAACTTCTCCCCTATTCTCTCCCTCACTTATGTCTTCCCATTCTTACATCAATGCTGGAAGGCAAGGTCTTCTGCCTGCCAGTGAGGCAAACTGGCCAGGCAGCTCTGCTGCTGGCAGGAGCAAGCATTTACTCAGCTCCAGAGAGCCTGGCCAGCTGTGTCACCTCTGATCCCCTTCATCTGCTTGTCTGGAAATTTTTGCTTCCATGTGAACTTTGGACAGGGGCTCAACATTGCACTGGGTTCTGTGTTGCCCCCTAAAAGCATCCACTGAGGAAATGAAGCTGAGAAGACATTTATTATATAGCACAAATTTAGAGTACCTCCTCTTTGCTCTTGGCAGTGGTACTTTAAATGACAGATGGTCCCTACCAAAGTATCATCATCAGATTACTGAGAAAACCTTTTATTAACATGAAGTCAATACATTTAAGATTTAAATATTTTAATCATTTATGTACCTCTATAGAGGGCAAAAAATCAAATGATCAACTCTATGAGAGTTGTATTTGATTAAGCCCATGTATTTGATTAAGAGAAATAAATGTAACTATAAATTTTTCTTAAAAAAGTTGAAATTATGGTTTCTAAAGCATTGGATTAATATCAATTATGTTCTTTCTATAAAATTAAAAGCATGAAGTATAGTTTAAAATTACATTTTCTCAGCCTATTTTCTGCTTCTCAGCTTTTTCCCATATTGCCTTGAAGTTCCTGAAATATGGGAAAAATATTTTTCCTTGGAAGATGTTAGAATCAGATTTGCTAGAAGGATGAGAAAGAATGTAGACCTGAAGGCAAAATTGCTGACAGCAGAAGAGGAGAAAAAAAGAACAGAAATAAGCAAATTTATAACTTTAAAATATTTGGGAGCAGTGGGACCCACAATTCCTTGAGCAGGGTAGTTTGATTATATTTTCTGGGTTGATTAAAACTTGTGTCTTTGGTTAATATTGCAGAATATCTAGAACAGCGAATATGTTTCACAATTTTCCATCTGATTTTAGGTACTACTAGAATGATAGTTTGGATTTTTTGATAGTTACAGGGCTGCAAACCTCCTGCCCAAAATGAAGTACTTGGGATGAGGACTGACTCTCTCCCATCTATGTCTGGTGCTCCTAAAGTATTTAAGTCAGTGTGTGATACAGTTGGATAAACAGCTCCATTTGGCAAATACCCTCAGTTTTAGATGCCTTGAAACCATAGCACTAGAGAATAAATTCATAATTTTTACAGTATATAGTTTTAAAGAATACAGTCTTTGTACTTATTCTGAGGAAATGAGATTGTTAATCATAAACAATTTAAAACATTTTAATAGAGCTAAACACTTTGACCTAGTACCTTATAATGTTAAAAATGCTGGAAAAAACTGCATAGGATAATTTTGAAGATTAAATGAACTGTCATGGGGATTTATACATTTGTTAAAGGAGCATTATGAGGTATAAGACTTGAGTACACTGCACCCTAAGTACTTACCTGTTGTTCTGTCCTGTTTTTAGTTACATGAAGAGAACTAAACTAAGCTGTGCTCTGGTAGGCCTTTTACTTTCCTTAAGAAAAGACAGAAAGCAAACTGACCTGCTTTACATACCTGAGTGATTTTAGACATAGAATTCTACTCTCTGGATATATTTTCTTATTTATATAGTTAGATAGTTTCAATGATCTGCTTCAAGTCTACATTCTGCTATTTTTTTTGTAATTACTGGATGCCAACAATTGTATAATGTGTTAATAGTGATAATACTGATGTCAACTCTGATATGTTTCTGAAGATTCTTTTCACAACAAGTGCCAATTATGACAGTATGAATGACCAAATAGTAAAGATGACTTTCCTACATTTACCCATAGTGAAAAGTCATAATTTAGTTTGTTTGTAAATTTGTAGATGGCAAAATTATGTATATAAAAATCCATTTACTTTTAATTTGTTTTGGAAATAGATGGGGCATTTCTTCAAGACACAATCCTCAGGACTTTCTATAATTTACTTTTAAGGTGTCTTGTGTTTCTAGATGGCTCCCCCCTCTCTCCCCCCCACCCCCAAAAATGGCCCATAATTGCAACTTGGATATCCTTCTTAGCCTATTTTCTGCAGAAAAATCTGGAAGTCCAAAGCCATTTTTTTTTCATTTTTTTACTGCTTCTGTTCTTTTTAGTTGAATTTGTTGATGTTAATGCCTGTACAATTTTTGTAAAATTTTGTGACTCTTTTATTTATTTGTTTGTTTGTTTATTTATTTATTTATTGCCTGTAGCACCCAGTCTTCCTAGGTGGTCTCACATCCAAGTACTAACCAGGCCCAACCCTGCATAGCTTCTGAGATCAGACAGGATTGGGCATGTTCAGGGTGGCATGGTCGTAGACAAATTTTGTGACTCTTATTGGGCATTTATTTTATTTTTTTCCTCTAGCATTGGAATATATTATCCATTCTACTGTGTATGTTTTCTAATTCTTTAATTCATGCAATGTTATCTTCATTAATCATTTATTTTGCTTTTCTTAGGTTTATTTTGTAGTTCTTTTTCTTTTTAAATGTATTCTAGGTATGTATTTTCCTCAGGTCAGTGGTTTTCTGTATCCTTTATATTCTGTATTCATATATATTCTGCAATTTTGGTTTGAATTTTCTCTTTGACTTGTGATTTGTATAACATACACTTATTTTTTATTTCTTTTTGAAATTCCAAGAAATAGGCATTTTTGTGATTTTGTAATTATCAATTACAAAAGTCTACCAGAAAACCCAATGATTAAGCAAAGCTTAAATTTATAAAACCTAAGGGAGAACATCACATTGATATAACCTTTGTACTATAATAGAAGGAGGAGATAGCAGGAAGATTTGTATAGGGTTTTTAGTAGAAGGTAGGTCTTTCAAGGTGGGGAAATGATTAGAACTGGGCAAAGTTTACAACATAGTGGTGGATACAGTGAGGTGAGATTCCTGAAGAGAGCCTTGATAAGCAAACTATTGTTCCATAGGTAAGCTGTTTTCCCAGATAAGTATTCTTTTATAATGCTACAAAAGATATTTGCACAGATGAGCTAACTATTTGCCTGGAAATTGATTTGCTGGAATTTCTTGAAGTAAACAGTAAAGTTATATTTTGGTTTACAGCTTTATCTTCTTGGTGGAGAATTTCCTAGAGCAAATAGTAAAGTTGTGTGGACATAGGTAGCCTTGTTTTCAGACCTGATAATTAAGATATGTGGAAACAGGTTGTTTCAGTTTTTATCATTGATACCTAATTTTAGAAATTGTTTTCAGAAAATATGTTATTTCCATATTGTTGGCATTTAATCTGCTTTTTTTCACTACATGACATTTCTTAGAAACTTCATCTGTTTTCTTATTATACGAAACTCATAAAATGTTCTTTATATTTAGAAAACTCTATAATCTTTACCTCCAAAGTATATCTTCTGATTTCATTTATTCATTCATTGACAATCATTTATTAAGTGCTTACTATGTTCATTTTACTACTGATTTAATTATAAATATGCATCTCCAGTTAGACATTTCTATTGCAACTGGATTTTTAAAATGGATTCTTTTCTAAATTAGTTTTTTTTAAGTTAATGATACTACCCCATAATTTGGATTAAAAAATTATTCTTAATTCATCTTTATTTCTCTTTACTATTAAATCTATTAATTATTTCTTTCAAATATCATTTTACCCTCCCCAGTTTTAATACCACAGTCCTTAATCAGCACTTAATGTCTTGCCCCTGGACTTCTGTAATAGCTTGACTCTATTGACACTTCAGTGTCCCTAATTTCATGATTTACACTGAATTCCGTATTCTTCAGCCTTCGCATTGCCTACAAGATAAAGGCTCAAGATGTTTGGCCTAGACTCTTTTTCCAGATGCTTCTTACACAAAACCACAATTTCAGCTTAACAGGTCTGTTTACCAGCTCCTGAACAAGCTTTGGCTTTCCAGTCTTCTTTGCTGAGTCCTTAGGAGGATGTGGTAAAAGCTGGCTAGGAATGGTAACTTGAAAGCCATATTCTCATGTTCTTCTTTGAGTTACATTTGTACTTTGAGTCATATTCCAACACCATTTTATTTTGTTGCTCAAATTGTTACAGCTTTGGCCATTGAGAGCTCAGGTCCCTTTTTGTCATCTCTATCAGTTGTATGTGTGTGTGTATACACGTGCATGTGTATGCACGTTTTCACTTTCTGGCACTAAAAGATGCTCCATCTCATATTGTATAGTCCCTGCCCCAGTCTATAATTAGCAATTTCTCTAAGGAGCTGTGATTTCCTTTAATAGAGAACAGTATTAGAAGCCAAGATCTGGATTCAGGGTATGCTTATTGCTACTGAGATGCCATTTCATTTAGGACCTCTCAGCTGACAGAGCAAAGAAAAATTTATAAATATGTGTGTAACCATCTGTATCTATGTTAAACTAAACATGAGTTTTCTTTTACCTCCAACAGTAATCTATTACCACGTGGATCATTCTAGGCCCCTTTATCGGCTTATCTGTAAATTTCCATTGCAGTAGCAAGAAAACTGGTTTCCACCATTTGCCATCTATTTAATTAGTTATTAAATTCTAGTATATATGTATAGGAGTTTCAAAAATATTACCTCATACTTGGGTGGAACGACTTTATTGACTATAGTAAAGTGATTTTGTGGAGTTCCTTTTGCCTTTAGTCTTATAGACTCATCAATTTCCAAAACTACTTAGGTCAGTATCCTTTCCCCTAGTCCCCTTCAATGAGATCGTTTCATATACTTGCAATACAACTAGATTATCTTGTCATTCCTTCCTGGAATCCCTTGACCTCTTGAATGATTTTTTAAAAATTTGTTTAAGGTTCACTCTGTGCTGTCAAGTTCTATGGATTTTGCAAATGGTCATGTATCCATTTACAATATCATACGGAATAGTTTCACTGCCCTAAAATATCCCCTGTGTTTCATCTCTTCAGTCCACGTTCGCTCCCCTGAACCTCGATCTTTTTGTTGTTTCTATAGTTTTTCTTTTTTTAAAATGCCATATAATTATAATTGGAATCACAACTGTTAAGGGTGGAAAAGCTTCAAGTGAGCCAACTAGCTAAGTCAGCTACAGGGAAGAAATATCTCTAGATACCAGAAGTTGTCCTACTTGCTTGGGTGTGGTTTTAGATGTATTGTATAAGATATGAAGATGATCAATGTCTGTTTCTGTAATACGCTTACTTGTGATGGTAACCAGAGTGCTAATCCACTCAAAGATATGCTAATGGCCAACTTCTGCTTCTGTACTCTGCTTGCTTGTTCTAGGCTT
The DNA here is from genome assembly GCA_028627145.1 of Eidolon dupreanum. Lineage (NCBI taxonomy): Eukaryota > Metazoa > Chordata > Mammalia > Chiroptera > Pteropodidae > Eidolon > Eidolon dupreanum. The sequence continues at coordinate 47,585,596 of CM053513.1, forward strand.
TATAAGCTGCCTCTTTTGGGAGCTCTGGGCTGATCTCCTCTAACCCTGCATGGTAGAGAGTCAGTCGCCAGCCGGCTAATAAAGGCTCATAATTAATCTCACTTGGCTCCGTGGGTCTTAGATTCAGTCACGCCACCACAACAACCACTGATCTTTTTATTGTCTCTCTAGCTGTTTCTTTCTAGAATGTCATATAATTATAATTGGAATCACACAGCATATATAGCCTTTCCAGATAGACTTTTTTCACTTAGCAATATACATTTAAAATTTATATCTTTTTGTTACTTGATAGCTCATTTCTTTTTATTGCTAAATAATATTCAGTTGTAAGGATGTGCCACAGTTTGTTTATCCATTCACCTATTGAAGGATATCTTGGTTGTTTCTAGTTTTTGGCCTTATGGTTAAAGCTATAAACATTCATGTGCAGGTTTTTGTGTGGGCATAAAATTTCAGATGGGTAAATATCTAGGAGTGATTATTGGATTGTGTAGTAAAACTATTTAGTTTTGTAAGGAAATGCCAAATAGTCTTCTAAAGTGGCTGTATCCACTTAATATTTTTTAGAGAACAAATCTTTTCAACAGTGTTCCCAAATTACCTTTGTGATAGATTAAGTCATAGAATTGTTATGATGTAGTAGTTAATTGCACAGGGTATGGAACTATAATTCTTGGGTTCAAGTCTTTTTAATAATTTTTCAATTAGAGTTAATGTTCAATATTATTTTATATTAGTTTCGGGTGTATAACATATGGTTAGACATTATATAATTTACAAAGTGATCCCCCCAATTAGTCTACCACCTACCTGGTACTATACATTGTTATTACAGTATTATTGACTGTATTCCCTATGCTGTATTTTACATCCCCATGACTATTTTGTAACTATCAATTTGTACTTCTTAATCCTTTCACCTTTTTCACCCAATCCCCCAAACCCACTTCCATCTGACATCACCAGTTTGTTCTCAGGTCTTGATTCTACCATTTATTAAGTGTGTGACTTCAAGCATACTGGGTAATCTCTCTGTTCCTCAGTTTCCTCCTCTTTAAATTGGGAATTATATCTCCCAGGTGTTATGAGGATCAAATTAGATAACATTTGGCACAGAATTAATGTTAATTGTTGCTATTGCTGGTTTCACTTTTTCCCTCAGTGCTTTGCTTTAGATTTATTTGATGGGACTTCCCTGCTCACCTGTATTTCCCTCCTCCCCAAGTCATTCTATAGTTCCTTATAGGGGTGAGGGAAGGGTTGAGTCAGAAAAGATTTAATGACTTTTTGCTTCAGAGCCATTAAGGGATTATTCAAGAGTGGAATCTACCCTAGAGGAAATTTAGAGGAGAGTGCCCTAAACCCAGAATGGTGTTAGAACTGGGTGTGGGCCCGCTACTGACTGACCTATACAAGGTTTCTGTGTATAATAGAAAAAGGCTCACTCACTGAGAATGCAGCCAAGAGCTAAGAGACATAAATGCTTAGCCAAGGGAACAGAGCTAGATTCCATCTCCTCTACCTACTACCTAGGCCAGTTTTATTTATTGTGCAGTGCACACACTATACAACTTAAGTATTGGCTCTGCCTAGGGGATGGGGAGAGAGGACTGCAAGTTCCATGTGAGATAAGCGCATGGGCAGTCCATTGGAGCGTAGAACCTCAGAAGTGCATGGACATTCATCCCAGGAAATGACTGTAGGATAATAGGAAAGGAGTGAGTCACCAAGCCCTGGGCTTTGGAGGAGAGTGATGCTACCATCAAAAGCCATCAGTCAACGCAGGGACCATGTTGTCCTAGCAAAAAAGCTAAGAACGTGAGAAACATTGCAGACAGAACCATAAAGTGGACAGATAGTGGAAAACTAATGTCTGAATATGCATTGAGTCACCGTGTGAAGAAAAGGTAAAGTTGGTTATAGATTGAGAGACTTCTCCTGAGATATATCTAAGTTTTTAAGAATCTCCTATGACCTTAGAAAAACAAAAAGTGCTCCAAAGAATGGTTGATTGGAATTCCTAGAGGATGAAAATATATGATTTGGAAAACAAAGATAAATGTGAACTTTCTCTTACCCAAGCGCTATACTTTGCTGTAAGTAAACTTGGACATACATATTTTACACAGACTATAAGAATCAAATTGTGACTAGTTGAGTTCTACTTGAACTCTCATTTGGCTTTTTCCAAAGTATTATTTCTAAGTTACTGGAATCCTTCCTTGAGCTTCTTGCTCAGTGGGAAGTGTAATGAAAATATTTTTAGATGAGTCACCTCTCTTTATAAATGATTTCTTATAAAGACTTATATTTTGACTTTTTGCTTAGGATCCTGCCAAAACAAGGGTGTCTCTTGAATTGTCAGAGGATGGAGAGGGTATACATAGGACACATAGGATATCTTTTCTATAAGATAGTCAGACACCCAACTCTAACTGAAAGTGTCAGGAATCCTATTATTCCCATAATCTGATTTTAGTTTTATTGTGTGAATTTTTTTAATGAGAAAGGTTTTATTTCATTTTAGTCAAAGATACTTTAAAATGAAAAAAAATAATAATAATTTGGGGGCATTTTTCCCATGACTGTTAGATCAAGTATTCATTGTTGTCGTTATAGTTTATTGCCCTTTTTGACAGTGGAAATGCAAGAGTCTAGCTTGTTATTGGTGGCATATAGCTTTTGCACCAATCCTTATACTTTTTGCGGAAGACAGGTTTAGACCACCTAGGAGCTCTGAAGTTGCATAGGTAACTGCAACAGAGGTATATAAGCTTGTGAAAACTGCAGTTTTCTCTGATTTAACTCTTTAGGGTAAGAGTGTAATCATATTGTTTCATAACCTATACATACTATTTAATGATACATGAGCCCAGTAAATTAATTAAAAAATTAGTTTGGTTGTGATGCATCTCTCATCACTATGAAAAATCATGTCCTATCACATGGCGGTTTTGGTATTAAATGTGATTCCTCACCATATTATGCACTTTCAACCTTCTAAGTAAAACTGCTGCTTAACGCATACCAGCCTTTACATCTGTACTGCACTCTGAATGTATCTTGTTTTTGATAAAGCATCTAATGCAGCGTATGAGATGTTTAGAAATTTTCAGGTAATCCTATAATTGAAATGTAAGGAGGTAATATTTATTGAGCGGGGCTGATTCCCAAATAGTACTATTTTAAGGACATTACAGAGAAAACCCTTTATATACAATTTCAAAACTTATTCATTCAGTGTTGATCAAATTATACTGGAGATTGATTATATTTATTTGAAAACCCATCTGTTTTTACCAGATAACACTGTATTTTAATGGATGTGGTTTGAAACAGATTGAAAACAATGTTTGAAAATTTCACTTTCTATCTTTTATCTGCTTGCAACTTTACTTTAATTCACCCTTATGAAACTGTGTTATCCACACAGAACTGGTCTCTTTTCCTCAAAACAAATAATTCATGCAAATAGTTGTTTGTGAAGCTTTAGGATAAGTAGTAATTAGCTAGACTAGAATAATGCAGAAGAGTGTATATGCAGCAAAAATAACATTTATGAAGGCATGGATATGATAGAGAACACATAAATGTATGTAAGAACACATTCTATACTTCTTCAAAGGCTCATCTTAAAAATATTTTATAAAGGAAATTGGAAGTCAGTTCAAAACAGTGGTAAAGAGTCCTAGATTAGAAGAAATAATTTTCAGGTCTAATATAATTCATTTAGTCAACAATTTTATAGTGAACACATAGTATGTGTCAGGCATTAATTCTAGGAACCCCTTAGTGAAAAAGGCCAAATCCCTATTCTCAAGAAAACACAATCTAGTAGTGGATGAAGTTGCATTAACCTTAATGCCTGAATTTGGCATGATGCTTGTTGACTCAGACCTGCATAACTTGTGGTCCTCAGTTCTTCTATGCCTCCTGAGTTACCTGAGAATTCCCAAAGATCTCTCACATGTGCTCACAGCATTTAGTGTTCTTTGGACTCCCGCAAAGGCACTTCTGGCTGGTGCCTGAAGTCCTTATTCTTCCCTTTTTCAGAGGAACCTTTCATAAAGTAGTCTTTTCTCACTTCCCATTTACCACATTTACGCTCCCCTTTTTGCGTTTATCACATTCAACCTTCTGTTATAATAATTTCTAACCCTATCTCCCATTATTAGAAAATAAGCTCATTGTGGGTTCTGCTAAATTATTTTTTTATACCTTCCACATTAATAGCCGCAATGATTTGCTTATAACATGTGCTTAATTAAAAGCAATATGCTCAAAGTTGCTAAGGGTACTTGGGATAAACACATTTTTTCATGAACTAAGGGTGGCATCAGATGATTCATACAAGTAGATGTTATAGAAAGCACACTGGCTCTGGATAAAAAGAAAAAGCTGGACAAGATCTTATCTATTAGAAGAATTTCTTAGCAGTTAGTGTTGGCAGAGCATTAATAAAACAGTGATAAAGAGAATAATCATTTAGTTCTTTGTACTCTTCTGCTTAATTTAATGCTAAATATCTTCACGTGCTAGGTATTTTTATTTAAAAATTTAATGAATGATTCATACAAAATAGTATATACAGCAAGCTTGAAGACTAATTATAAACACGTGTGCTTATCGCATAGCTTAAGAAATAGAACATAACTAAATATTATAATTTCTTTTCCTAACAAAATGGCAAATAAACATGGTCTGCTAGATTTCTCCCTCAGCTCTTGGGAAATTTTAGGACTCAGAACTAAAATTATAGATAAAATTAACATAATGGTCTGGAGGAGACCAAAGGAACATGCCAGCACACTGTTGCATTTACCTCATTAGGGAGAAAATTTAAATGGGTCCTAAGTTAAATCTATATATCAGAAGAGCATGTATAGAAAATATAAACAAATAAGAATGCTCTATTTAATGGAAAGCAAGAATGGAGGGGGAAAAGCAAAAAAAGTACAGAAAATGTAAAAATATATAAATTTTTAAAAAATTACAGCAGTAATAGATCTTAAAACGATAGAATTTACAATAATATAAATGGGTTAACTTGGCCAATTAAAGTCAGAGACTTTAAGATTTGATTTAGACTATCCAACAGCTTAGTCTCTACAAGAGTCTCAATTTTAAACAATGTCAAGGAATGTTGAAAACAAAAGCATGGGAAATAATATATAGGTCAATACAAACCAAGGGAAAGCTGGGGTAATCTTAAGTTTTGGCAAAACAAAATTTAAGGTAAAAATATAATTGACTAAGAAGCATAGTATATATTCAAGAACAGAAGAATAGACTAAGAAGAACAAATATTTATCTGTAAAGCCTAGGAGGTTTGCGGAGATAAAAAGAAAGGGCATTAACTGTAGATCTGAAGTCCGCACTGTGACCTTCATTGATTACATACATCCCTTTCCCTGCCTCCCCCGGAGGTTACCACTACTCTAAATTTTGTGTTTATTATTTCTGTATTAGTTTTGTAGTACTCCATAACAAATTACCAAACCTAGTGGCTTTAACAATACATACTATTTATCTTGCAGTTTGTATGGGCCAGGAGTGCAGGCAATGCTTAGCTGTGTCCTCTGTCTGCTCAGTCTTACAAAGCTGTCAGTTGGACTGCATTCTCATCAGAGGCTCAAGGCGGGAAAGATCCACTTCTTGCTCCTTCAGGTTGTTGGCAGAATCCACCCTCATGTGGTTATAGGACAGAGGATCCTGTTTTCTTACTAACTGTTGGCTTAGGCCACTCTAAACTCTTGAGAGTTCCTTGTCATATAGGCTTTGTTATGGTCCCTATCACAGCATGTCAGTTTACTTCAGAGCCAGTGGAAGAATGTCTTACTTTTGTCTGCTAATGTGGAGTCTTATATAATGCAGTGCAATCATGGGAGTGACATTCCATCACCTTTGCTCTAGTCACAGATTACACTCACACTGCAGGAGAGGAGATTGATTATACAATGATGTGGCTCATCAGAGGTTACCTTAAGGTGTGTCCACAGTTTGTGTTGACTTACTTTATTTTTTCACTATACATGTATGTACCTAAAATAGGTATTGTTTAGTTTGTAAATGCTTTTGAATTTTATATACATGTAATCATTCTGTATATACTAGCCTGCAATTTGTTTCTCCATTTATAATTATTTTCGATTCATTCATGTTAATATGTCTCACTGTAGTTCAGTCATTTTCATTATGATATAGTATTCTATGGTAAGACTGTCACGAAAGTGATTTATCATTCTACTGCTGAAGAAAATTTGGCCATTTCCAGTTTTTGCTATGATGAACCATATTGCTAGGAGCATTCTTGTTCATGTTCTTGCTGCATATGTGTAAGAGTTTCTCATGGATTATAATGCATTCTTTTTACAGTGTTCGGAATGAGTAGTCTTTTTAAAAACATAAATCAATTTAAAGCCCTATATAATAGCCCTATCTATTATATAGATATAAATATACACATTAACTTACTGCACTTTGAAATCCAAACTTTTCAACATGGTTTTAAAGCCCTACGTGCTCTGGCTTTTATCCACGTCTGACTTCACCTTATGCTAGGTTTACCTTTGCCCACTATGTTCCACAGTGGCCTTTTTTTTTCTCTCAAACATGCAAAGTTTTTCATGTATTCTTGCCCTCAAGCTTTTGTTCCCTCTTACTAAAATGTTCTTCCTTATGGCCTTTGAATGTTGACTCTAGCTCATTGTGTAGGACTTGGCTCAGAGAGCATTAGAGTGGCATTTCCTAGCTCCAAATCCAGAGTAGCTTCCCATTCACTCTCAGTGCCATGACTCTGTTTTAACTCTTTTCCTAGAATCTATCACTATGATAGTTTTCTTTCATTTATTGACTGTCAATCTGTTGACCCTACCCATTCTGCATGAGAGGTACTTTCAGGGGAGAGCAAGAATCTCTCTCTACTACTTATCTTTATATTCTCAATACCTGGCTAAGTGTCTGGCACATATAAAATTCCAGTGTTCTTATTTTTAAAGGAATGTTGCCAAAACCAAAAGAAAGAATTGTCTTTTAGACAGTTTGAATTCTGAACTAGGAAGCAATGACAGGGAAATGCTGGATGAGTGAGTCTGGGGAAGGATTAGGAAATGCTGTCTTTGCAGGCTAATCATTGAGTGTTTAGTTGTTGACAGCCTGCTGGTTCACTAATTAGAACTGTAAAATTTCAGGTGAGTGACAGTAGCTTATACGCTAATTCTGTATTTAGCAGCTGCAATTGCTGGGCAGCTAATGCTGTAATTGATGTACACTGCCAATTGCTGAGATGTGTGGAAATTAATAAATAAATTACCACTGTTAGAGGTCATAATCACATTCTCAGTGGCATTCAAAAAGCAATGTATTTATATTGCTTCTATCAATAAAACTATAATGTAATTTTGGGTAACAAACATGCCATGTATACCTTGTGTATTAAATATTATATAGATATAAATATACACATTAACTTTTAAATTTTAATCTATAATGTATTTAAGTTTCATTCTAGCCCCCGATTAACAGCCCTTTAGGAAATTAAACACAAAGAAAAATAAAATAACTAAACAGATAAATCCTCAAGAAAAAAATTATCTGTTTCATAAAGGATTTTGGTTTGATCTTGGAGCTCTTCTAATTATTGAACGTATCTGATAAGTTAAAATAATATATGCTTTACCATATTTTGAAGGCAATGAAACTTTAGGGAACACATATTTTTATAATAAAGCGTAGCCAGACAATTGATTCTATATTGGTAAACTAGAACTTGAATTCTTAAAGTGAGATGCTATTGTGATGGTCAAGAATTTCTGAAATGATATCACAGTATTTACTTTTGAAACAAAGATTATGTCATATTCATTCTGTTCTAGTAAATACAATTGGAGTATTAAAACACTGACAGGTTATCTTCTCATTCTCTTCATGAGCTTCTATTTCATTTTGTTTTTTTTCATGGGCTTACACTCTTGGGCCCATTTTTATTTTAATTTATGCAGTAATTCACGACCCTGGCTACACCTCCATAAATTTTGTTTTGAGTGGTCTAAGATGATGCTTGGGCATAAGTATCTTCCTAATTGATTTTAATATTCATTCAATGTTGAGAAACGTTGTTTTAACACTGTTTCCTTGAGTTGTTTACCCTCATAATTTGAACTACTGTGCTGATTATTTTTACTCAGCTCTAATTTAACCTGAACTTCACTTGAATATGACAGTGCATGCTTGTCCTCTCTGGTTGGTCTCAACATGCCAGCACTGCACTCATCAACCACCAAGTCTCCTCCATTTGCTACTTGTTTGTTTTCTGTCTGGAATCCTAGAAATGATTGGAGTCTTTCCTTTTCTTTACCTCTCCTACTATATGTAACTATTCCACAATCCTGACAGTTTATTTTCTAAATGTTTCTTAAGTCTTTCACTTTCTGCTCACTTGAACTTTCTTTGTTTAGCTAAGAGCTTTCCATTTTACCTTTGTTAATAGTTTCAACAGATTTTTTTTGTTGTTGTTTAGATCATTTTTCCTACTATTCAGACCCACCCAAACTATCAATCTGGAATGTTTGCTTGCTTGCTTGCTTTATTGATTGATTTAAATTTATGGGGGCGACATTGGTTAATAAGATTATATAAGTTTCAGGTGTACAATATTGTAATGCATCATCTGTACATTGCATTGTGTTCTCATCACTCTAAATTTAGCCTCCTCTATAACCATATATTTGACCCCCTTTGCCCTCTTCAGCCTCCTCCCACATCCCTTGCCCTCTGTGTCAATAACTTTTTCTGTTTATTTGTTTAATTTATTCATTTGTTGCTTTCTGTTAAAACACCAGTGTAACCACACCACTCACAATTAAAATTTATCTATGTCATGTCATCATTTATTGGGTCAAACTGAAGCTCAAGCTTCTTAGCCAAAGTAATTACGGTAATTCCATTACTGGCTTATGGCTCCTTTCTCATTGCTAGATTCTACATGATTCACACTTTAGAATCCAGGATGTGGAACAGCTTATGATTATCCTTAAACATTAGTTCTACTAATTCTTCATGTTTTTGTTCATGTTCTTATTTCTGCCTAAAAAATTACCTTTTCCTTTTCTTAGACTAATTCCTGATCATTCCTTACTACTTAACTCAGGTATCAGCTGCTACAAAATGACTTTTTTGACTTATCAGACTAGGACAATTGTCCCTCTGTTCTCTCTTGGTAGTCTGGGAATCCTCATCATGGAATTAGCCAAGTTAAACTGAAATAATTTACTTAACTGCTTCTCCACTAAAATGTAAGCCTGAGCTATGTCTCACCATTTTCATATTTTCAGTCCCTACCTGGAGCTATATCCAGAACCTGGTGGACTTTAATTATACACTTTTGAATGGAATAATTCTTGACAGCTCTACAAAAATCATCATATACCCTTTGGGTGCTACAGCTCAATGAATGTGCTTCTCTACTGTGAAATGGGTTGAGGAACTACTGTTATACATTTTTTTAAGTCATTTTTCTTATGACAGAGGAAGCATCAGGTAACATTAACAAGAAATTGTCATCTTATTTCATAGTTGCTCCTCTTTACTTGACACTCCCTTTAAGGCATTCCTAGTTATTTTATGTGTGAAGCTTTCCTTACCTAATGCCTAATTGCATTCCTTGCTCTTTCCACAGTCAATTCTTGATTATCTATGGTCATGGTAGAAAAGGAGAGCGTGGAAAAGCTAAAATTCTCATTTGCATCAACTGCCTCTCTCACCAAATCTTTTGCCAGAGATAGTAATGAGTGTAGTAAAGCTGGTGGAAGGAGAAATGAGCTATGAAATGGCAAAACTCATCTTGCTAGATAAAGAGAAAACGAAAAGCTCTAAATAATACACATCTGGATAGTTAGTCACAAAATAACATAGAATTGACTATATAAATGAGAATTTAGTGTCTATGAATGATGATGAAGAGTGTAGCCTTCAGCTTCTGTAAGTGTATCTGGACTTGTACTCATGGGCATAGTAAATGGTTGCATATATACCGTTGTGTCAGGTGTTCTGAACTGATCCTATTTCCCAAATGTCATATTCCCTCTCTTGCCTCGATGCCTGAATTTGTGCCCCTAAAATATGCAAAGCATGCTTTAATAGGGGGAACTGGTATACCAAAAATAAAAATAAACTCCACCTACACCTAATTTTCTAAGGTCTATCTTTAAGCTGTGTGAACATCTGCTTTTGTATTCTGATAACACAGACTTTTAGGAACCATTACATTCTATTCTCAACTTTAAAGGACAGTTATAAGGCAGGTGAATCAATGCAAGTATTATTTCTGTAGACACTTTCCAAATTACTCTCTTTTCTTATCGGAACTTCCAAAATGTTCCAGAAGCACCTGCAGCTTTTAAAACCCATATAACTTTGAATGCTGATATTATTAGAGATGGAAGTGACCTTAGAGCTTTAAAAGGCATATTCTTTGAATTAGGGTCCTCAAGAGAAAAAGAACCAATAGGATGTGTGTGTGTGTGTGTGTGTGTGTGTGTGTGTGCGCGCGCGCGCACGCGCGCACGTGCGTGCGCGTGTACACACATGTGTGTGTGTATGTAGAAATTTATTTTAAAGAATTGGCTCATATGATAATGGAGAATGGCAAGTTCAAAATCTGCAGAGTGGTCTGGCAGGCTGGAGACCCAGGAAGAGCTGATGTTGCTGTTCAAGTCCAAAGGACATATGGAAGAATTCCCTTTTGCTCAGTGGAAGTAAGTCTTTTGTTCTCCTGAGGCCTCATTCAAATGATTGAATTAAGTCTACTCACATTATGGAGGGCAGTCTGCGTTACTCAAAGTTCACATATTTAAATGTTAATCTCATCCAGAAACACCCTCATAGAAATAGTCAGAATAATGTTTGAGCACAAAACTGGGCACCGTGGCCTAACCAAGTTGACAGATAAAATTAACCATCACACTTTCCATCTATTAGATGACAAAAGAGGCTTGGAGAAGTGAAATAACTTGCCTCAGCTACTGATAATTGAGATCAGACTAGTATCCAGATGTTTTGATTTCTTAATTGGTACCTCATCTACCACAGAACACTGATTTTTCATAACTGAAAATGAGGAAAAAACAGCAGAACTTAACTCAGAAATAAATGGCAATAGTGTTTCATTAAAAGTCTACTAAATAGGACTCTCATGATATTTCAGAACATCTAGCATACTTGGTCCCTGCCTAAATTTATATTATTTTTTAAAAATTTATATCATTTTAAAAAAATAACTTTATTGAGATATAATTCACAACCATAAACATCACCCTTTTAAGTATATTTTAGTATAAGTCACAAAACTGTGTGACCATCACCACTATTTATTTCTAGAACATTTTCCTCACATCCTATTCCCCTGCCCTCCATTCCTTGGAAACCACTAATCTTTCTTTTCTGTCTCTGTTGGCCTTTTCCAGACATTTTATATAAATGGAACTATCTAATATGTGGCTTTTGTGACTGGCTTCCTTTACTTTGCATAATGTTTCCAAGGTTCATCCATGTTACAACCTGTATCAGTACTTCATTCCTTTTTATTGTCAAATGTTAGTCCATTGTATGAATATTACACATTTTGTTTATCCATTTGTCAATTGATGCATATTTGGGTAGTTTCTACTTTTTAGCTATTAGGAATAATGCTGGCCTGAATATTTGCATATACATTTTTTGTGTGGACATGATTTCAGTTCTCCAGTGTGTGTATTAGAAGTAGAATTCCTGGGTCATATGGTGATTCTATGTTGAACTTTTTGAGATGCTGCCAGACAGTTTTCCACAGTGACTGCATCATTTTATACCATTAGCAATGCATGGGGTTACAATTTTTCCACTTTCTCACCAACACTTGTTATTACCTGTCTTTGATTAAAGCCATCCAAGTGAGTATCTAATTATGGATTTGACTTGTATTTTCCTAATGACCAATGATTTTAAACATCTTTTCATGTGGTTATTGACTTTCTATGTCATCTTCGGAGAAATGTCTGTTCACATCTTTTATTTATCCTTTAATTGGTTTAATTTCTTTTTACTGTTGAGCTCTAAGAGTTCTTTATATATTATGACTTCAAGCCCATTTATAGGATACATAACTTGAAAACATATTGTTTAATCCAAAGTTACAAGATTTACTCTTATGTTTTCTAAGAGTTTTATACATTTAAATCTTACATTTAATTTTGTGATCCAGTTGAGTTTTTGTTTTGTTTTGTTTATATGTTGTGAAGTGGGCATCTAACTTCATTTTTTTGCATGTGGATATCTAGTTGTTCAAGTATCATTTGTTGAAAAGACTATTTTTTCCATTCAGTGGTTCTGACACCCTTGTCAAAACCTATTAATCTTTAATTTAGGAGTTTATTTCTGGATCTAAATCCTATTTCATTGATCTATATAACTATCTTTATACTGGTAACACACTCTCCTGATTACTGTGGCTTTGTAGTAAGTTTTGAGATCAGGAAGTGTGATTTCTCCTAATTTTTTTTTTAAAGGCAGTTTTGACTATTCTGGGTTCCTTGCATTTACATAAGAATTTTAGGATCCACATGTTCATGTCTGCAAAACAAGAGGTTGGGGTGTTGATAGGGATTTTTGAATCTGTAGATCAGGTTGAGGAATATCTTCTTTTTTTTTTTAGTTCTTTAAGGTGGTGTTTTGTAGATTTTAGTATGCATATCTTATACTTCTTTTACTAAATTTATTTCTGAATATTTTACTCTTTTTGATTCTATCATGAATGGAATTATTTTCTTTATTTCATTTTAGAATGTTTATTGCTAGTATGTAGAAATACGATTTATTTTTGTATGTTAATCTAGTATCCTGCCAATTGCTGAACTTAGCCCCTGCCATTTTGATAACTAGAAATTACTGCCATACATTTCCAAAAGCTATTGGTGAGAGAAGGTGGTATCCTGCACAAATGAGAATCTCAAATGAAGAGAGCCTGAGCATGGTCTGAAAGGGGTGGGTTGGATACCAGACAATGAAATGATTCTGCATAATAAAAATTGAGTTTATTAGAGTTGTCAGCTGTTAATATTGGAAATTAGGATTGATAAACTTCTTGACATGGAAGAGGAAAAATGAATGACAAGAATATACTTGAGAGAGTAGACTTATAGCACTCATGGTAACAAGTGAGTACTAAGGAGAACAAAAGTCAGAGAAATTTCTTGTGGAGATGGCAGAAGAATTATAATATGTCTTATATTGTATTTTTATTTTATACTGTGCACAGATATCTCTTGATTATAACTAATCCTTTAGTCAGATACTGTAACACCTTTGTTATCTTCTGTGTTGGACAAATGAAGAAGAGGTTGTTTCTTGATTAGGACAACTTGGAATTATAAGAATATTCATCTGACATGGTATGGGGATGAAATACTCTGGTTAATTTTAGTCTATTTAAAAAAAGAATCACTATTATGTTATATAGTTTACTGATTTCCAAAGAGCTAGAATATTGCAAAATGTATTTACATTAAACTTTTCCTGGACTAAAGGGTGACATGGTAAAGTGTTTATAACATAGAAGAAAAGGGGAAAGACAGAGAAAGATGTGCTCTAGGAAGTTTTTCTTAGATTATCATATATTAACATAGCATCTATGCTGTAGAGATTTGTATTATCATCATCCCATTTCACAGGTGAGGAAACTAAAATTCATGGAAATTTAAAAATTATTTTGGGTAATGCAGCTAGTTAGTGACAAAATTAGGTCCCTCATTTCAAACCAATTCCACTATTTTCCCTATATTGTGCTGCTTTTTAGGGCAGCTGTGTTGTCCAACTGCAGAAGTACTGTTCACATACAATACACTGTGAATGGTGCCTGCTGGAGTTGGCAACACAGCAGTCCTGAAAAGGAAGGACTCTGGTTCCAGCTATACAACCGGGGAAAGTCACATGCCCTTTCTGAGTTTTAGTCTTCATAGCTGTATAGTAGGGATCCTAATAATCATCTCTTGATGACTGCACTGGACTTTGTTGTCAACCAGAAGAGATAATGTGAAAGACTTTGTAAAAATGTAAATAGGGCAGATAGAAATAAGAAATTGTGAAGAAGCAGAATTCATGTCAGTCTTTTAACCTGTCTTCAGGTCATCATGACAAACATTATCTTTCTACTTAGAGATGTGTACCAGCACCTGAAGAGTTTTAGTTACTAGAAGGCTGACAGAGGGCTTGCCCCCAGATGTTTCTGTGGAATGAAAGCCTCCATGAGTGCGGGACTGCCCAGCTATATACACATTCTATATTTAAAGGTGGATCCTTGAGAGACAGCTGGAGAGGCTGTGCTTGACTGGGAGTCTGGCAAGCTGCTTAGTATCCTCCTGAAGAGGAAATGAAAAGATCCTGTAGCATGTTCTGTCAGGGGTCTGCAGAAAATGGGAAAGATTGCCCTATTTGTTATATTTATTAGAGATATTATTATTTGTTTTATGCTGTGTGGAAGGAGGGCCAGAGCTATAATCTATTGATCATTTAGTTTTATGAAGTTCTCAAATGGGTGATCTGGTATTTTTCTGACAGAGAGGCTATGGTTCCTGAACACCAGTAATAAGATTGTCATGTCATTTTTTTCTCTGTGGTCTTTTTATTGCTTTTTCTCTCTTTGCTGATATTACCTCTCCCCAACCTCTCCTCCCGCCTGGCAACTTTTTTTTCCTTTTTTACCTCTCAGGTAAAAAAGGACCAGCTTGATTCATTTAATAGAATCTGCCCTATGCTTTTAAGAGATTACTAATCTTTGCTTTTCATGTTTTATCCTGTGAAACAGTTTGCCCACTGCAGTCACTGTTATAAAGTCTTTATAGTAAATACCGGAATGTAACTTGGGAAGAACTAGGTCAGTGAAGCAGAGACCAAATGTTCATTTTGCAGCCACAGTGTGAGCAGATGGGTAACAGAATGAGGTAGCTCTCTTTGTGGACCTCCATTTTCTGTAAACTCTTTCAGGATCTCCTGGGATTCATGCTCCTTCAAGATCCCTGAGAGTTTTGAGCAGATGAAAATTGAGAATGATGTCTTTTTAATATAAGACACCAAGGTTATTACCCTCCTTTCTGTTTTATTATCATAGAGAATAAATTTGATGAGATACATCCCCCCGCCCCTTATCATCTAGGAATGCACTAAAGAACACAAAATCTCCTTGGGAAACACTACTAAACAGCTTGGCTCTCAACTGGTGACAAATGAGGGGCATTTTCCCGAGGTGGTCACCAGTGGCCTCAACATGGCTGAAACTTTGTTCCGCCCTCCTGCCAGGCAGTCAACTAGGGAGGCGGTTCCAACTCATTCATAGGCTGGCTATGTCTTTGCTCCCAAGGAACACAGAGGTAAGAAAGAAAAGCCGTTTTAAAGAAAACAAATCAAAACAAACCAAGAGTATACCTTTGAGGAACAGATTAAAATGGAGGCAAAGGCAGTAGAGAGATTAGTAATCGCAGGTGGCCGGTGCCCAGGCTAGTGAAGAGTTAAGCTCTGAATGACTGTGGGAGGCTGGTGTTATGACTGGGGAACAACTGCCTAATGTGTTTCAACCGGACTGTTTAGCAAAGCTTCATTATGAACGTAATTGTGTGCTTGCGCAGGCACAGTGCACGGAGGGAATGCTCACAGTAAAGGTATGATTGTATTGCCCGCTGCCATGCCAATTACTGGATATTAATGGCAGGATGGCATGCATATGCCGGAGCTGGGAAGCAGAAGGTTAATAGACGAACAGCACCAGAAGAGCCCATTTATCAGTTTCTATTTATCTCTCCTTGGGAGGTGGCAGGTTTACAGTAAATACCTTCTGTCCTTCTAATTTCCTAATGATGGGGATAATGATGGAGAATGGTGAAGTCATTAAGTGGGACAGGCTCTGTGCATCACTCTGTCAACCACATCTCCCCAAGACCTGCAATGAGGAGTGATGGGGCCCAGCTGTTCACCAAGCTCCAAGCTCCTCCTCCAGTTCCTTCACCGTAAATTGCAGGCTTGGGACATGGTTCCCCAGATGAAGAAGATGGAGCCCCCAGGTGGTTGGAAAAGCATGAGGGAAGGAGAGCAAGGCTCTTCAGATGGGAGTACAGTTTTTACTGCTGCTCTCCCTTTTTACAGAACCTGGAGGGAGCACTGTTGACACAAGCTGGAATGCTTCTCCAGTGATGCCGAAGCTACTATGAATTGTATGTAGAATTAGATAATGAATAAGTAATTGAAGTGGGTGTGCTGGGGGAGGGCAGAGAAGCAGATTTCACCAAATGTTTTTTTTTTTAAACTCGGAGAAATTTAAAATATATGTAATTGATTTTATCACTTCACCTATATATGGACTGGAGACACTTGAGGACAGTCCCTTTTGCAGAGGTAAAGTTTTTTTTCTTTAAAATTCTGAAGGCAGACTAAAACAGTTTTGATTGATGGGCTTTGATGTGCTTTTTTTTCTAATAGTGATCACAAGGTATCTATTGCATTTAATTGTTATAATTGAATCTTTCAATTTTTAGTTATTGCCTAAAAGTAATTTGTATTTGCCTTCATAGTTTATAGAGCATGTGAAAAACTATGAACTTATTTTTTATCTTTTTAATTTGGGAAGCCCACTGGCTATTTATAGAATTTGCTCTCTGTAAGTTGAGGCAAGCTGTTATTTTACCTGTATGTGTTAGGATTAGGAGAACTACTTAGGCCAATAACAAAACATAAAGTGTAGCCTAACAAACATACTTCTCTTTGTATTGGGGATATAGTTGGGCCTTAAGAATAGACTGAGAAAATTTAGACAAATACAAGTATTATTGGTATTCTGTTTCTCTTGCATGGCTTGCTACTCTTTGCCCACTTAATTCTTTTCTCTTTTTTTAAATCTATTCTCCTCAGAACACAGGATGGAAAACAGAGCTGCATGTGGTGCCCAGATTTGTATATTTCAGATTTAGATCCTGAAGACGGACCAAATCCACTGATCTTTATCTGTCTCTCTCTCTCTCTTCCTGCCTTCCATTCCATGGGTGAAACCCTGTCGCAATTATTTTCCCATGTAGACAGGGCTTTGAAAACAGTCACGTGAACATATGTGCCATGAGGACAGGGGGACAAGGGGACTACCAGAGAAAGGGAAATTATGAACTATGGAGACAACCTGTTAGGCACACACTGGAGCTAAGCCTTATTGAATCACCTGGTGGTAGGAAACGAGAAAAGCATACTCCTTTCCAGATTTGTCTCTTGGGAAATTCACTTCAACAACATAACAGTGATAAGCACTCTTAGCATCAGACCTGGATCAATTCCTTGTTCTGCTACTTATTAGCTGTATGATCACTTTCTACCTTCCTGTGATATCAGCTCTGTAATAGGAATAATAGCACTGCACCTACTAAATGGGGAGTCATGAGGATTAGATGAAATGATGTCTTTGAAGTGCTTAATCAGTATCCCACACAGAGAAAGTTCCTTATATATGTGGAGGCTATAATAGTTGTCAGTATAAATTTTTCAACTTCAAGATGACAAACCAGTTACTTATAGCAAACATGGTAGACTTTATTTTCAGAAATGGCCCTAGTGAAAGTTCCAACCCTACATTCTCTTTTAGGTCATGGTCACTCTCAACAAGATATGGAGTTATTTCTCCTTTTCTTGAAATTTGGTGGGCCTTTATGACTACTGCAGTGAACAGAATGCAGTAGTAGTGACACTCAGTGATGCTGGATCATGCAATACAATATGGCTTCCACCCAAGGTCAGCGTCAATGGAATGTGACCTGTGCAACCATGCTCAAAAGGTCCCCATGCTTGGTTTAATGCTTTATTGTTGCCATCTTGAAATTCTTAGTAATTTTTGAACAAGAAGTTCTGCATTTTCAATTTGCAATGGGCTTCACAAATTATGTTGCCAGTGCTGCTTCCACATGGCTCTCAATCTCTTGGGACATACCCTAAACCAAAGTGTGAGAAGACCAGGTAAGCTGAGGACATCACGTTGGAAAGGCAATGTGAAAATTACTTTGGGTTAGAGAGAGATGCATGAGGAGTTCTAGTTCTTCCAGCCCTGAGCTATTTGAGTCTTCTCAGCCCAGGTGGCAGATATGGGAATGACAAATCTTCAGATGATTCATGACTCAAACTTTAAGTCACTCAGCTGACATTGAGTAGAACAGAAATGAGCTGTTCTGAAGAGCAAAATAAATGTTATTTTCTTAAGCTGCTAGGTTATTGAGTCATAGGTAACAGGAACAAAACTATTTCAGAGAACAGCATTGAGAATGGTTGTCTCCTTAGTTCATAATTTCCCTTTCTAGTTACTAGAGAGGGAATGATCAGTTTTCCTAATCTGGAGCACATTAACACTTACTAATGTTAATATTACATGAAACATCATTTTTATTTTCATCTTAAAAAGTTTTCAGGATTTTTTGTATCACAATATTACCGTATTATTGGCAGTAGTTTATATTGTTCTATGAATATGGAGATATAATCTAGCAAGGGCAATGCAGTATATTAAAAACTAAAAATCACAAATACTTAGACTCACAGAAAAATAAGTAAAATGAATATAATACTAAATGTAGCTGTCATTTTTTAAAATTTAATTTAAATCATTTTGAGTGTTTATTATGTATTGGGCATTGCACTGGGTGCCAGAGATCAAAAGGTCACGGAGGTTACAGGTAGGTGTGGGTAAGGGACAGATAGTAAGCAAATACACATAAGTGCATTTGTTAATACAAATAATATTATGTGCTATGAAAAAGAAATCGGTGGGGAAACAGCTGAGAGAGAACATTCAGAAAAGGCTGTGTGAATGAAATGAAAAGGAGCCAGTCATGTGAATGCTGGGAGAGGAGTGTCCTTAGCAGAGACCACAATCGTCAAAGACCGTCAGATCAGAAAGGACTTCACATTTTTCTATGCCAGGAACTGTATTGAAGGAGTCTTTTTGTAATTAGTGGGAAGTTTGGATATGAAGGCCTAGAAAAACATCAAGAAAATCTGAGGAAATTTATTTATCTTTTCAAGAAAATCAGGCATAGGACTTTGTATTATGGTTACCAGTCTTTTCCTTTGTTTTTCCTCTCATTTTTTTTTATAGCTGTTGTCTATGAGACTTATTTTTTTCTTAATTCTAGATATTTTTAAAGAGGTAATCTTGGATACTAGAGGGAAAAAACGTTATTTTGGGTAAATGCAAGAAAAGCATGTCATTGATTGAGATTGTTCTGTAAAGTGATATTTAAATAGTCTAGTATTCACTGAAACCCAAGCTATGAAACATTCTTTTAGAGTTGGTTTATTTGTTAAGTCAATAATTATGTTATGTTCCCGTTACGTGACTGGTGTAATGCTTGGCATTGGAAATGCTCTCTGCACTCTTAACAGCTAAAGATCTAGATTTTTACAAACTAGAATCTAGACTGTAGATCAAATATAAGCAAGTAAACAAGCAGCAGTTACATAGTTTTCATATAGTAAAGATTATGAAGGGAGAAGTGCAGGTGCTAAAGGATTTGGGATGAAATCGGGGATTATTTTAATGTGAATGCGGCACCATTATTGGATAAGGTGACACAGATCTTAAATTTTAGTGAAAATGTTACTATCCATTCATGGATTATTTACTTTGTGGCTTATCCATGATCAATATTTAATCTTAGATTGCCTCCCTCCTGGTTCTGTGATATGTATTTAGGAATACTTAGCAATGATGATTAAAAACACAAATCTACTATAAAACACTACTAGCCAAAATGAATTGCAAAAAGCAATACCGATAACATTTGGCTGATCTACTGTTTGGAGATTCTTTGTGGGAAGTGCCTAGCACAAAGTCTAGTATTTACACACTAATTATTAGTTTCCTTAATGTTTTTTTCCTCTAAGGGAGTAAAAAAGTTGATCAGGTTCAAAAACAGGGCGCGAAGAAGAATATGAACACTAATACAGATAGAAAGTAATAAAATTGGCAGAAAATGGTATGAGATCAGGAGCTTGGCAGTTTTTCCTTGAGTTTAAATTCCATCATTCTGAGTCATAATCTTTAGTTTTATCATTTCAACATTGGCAAAGTAGTGTTTTCAGTGATTTCATGACTGTTTTATAGAATATAAAATGAAATAAATCAGTGGAAAATGCTCTCTTTTAATAATACAAATTCTCCTTATCAAATCCATTTTCTGAATCGAAACAATTTCTTTAAATCACTCTTACAACTAATTTTTCTTAAATTAATGAAACCCCTAGTTGTGTTGCATAAAGTAGATATTCACCTATTTTAGATGGGTGAATATATACTATTTTAGAATACATTTGGCAGTTTACTTATATACTTCAAAACACTTCCCATTAGAGGCGAAGCAGCAATTTTGTGGACTTTTTTCAAGTTCCTGGTTGCCACACAGATTAGCTTTATTTAAACACATGACAAAAATCAACAACACTCAAAGCTTATTTCATAAATATTTCCTTGACAGCTTCTCTTTCATCTCCTACACAAGGGATTCTCAATGCTGGTGGGGGAGAAAAGTTGTAATTATCTGCAGCAGCTTTTTCCAGCTATCCATGTCCTTTGCCCTACCCTAGATTTAGAAGCATTGGTATATATTAGTAAAGAGTGACTCTGGCTCTTCTAGTTTCCCCTGAAGACACTTTATTTAACTTCAGGATGAAAGACTGGAAACGTCTCTATGTAGCTACTTCTCAGATATTCCTAAATAGTGGTAAGAAGCATAAATTCTGAATCAGACTGCCTGCTTGAGCTCCAAACTCAAGTTATCACATGTCTGGGAGGAAAAAAGTTTATTCTACCTTCCTAGGTTCTTCTGGCTAGTTTAGGAATTAAATTGACATGAGACGCATTAATAGGAGAAAATCAAGTTTAATTTTGTATGTGTGGAGGTCTCATATGATATGGGACCAAAAGAAAGGACCAAAACAGACAGCTTTTATATTTTTTAGACAAAAAATAAAAAATTGTAAAGAATTGACAAAACAGAAACTTAGGCTTGGGTACTAATTAGTGAAGAAACTAAGCTTTCTTGATTCTGAATTTTCTGTCTCTGGCGATCAGGATGTCTCTTTACCTTCCAGTGTGCGGAGGGTACCTTTCACATTGGAGATTTGTTTCCTGCTTTCAAGGAGATGGAGAGGAATGTCAGTGTCCTTCTTGTACTGACTGCTTCTCAAGAAACTTTTTTGAAATAATCAATATTCCCAAGTGGTATATTTAGAGATGGCAAATTTTGTTCCACTACACCCATTAGCATTATAATCTTAGTTAAGTGATAAAGGCGTGTTGTGATGGACCACACAGATCCTCCTTTGGAAATGAAGGACTACTTCCCTTCCCCCAGGAGGGCATCTGGCAGGCAGCTCTGGATATAAAAAGGCTCAGAGAAGCTTTCATGCTAGAGTAGATGTATAAGACTGGAAAACCCACCAGAAGACTGTGTCTCATGGGAGAGACTGATGCTATACTAATGAGAGGGGTACCAACATCATTTAGTTCAGTGGTGGCTGCTCTCTGTAGCACAGGGCTGAAAGCAGGAGATGCCGTTGTGAATTGGGCCTGCTGATAGCAATGGGGATAATAGAATTCTAAAATAACAGAGGCCAGGTTATAGTGCATGATCATCAAAAGTTGAATGGCTATAATTATTGTAATGAATGGCAAGGTTAAAGGACACCTAAAGGATGCCCACTAACTTAACCTAGCAGCTGGGGCAACAAGTTCTTTGAAGGGGATCTAAGAGCTATCTCCATTTTCACCACAGTGTCCGTGAGAGCAGAGTAAGTGGACAATTAACAAGGATTTTACTTAATTTATACAATCAAAAGATATGAGGTATACATGACCAAGAGGCTAAGAGAAGTTACCCTAACAAAAAGGCACAATCCTTTGCCCAGTGTCTAGACCTGAGCCTGTTTATAGACCCAGAATGCATTAATTAAATGAGGTGTTGTTTCTCCAGAGGGAAGCATGGTAATGATCACCCCAATTCTTCCCAAAAGAGACCCATGGCAATTTCCATAAGTAACTATATACTGGGTAAATGAGAGTACCCAGACATCTTGAAGACTGTTGCTCATGAGGTTTGAGTTAACACTGATACCTGGAATCCTGAAGCATCATTGTAAGCCAGCTGTTAGACTGAGAGCAACTTTTGTAAACCCAAAACTAGATGGGCAGAGGAGTAACATGATATGATTTATGTTTTTAAAAGATCACTGCTGCATTGTTGAGACCAAGTCTTAGTGGGTAAATCTGGAGATAGAGCAAGGAGGCTATTTTAATAATCTGCATGAGAGATTACTGTGGCTTGGATCATGGTGGCAACTGTGGAAATGGTGAGTCTACATGTGGAGTGTAGATCCATTAGAATTTATTGATGGACTGGGTGTGTGCTAGAGAGAAAGAGGAATCAGACATGACTCCCAGGTTTTTCTCATTTGGTCTTCATGCATAACAGTTTGCTCCATGCAGATTTAGATGGTTTCAGTACAATTTATTAAACACCTCTAAGTATTCTGGTGAAATGCTAATAGAAGACTTTTTGGTGTGTACTTTCAAAGAGCTTTTAAAACTGAAGAGTCAAAACTCTAATATTTTCAGTTTGTGTAGGAAGAATTTTATTATGATAAGTGTCCCTTACCCCAAATGCCAAGGTTGGGACATTGATTAATGTCACTGTTCAGATGAAATAGATCTCTAAGCATCAATAAATCCAAGTATATGAACCAGTAATTGTGATGATTAATTTTGTGTCAACTAGACTTGGCTAAGAAATGCCCAGATAGTTGGTAAAACATTATTTTTAGGTATCTTGAGGATGTTTCCAGAAGAGATTAGCATTTTAATTGGTAGATTGAGCAAAGAAGATCAACCTTACTAATGTGGATGGGCATGATTCAACCCATTGAGGGCCTGAATAGAAGAAAAAGGCAGTTCTGGTTGAAGTCTTGCCAAACTTGAGTTAAGTTCTCTGTGCCTCCTAACTCCAAATTTCATTCTCTGCATTCACAAGACCATACTTCACGCTCTCTTAGCTCTCATTAGATTGTGCAAACTGACAGTATGGAAACTTTGGCAAGCCACGGTGGGTATACTTTTATGGGTTAAAAGAATAGGAGATTTTAAAGATAGTTTTCCCCCCAATAAGAGGTAGAACATTATATTTTTGTTTGCTGTAAGTATATAAGCCTAAGAGTTATGTGAAAAGGCAAGGTGAGAGAGGTGTTCAAAAGAATGGGACAAGAAATGTAAGGAGTACAGGCAACACTGATCTGCTGCAGGGCCAGTCTCTAACCATTTAGTTAACTGTATTGAACTAGACTTTTTAAAGGCTAATAAAAGGGTCACGTGATACTCCTTGGCTGATATTACAATTTATAATCTCACTGGGAGACAGATAAACACATATGAAGTACAGTCATTCCCTCCTTTTCAATTGCTTTATGCCACTTAATTTTTATGAAAGACATACATTAGTGCCTCCTTTGAAAGAAATCCAAAGAGGATTTTTGCTTTTACAAAGAAAGGGCAAAAATAAAAAATAGCATTCAGTATTTGTTTTCCAGCGAGCTGTTGTAGAGGCAGCACACATCCTGAGCAGCAAGAGTGGCCCTGCCAAGCTCCTTCCCCAAGAACCATACTCAGCATCAAGCCCCAGAGCTTTGAACTGTGTCTGTGAGCATCTGTGCTTTCTCTCAATTTATTTTGTGCATTTGTTAGCAAGATGTGTCACCATTTTGGTTTATGAAAGTTTTCATAAGAAGGCTCTACCTTTGGATAGCGTGGGAAGGCTGTATACTGAAACTGGATAAGCTCGTCTGTCTTGTTCACTGTTTCATCTCTAGAACATAGAACAGTGCTCAGTACCTAGTAGATGTTCAGTATAAATATTTACCTAATAAGCAATTGCACATATGATTAAGAACCCAGATAAGTAGAACAGAAAATAAAGTCTCTAGGAATTTGGAAAGGGAGCAATCATTATAGAATGCAATCATTTGGGAAAATATCAAAGAAAATGAGAGATTGCCAAGAGGAATGAGATGCAGAAAATGTCAGAAGAAGGGCTACAGCACTTAGAGGAGAGAGGAGGGTAAAAGAAGCCTAAGACATGCTGGAGGAGGGAGACTCCCCATCCACTACCCCGTTCGGCCAGTCCTTAGTGTCTGTGCTGTCCAATTCTTACCATTTCTGATTCCTTCTAAGCATTTAGTCAGGTGCCAAGAGCTTGCGTGAAGAACAAATTCTTTAGAAATTAAGGGGACCTCTAAAGATCACTATAGACTAAGTAGACTATGATTTTGAGATAAAATGATCAAACTTTAAGGAAAAATTAGTTGAAATTCTTTCAAAGAAGTTGAAGAATTGGGACAATTTCTCTGAGAATTAGACATTCTGAAACTACATACTGATATCTGCTAAAATGCAACACATTTCCAATACTAAGATATTTGTGGCAAGGGTGAAGCGAGAGGGTAGGAAAAGAGTTTCCTACTGCTAGTCACATACTCCCTAGGTCTTCCCATCTTTGAGGGCCCATATGAAAGGATCCAATCTTGTAGATCACTGAGAATAACTTAAAGTCTCAGTAGACAGTATGAAGGTTGTTCCCTTCTGTGGTTCCTTTTCCTTATAAGTTACCGGCTGATGTTACATAATCAAACAATCAAAATGTTTGTATCTAGAAATTACAGGCTGCTTTTGGAGCAAAATTACCATGACTGAATTATAAGTAGATGTATCAGTTCATTTAGCAGTTGCCTCCTTAGCTTTGAAATATAACATAAATCAAGATGTACATTAATAAAGATGGTATAAAACATCTGCGGATTCTAAATAAGGTAAAAAATCACATTAGTCGTCATGCAAACAATGTGTCTGATAATTTCCATAAAAGCAGAATGTATCCAGGAACTCAAATAGACAAAAAAGTTGAAAGAGAACTTTTATTCCAATGCAAATAATGTTCAAAAGGAACTATCTATTGTGCCCTCCCCCCTCCTCCAGAATGTAAGGAATATTTTAAATAGAATGATTCAATTTCTTTAAGACACATTCTTCTTGAAAGAAAGGAAAAATAATGTTTTGAAGCACATAATTGCAAGCAAATGATCCTCTGGGTGTCTAAGAAGTCATATACTGTTGGTTAGCATTTGCTGGAAGAGTTTGCTGTTTAATCCTAGACACAGATTCTGCTTCTAAAAGTCTTGACTACCATCAGTTTTGAAGAAAGCTGAGTCCTAAATATCCTATTCAAAAATACATGGGCATTTTTATCTCAAGCATGGTCATTGTGAATATTGTTTGGCATCAAGTAACTTATGTGCTCAACTGCATAATGTTCTCAGCTGATATATTTCTACTAGCAGCAAAAAGAACTGAAGGTGGTTGACTGTGCGTCATGAGACATTTAGAGAAATTCTTAAGTCATCATGTACTTTCCTTTTCCCTGCATAATGACACCTGCCATTAATCAGGTAGCTTTAGAAATCACAGATGGGGAAAGTTGTGGGAATAAGAGGCAGGTCTCCTTTTCCCTTTGTCCTTAAAAGCATAAAACTACTTATTTCAACAACCACTGAAGCTGCTAACCTGAAGTTAGCAGTTTGTTTCATTTGTAATTTGTGCTGTATAACAATGAGAATGATGTTTTCATTATTCGTGGTATATCAGTCTGTTCCTTTCCATGCCCCCATTAACAATAAAAACCCATGCAGTTTTCAGCCATTATCATTTTTCTCCTGATAAACCATCTGTGACATGGAGACCTTGAAGCTGGGAGTTCCGGCCACAATGCTCAATAGACTGTGCACACAGCTTTTTCAGAGGTAACTGCTGTAAAAAATCAGCTCCACTGTTATATTTCTCTGTTATGATTTTTCTCTTGCTCCTTTTTATATATCTAATGTAATGCGAGTTCACATGAATTCAGCCGACTTTTTTCCTGACAATAGAAACCACATCTAAGACTTTTACTGGGTGCTAGAGCTGTCCTTTCCCTTAATTCTAGCCACCCTTGCTGCTATGTTTAATCTAGGAGCTGGAAGGAAAATGTTCTCACTAGAGAGCTACTTTGTCCCTCTTTTATCGTCTCCTTATAGAGTTCAGGAGCCATCTGCCCTTTGGATTAGGTCCACATGAACTGATCTTGCCACAAGTGAAATGAAAAGGAATCAGATGACAAAGTCTTGTCCTTACCAACTGGTTTCACACATAACTCTCTTGAACCTGCTGGTATTGGCTTCAAGTGTTTGTGAAGCTGAAGTGATAATGCATGGTAATGTGGAGATAATGTTTAAAAATCAATTATAAAAGTAGATCTAAAGTAGATATCCGCAAATCAATTTTTTATATTTGTGCATGTGTGTATATATATATATATATATATATATATATATATATGTGTGTGTGTGTGTGTGTGTGTGTGTGTACACACACACACATACACACATACACACATATATATGGATATATGTCTATATATCCATATTAATGAATCATATATGCCAATTCATTAAAATATACATACACACATATATATGTCTATATATCCATATATATGTGTGTATGTATATTTTAATGAATTGGCATATATGATTGGGAAATTTGGAAGAGCCCATAATTTGATGGAAGAAGACAACAGGCTGGAGACTCTGGAAAGAGTTGCAGTTTAAGTTCAGAGGCAGTCTGCTAGTAGAATTCCTTCTTAGGAGAGGTCAGTCTGTTCTATTAAGGACTTCAACTGATTGGATGAGGCTCGCCAACATCATAGAGAGGAATCTGTTCAACTCAAAATCCACTGATTTAAATGTTCATCACATCCTTCACAGAAATATCCAGAATAATGTTTGACCAAATATCTACATACTGAACTCAGCCAAATTGACAAACAATTAATCATCACAGTTCATATATACCTCTTAGTATTATGTAGGCAATACCCATAATTAGATATCACTTGGGAAATTTACAAAAACTGAGAAAGTCATATGGGAAGGACAATTTTCCATAAACATCCCAGAAAAATAACTTTTAAAATTTTAGTTATCAACTGTTACTGCATATACAATCAGAAAGTCCTTTTCCGATTCTGCCTTGGGTTGTGGTACCTGGTGTTATGTTGTTTTTTCAGGGAACCTTCCTGTATTAATAGACATCTGTAAGGTCATTATATACTGTAGTACTTTAATTTCTATCTTCAATCTCTATTAGGTTGTTGCTTCAAGGTAAAATTTATTTTAATTTAGGGAGAAATTACAAATAAGGACACTGTATATATGTACTTATGTGTGTATGTGTTTTGTGTGTGTGTGTTTAAATTTTTATTTCTTACCAAGCCATCGAATGTTTATCAATTAAAAGATACTCTGTCTTCAATTCATAAGGCTCTGAGGGTGAACTATGTTTTACCTCTGTGGCTGAATTTTATTTTTCCTTTAAGAGTATCTAAGCTAGTGAGAGAACCTTCTAGACAGAGGTGTCTCACTTGTTACCTCATGGACTCCTTTGTTTTTATCTTAACTGAGATGCAGGACACCCTTTTCCTACTTTGCAGCAGAAGAAGAGTGACACAAACATGAAAAGTAATACTGAGTTGAAGAAGGAAATGTGAATTTGGGGGGAAAAATGTCTTTTTATGCATAAGTTAAAAATGGAAGCCCAGGCTCTACTGTTTGTAGAGAGTGGCCAGTTATCAATTCATGTGGAGAGTACAATCAATATTAATAGTATGAAAAATAAGTTAATTGTGTCTTCAGTGGGTTTGTACCAAACCTAATTTTGTTTCATATCCTGAGTCTTTTATATTTTAGTAATAATAAGAACAGGACAGATTGTACTATAGACAGTTGAGAATTTAGATGGATCTTTTTGGCAGTACATTGTTCCTTTAAAGTAAATTATCTCCTATAAGCAGTTCAGCTTCATGGAAAAATAATTTTTCTTAAATGAGATAAGAAGAAAAGTTTATTTTCCTCTTGTTGCTTGGGGCCAGGTTTCATAATCACTATGCTAATAGCCAGATAAGAACCTTACAGAGATGTAGATGTTAATATGTGAGGAGGATTAATAACTTTTGGAGACATTTCTCATCTAGTCTGATCTGATTGTTCTTATAGATGAGATATTATCAGCATCTGAGTTGAACATGGAAAGTAAAATTGAGCAAAACTAGAGACAAATGAATCAGCTTTTGAACAATAATATTTAGAAAGATATTCAAAGTCTACTTTATTCTTAGTTTTGTCCCTTTTTAAAAATAAGGCATGTCTTTTTATCATTGAAGTTTTCATTTGCAAAATGGATGATATTAATCTGACTTATTTATTAGGGAACTGATAAATAATATGTTTCAATTGTATGGTTTGAAAAACATATGCTACAGATACTAAGTTTAGAATATTTAGCTTCACAGAATATGAATATCATTACTAACTAAGTCAGTTATAGAATATTTTCAAATGTTTATTTCACTAATTTGATACAAGGCCCAGAGAATAACAGTAAAAATGATGACCTGTCTCAAATATTCTGGAAAAGCATAATTAGGAAGGATAATCATAGGATTTGGAGAGCTACTGTTTATTCAGCAAGTGCTTACCATGTGCTTCGTGTATTGGTATAGGTACCAGGCATATTGTTTTATATAGCAGAAGCATGGTCCAGGCTTTCATGGTCCGCTTTAAGTCCAGTGGAGAAGATGCACAATAAATAATAGATACAAACACATACACACATGCATATACTTTGTGATGAGTGCTATAAAACAAAAGAATTGGGTGCTGAGAGAGAGAATAACTTTGGTAGTGGTTTTGGTAATGGAAGTCTACTTTGGATTGCAAGGTCAGGAACAATCTCTCTGAGATGACATTTATGCTAGAATGTGAATGACAGAATGTCATGCAAAGAATGAAATAAAGTATTCCAAAAAGAAAGGTGAACATGCATGAAAGTTCTAAGGCAGGAAAGACCTTAGGGAATTCCTGTAATTCCTATAATATGCTCCAATGAAACTGGAGCATAGAGAACAAGAAGGATGGTAGGGGTTTGGAAGGAAAGGGGTGTTTCCGCTCACAGTGCTCAGTTCATCATAGTTATGATCATTGTAGGCATTAGGGTCTTACTGTTAATGCAGGAGGAAGCTAGTGAAAGGTTTTGTACAAAGGTAAATATGGTATGATCATTCACAGAAAGTTGAAAACGTGTGGCATTTAGTTCATAGTTTTAAAAAATATAGGATTAATGTGATGTACCACATTAACAAATGAAGGATAAAAAACATGTTCATCTAAACAGATGCAGAAAAAGCATTGACAAAGTTTAACATCCATTTATGATAAAACTCCCAAAAGAAATAGTATAGAGAGAACATACTTCAACATAATAGATGCCATATATGACAAGCCCACAACTAACATCATACTTAATGGCAAAAAGCTGAAAGTTTTTCCTCTTACAATCAGGATCAAGACAAGGATGCCCATTTTTGCCACTTTTATTCAACATAGAAATCCTAACCAAAGCAATGAGGAAAGAAAAAGAAATAAAAGACATCCAAATTGGAAAAGGAGAAGTAAAACTGTCACTATTTGCAGATGACATGATATTATACATTAAAAAAAAAACCCTAAAGATTTTATCAAAAAACTGTTAGAACTAATAAACAAATCCAGTAAAGTTGCAAGATACAAAGTCAATAAACAAAAATCTGTTGCATTTCTATACAATGATAAACCATCAGATATAAAGAAAATAATTCTGTTTACATTTACATCAAAAAGAATACAATACCTAGGAATAAATTTATCCAAGTAGATGAAAGGCCTGTATATTGAAAACTGTTAAGACAGTAATGAAAGAAATTATAGAAGACACAAATAAATGGAAAGATATTCCAGCTCATGAATTGAAAGAATTAATATAGTTAAAATGTTCATGCTAAAAGCAATCTATAGATTCAGTGTAATTCCTATAAAGATACCAATGGCAGTTTTCAAAGAAATAGAACAAATAAATTTAAAATTTGTATGGAAACACACACACACACACACACACACACACACACACACACACACACATAGCCAAAACAATCTTGAAAAAGAACAAAGCTGGAGGCATTACATTCCCTGATTTCAAACTATATTATAAAGCTATAGTAATTAAAACAGTATGATATTGCCATAAGAACAGACACATTCATCCATGGGACAGAATAGAAAGACCAGAATAACCCACACATGTATGGTCAGTAACTTTATGACAAAAGAGCCAAGGATATACAATGGGGGAAATTACAGTCTCTTTAATGAATTGTGTTGGGAAAGCTGGACAGCCATGTGCAAAAGAATGAAACTTGAACACTACCTTACACCATACACAAAAATTAATTCAAAATAGATTAAAGATTTGAATGTAAGACCTGAAACCGTAAAACTTCTAGAACGAAACATAGACTGTAAACTCCTGGACATACGTCTTGCTGACGTTTTTTTGAATATGACATCAAAAACAAAAGCAACAAAAACAAAAGTAAAGTAGTAGTGCTACATCATACTAAAAAGATTCTGCACAGCAAAGGGAACCATCAACAAAATGAAAAAGCAGCCCACTGAAAGGGAGAAAATACTTGCAAATCACATGTCTGATAAGAGGCTAATATCTAAAATGTATAAAGAACTTATACAACTCAATAGCAAAAAATCAAATGATTCAATTAAAAAATGAGCCGAAGATCTAAGTAGACATTTTTTTTTTTCAAATAAGACATATGGATGGCCAACAGGTACATGAAAGGATGATCAACATCATTAGTCATCAAGAGAATACAAACCAAAACCACGATGAGATATCACCTCATACCTGTTAGAATGCCTGTTATCAAAAAGACAAGAAATAACAAGTGTTGTTGAGGACATAGGGAAAAACCCTCATGCACTGTTGTTAGGAAGGTAAATTGATGCAGCTACTATGGAAAACAGTGTGGATTCCCCCCCCCCCCAAATTAAAAATAAAACTACCATATGATCCAGCAATTCCACTTTTGGATATTTATCCAAAGAAAATGAAAACACTAATTTTAAAAGATATATGCACCCCATGTTCACTGCAGCATTATTTATAATAGCCAAGATAGGGAAACAAAATTAAGTGCCCATCAATGGATGAATATATAAAGAAAAGGTATCTATCTATCAACTCCACACATACATATATACACAAATATATACACATATATACAATGGAATATTATTCAGCCATAAAAAGAATGAAATCTTGTTATTTGTGACAACATGGGTAGACCTTGAGTACATTATGCTAAATAAAATATGTTAGGGAAAGACAAATACTATACGGTCCCTTTTATATGTGGATTCTAAAACAAGCAAACTCCCAAAACCAAGCTCATGGAGATGGAATGGGAGGAGAATGGGTGAAGTTGGGGGTCAAAGAGTAAAAAAAATGAAGTGCAGTTGATGTAAACCAGGAAAAAAAAAAGTATAGAAATCAGATTTTTTTTCACACTTTCTATGGTCTTAAGGTTTTGTTTTGTTTGCTTTAGAGTCTTTTTTGGTAGAGAACTAACAGTCATCTATAATAATTACTTTGGAGAAAAGAAAAATTATGCAGCTTGACTTTAGGAAGGTTGTTTAGCCACTCTTTTCCATGTCAGAACTCTGAATGTTAAAAATAAAATATGGTAAAGTAAGTTTTAAGGCAGCGATCCAAGAATATTCTCTTTGAAGTATATTTACATTTTATCATATTACTGACTACATTCTTTCCAAAATCTCTAGTAAGGAGTGTTATTCTTCAAAGATAGTTCAGAAATACTGTGCACACAATGGTTTCAGATACCATTTTAGTAAAACTATTGTTTACTATTCTCTATTTGACCTCACAGTGGCCTAAATACTTTAGAGCTTCTTGCATGAGGCAGGAAAATGAGAGAAAATACTGAAGTTTCCATTATAAAATAATGTTTTCTCAGGAAATGGAATATTTCTTTGATTCTGTACCAAGCAGAAACCCAGGGCAAATGTAATAATGATCATACTACATCTTCCTCATAAAAGACAATGAGAGTATTTCATAGTGATTTTGATGGTGTATGTGTTCTTCGTTAATTTGTGGAAAATGAAAGAATGAAATTTGTTGTTTCAGGGGAAAGAATAAAATATGCAAAACTCAAACTTTAGTTATACTAATAAAAAGAATTATAAAATCTGATGAGGGAATATATATGGACTACATATGTTTTCTTTAAAAGTACAAAACGCAAGTTGACAAATTTATAGTTTATATATCTGTTTTCCCCATATTATAGGTGAATGAACTTAGAATTATTTTCTGCTTGCCTGGAATGTATTCCTACTTACTATGAAGGATGCGCCTTTGAGTCCAGATTTTGTCCATGACAACCTGTGCCTACTTTTCTGATTTTCAATTTTCTCTTTTGTAAAAGCCAAAACAAAGTAGCCAGAGAGGCATGGGCCATGGCTCACATCTGGGACTTCCCGGCTGTCTGTACACTTGCCCTGAGTGGGCGAGGTGGGTGCTGCAGTCTAGCCTCTGCTGTCCAGCTGCTGGTGAACTCCATTCCCTCACCTTGAAAGAGCAGAAATTTGGTTCAGTTCTGAGAGATTTTCCTTCACTCCTTAGAAGATTCGAGGAAGAAATGACAGACTCTGTGGTTATGATTGACTACAGTGAACAGGAAGGAGACTAAAAGACCCTAAGGTGGTTTCCATTAAGGAGGAATTTTACCCCAGGGGTGCATTATAGTTAAGTTTCTTGGTTAACAGTCCTGTGGTTTATTAGTCTCTGACCTTGTACTGCTGTTTTGAAGCTATGTAACCTGCTCCTGATTCTGTGTCCTTTTGTTTTGCCTGCTTTTGAAAGAAGAAAAAGGTGAAAGACTCAGTTTAGGATGATACTAATTTTGCACTAAAATGTGTGAGTGGTTTGGCCACTTCAGTCTGTGGCTACCATATGATTCATTTAAAAAAATGTAGTTCTTTTGTTAAGGCTCATCTGCTGATATTCAATTTTGCCACACACGACAGATAAAGCATCTGAATAGAAATACTTAGACATATCTTCAGTGAACTCATGTCATGTGTTTTATGAATTAATCCTTAAAGAAATTCCATGACCTAGATAATATTCCAATTCTAGAGTCAAGTCCAAGTATTATAGAAATTAAATGACATTCAGAGTCAGAAGTAATACCTGCTGAGATAGATGTTGTCCTATGGGTGAAGGAGATTAGCACTCACAGACCTATTGGTTTTTCCCTTGATTCACCAGCATGCTAAGTTCTTCATTTCTGCAACATTAAGTATAAGAATAACGAGGGTACAACATAATCAAAATAGTAGCTTAACTGTTTATTTTTGAGGTATTAAAATATCTCCATTGAGTATTCAGGGCAACAATTAAGCTTCTGGTAAGGCCAAAGGGTGAGAATGTTTAAATGAATCTTTTTCTGCTATCCATTTTCAACTTGGAAAATCAATACTAATAGGGAAAGCACAAGAGCAACGGCTAAGTTCATTACACGTGATCAGAAAGGAAACACATCTACCATGTTAATGTCGCTTTCAATTTATGGTGACATTTACTGAAAATACTCTGCGATATTTAGCAAAGTTAAAAGAGATATTGCTCCCCAATTAACCAGAGGATCAAAGAGGGAAAATTAGGGAGGGAAATGTTGCCTTTTTTTTTTTTTTTTTTTTTTGAGAAGCAAAATGTTTGGAAAGGTCAGGCTTTGAGTAAGCTAACCTCCACTACTTTTAGTATTCAGGTTGACTAATGAGCACTTTACTCATCATTCTAATGGATGCATTTATGCTGAGAAGGAATAATAAAGTGTTTTTTAGTAACTGGTGCTAATAGCAACTCTATAGACAAAAACTAAATAATTTCTCTTATCTACTTAATGGTCTAAAATATCTTAGAGCTGAATATAAATTATGATTTTATACTATAATATTTTAATTAAATACTTTGGATTCATTCATTAAATTAATCACTTAACAAATATTTATTGAGCTTCTATGTGTCGAGCCCTGTTCTTGACTCTGTAGAAATTGTAGTGTACAAAGTCCCCTACCTCATAGAGCTTTTATTATAGAAGGACATTATAAGAATTATCTAGATATAGTTAAGATAAGTACTTTTGGCATCATGTTATATTTGTGATGGTACCATTTTCCCTTTCTGAACATAGATATGGAATGTATTAAAGGGATTACATAGATCCTAGCACCATTTCAAGTAATGCATGAATCCTCTCTATGTGAAAAAAACTAATAGCCATAAAACTTTAAATTTCAAGGTAGTTTCTAGGGTGCACAATACACCTTCTACTCTCTCCCCTACTTCCTCCTTAAACATATGTCACCTTGGGAAAAACATTCCCGTTTCAGCATTGCATGCAATTACAAGGATCTAAAATGGAAGGAACAAATTCTTTGTGGAAGAAAGCTATCTATAACTTTAGTTTTTAAGTGCTTGCTATTCAGGTGGTAAACAAAGTTTAGTTAGTTGTAATAGGGCCTAAAAAACACAGTAATAATAACTGCCATTTTTTAGTGACTTCTGTAGAACATTGTCTCATACTAAGTTAAAAGGTTTCATGATCAAATAAGTTGGGAAACTCAAAATAGGAGCCTCCTGCTGGAAGATTTATTTTGCACATTAATATATCAATGCTTTAAGGAGTCCTGAAATTGAGAAACCTCTTTAACCCAGTGATTCTCAAACATATTTGGCCAGAGAACTATTTTCACATACCAATAACTAACATTTAGGGAAAAACTCTTCTCTAAAAAAAGACTGACTCTGGACCATTGCAACAACAGGATTCCCTCAAGATTTCACTAGGATGCTGTTTTGCTATACATTCTAATACTCTGAGGAAGTTCATAATTATAATACTGCTTACCTCCAATGTCTGTAATTGGCCTTTAGGATGACTGGCATCTTTTTCTGCTCTTGAGAATACAAATCTGTTCAGCCTCCCCTTGTGACTGAACACGTTTGTTTCCTTTCTAAGTAAAATACAGGGTGTTGTATCCTACTGAGTCCCATCTTGTTTGCAATATACCTATTTCTGTAGCATTTCAAGG
Source organism: Eidolon dupreanum (assembly GCA_028627145.1). Taxonomy (NCBI): domain Eukaryota; kingdom Metazoa; phylum Chordata; class Mammalia; order Chiroptera; family Pteropodidae; genus Eidolon; species Eidolon dupreanum. Next base: position 47,620,792 of record CM053513.1, read on the forward strand.
TTATTTAAAATTTCTCCTCGTAGTAAGATAATATTTGTTTTTTTTCCAGTTTTCATCAAAAGCAATTTGAGGATTAAGTTATGTCACCTGCTGAGTTTTATCTTTCACAGTTTAAAATCGGCTCTCTCTGGACAACAACATTTACTTGTTAGCATCCAAAATACTGATTTTCAGTTCCTTATGTTATCTAAATTTCTATTAAGAGCCACTTAAGACAGAGATAGCTTCTGCCTTTTAAGACCTGATGCTCCTTTAACAATCAAAACATCCAATGTCTGCCTCTCCTGGCACACTAATGTCTGCATAATACCTATCAACTAGTGAAATATTGCAGCTTGTTTTGAAGTCCATATTGTATTAAAATAAATGCCAATTTTAAGGTAATCCTGATGTGATTTCCTTAAATAGTAGGTAAAGATGGATGAAACCCTCATTTTTTTGTACGGTAAGGAAGTTTACCACAAAGATGCTGCCTGGGATTCTTATGGAAAGTAGCGTAGAGGAAACAAGTGAAGTAACTAAAAAGAATTCCTAAAATAAAAGATAATCAGATGTAAAACAGGAAATGTCAGATAATAAGGCCAATTTTCTCCTCAAAGAAATGGAAATCACAGGTGAACCATTCAGTGAGTATATAGAACTTCAGATTCACTCAGATCTCTGTGGGTATGAAATACTACAGAACTTCTGACTTTAATTGCTGGATGACAAGTAGAGAAGAGAGAGCCATTATTTTCTTTAGAGTCTTAATTTATGCATTGGTTAGAGCTTACTCAGGCTTCCTAAGTCTAGGAGAGCAGAGCAGTATTCTGGGAAAAGACCACCTCTTTCCTAGCAATTGTTGTATATTGTTTGTTTTTTTTTTTTGCTAAGAAACCCCTTCCCTTTACCTTTGGCAATGAAAAAATGCCTTTTGTGGAAATAAGTAGAAATATATTTCTAGAAGAGAAAAAGAAGCTGACATGATAGTTTACTTCCTATCTACAACACAGATACTTAGATTTACCTGAAACCAGCAAGTTAATCGTATCAAGTCAAATCAGTTAACTGGCAAAATATGAAAACAATGTTTTTCTATGTTGCAGGCAGTTATTGACTACAGTTATTTTATTGACTATATCTCTCTGTTTTTCTTGTTTACTTTTAAACTCCTGAATGAGTGTTTACTTCACTGAAAAAGCTATAGATGAAATCTTGTCAAGTTTAATTTTTGTAAATGAATTTACATGCCTAGGTGTGTTTATGTTTTGTTGGAAGACTGGTAACATATTCCATTTGATATGGCTAATACAAGAGCTTTTGCTTTCATTTTGGGTTCTCTTATTTTCTTTTTTCCCCCCGATAGACAGTATTGTATACATCATGTTTTTATACATGGGCCACCACGTTTGACAGAACAACAGGTCTGTTTCATTTCCTCATTGAATAAATCAGCGAAAGATTCTAATAAAGTAACAAATCTTTCACAGAATGAACAATGCTAAGACCGCTGGTCTCCTACATTTCCTCTCAGACATCCTCTTTCTTCCCATAATTCATATGCAGGAGTCTTTCTTTTTGATTTTGAAACTTAATGTTTAGTTAAGTTATGATGGGAAGATTGGATATCTTTAGAAGGTAGCTGAAGTGGCAAATTGTGATATTTTTCAAAGCACTGATTGAAAAGATGCTGAGTTGTTTTGGGGTTGGGTTTGAAATCAGGAGTTTCCTAGATGATCCTCAAACTCTTAGGGGGAAGTTACTATTTTAATGGATAAATAATTCTACTCATTTAAAAAACAGACATGTTATTTCTTTAAAAGGCTGTTTCTACGTCTTTTCTCCCCAATTAAAAATCTCTCATTTTGTAGATGTGGCTTTAATTTGAAGCAATATGGTATTCTCTTTTTTCCCCCATTTTAACTAAACAAACTCTGTAAGAATTAGCTTTGAGTTATTCCATCTGTGGACTTTTAATTTTGTCATAAAAACACAGAAGCCTGGCAGGGAACTCTTTCCAACTGGCTACATGTATCATCTTGTCTGAAAGCTGGTTAAGTAAGTATGGCATTTAAAATGAAATAAAAAACTTCATTTATGGAACTAGTTCACACAAAGTGTTTGCCCACTTCTTTGACCATCTGTTTATGTTGACAACTACCGCCCCGCATTGTGCCAAAGTGCCCTTGGCTATTAAAAACAATGTTTTGTGTGTGAGTGGTGTGTGTGTCCTCACACATGTATGTGTTTCTAGGGTGCCATTTTCTTGAGAAATGTCTTGTTAAAGGTTTCATATGATCCACGAGGAGATATTTCAGGTCAGTTGCTATTCAGGAAACATTGCCCTGAAAATGCTATAAGCCCACTCATTTTTAAAAAAACTCTCTTCACTCCCACCCAGCCTCCCCACATATTGAGATTTCTTTTGAAAGACTTTGAATATATTATCAAAATACCTGTTGAGTTTGGCTAGCCTGGTAATGATATTATGTGATGAAGGTAAATCCAAATAAATCTAAACCTTTCTGAGTACAGAGTGCTTTGGAATGACTCAGGAATTCTAAACTGTTGGCAAGACGCTTTCTGCTAATAGGGATATCCGAGTTGATATTTAATTCACCAGATGACAGGGTAACCCTTCTTTTACATTTAACAGTGTAAATAAAGTCTTTGGGGGTCAAAATGGCCTCCTTGTAGATAAAAAACTGTGGATGCAGGGATTGCCAATCTGGCATCATCATTGGTTTTTACACTTTGAACAGCTATTTATTAAAGGTTTGAAACAACTACTTACTAAAAGCTAACCAGTGCACACGCTATTGTAAGTACTGAGCATTGTAATTGTAATTCTAGTGAGGAGGAGGGGACACATATGATGAGAAAGATAAGACAGCTAAGAGATAGATTTTATCAAGTGGAGATAAAAATGTTATAGGAGTTCCAAGGATAGAGAGGTCTTGATTAGCTGCTGAGTGCCAATGACAAGTCAGTTTCTATTCTGGAAGGGGTTCTTCACCTTCTCTTTTCTCAAGGCCCCTCAATTATCTGGAATGTACAGTGGGAGCAATTGAGAGGTTCCTAACTTCCCCTGAGTGTTTCAATACATATAATAATACTAGAGGAACATAATGAAAGCAGTGATATTTGTATACTTAAGTAACTCACAGGGATACAGTGCAGGCCTAGAAACAAATTAAATGAATGGTTTGGGGACTGGTATAATAAGCCGTCCCAGAACTCTTTTAGGTGAGATTGAGTGGGTATCCTTTGTCTGGTTCTAATCTATAATTATTATTTTTATTATTACATTTTAATCCTCTAAGATGAGGTGATTTTTTTTAAACCATTTGGTTTGTTAGCTTTTCAAATAGGTTTTCAAATAGGTTTGCTTTTTCTCAAATAATTTTTCATGTTTTACCATCGGTTGCCATAGATTTCTTTCTCAGAGCCTGGGCTGGGCTGAATAACAGATATCATTTGTGACAGCTGTAAAGTGAGGCTAACAAACGCCCCAATGAGGATGTACTGTGCCAGGCTCATCTATCCAGCTGAATTTGCATTGTGAGTGCAAATAGCTGTATGTCATGGCCCACTGCTGCCCAGGGCTGGAGTCATTTATTTAATAACTCAGTTCACAGGCATTACAGGGCAACTGCAGCATTTCATATTATTCAAGACAAATAAGAAATAAAAAAAAAAAGCTTCATGGAGAAAAGTAACATTTTTGTTCTTCTCATTGACTGCGGCTGTTTAAATTCTGAGCATGACAGTTACTCCTGAGGTGTAAAATGTTAATAGTTTCTATTAAGTATGGAAACTCTACTTCCAGCTGTGTCACTTGCTGGCATGCAGTTTTTCTTTGTGTTTATTGGGAAGGATTTTTAAGATGTGTTTTTCCCCCTAACCTCCACTATTTAAAGTACAGACCATTCATGCATTTTTAGCAATTTGGACCTGCTTCTAATAGTTGATTCTTAGAAATAATTGTGAGAAAATGTATTAATGACAACAGAAAACTTGGTGTTAAATACACATGGTTTATTTTTCCCTTGTAATGAAGTTCCTCCCCTTTCTTTGGATCCGTCCTGAATACCTACACTGACTGTACTACAGTAACTGTACTTAGGAAAAAATAAATCTTTGTAAATCAAGTAACTGTACTACAGTTCGTGTAGATATTCAGCCTTATTTTAATACTGCAGAGTTGTCCTTGAAACAGCAAGCTTCAAGTAAAACAACAACAAAAAAAGAATTATTTTTACAGGGAGGCAACAAGTGTTAAATAGCCATATAAAATCAGTTGTATTTAAAATACAGAGTCGTAACTGTTAATGGTGAAATTTTTACCCTTTGGAGATGTAAATGCAATAAAACATATTTTTCCTATGATTTATCTCTTAGCACCTTTTATTTTGCGTAGTAGAGTTTTAAGACATTTTATGAATGAATGATATACCTGTTCAATGAAATCACACTGATGGAAATAAACAAAGGAAAAGTCTAGCTTTGGAAAGTGAGCATTAGAGAGTAACCATAAACATCGTAATCAAGACAACCAATTCTTTGATTTGTTTTTCCCAAGTAAAGGAATTTTCTTCCAAAGAGGATTTTGAATACTTAAGAGCAAGTCAAAATTAGAAAAGTTCAATGTAAGCTTTAACTGGGGAAAATAAAAACTTCTGGCCACAGGCTTTTTCTCCCTACCGTGACTTTTACAACTGTTTATACTTCATTTATAAAATGTGTAGCTGTATACATAGCTTTAAAGTTGTTTGCGTTTATATTTACCTGTAAAATAAAAGCTCCTTGAGGCAGATTTGTGTCTTTTTTATCCCATTGTTTTGCGCTTCTGGTAGCCCAGTAATTGTTAAATAAACAAAAGCTTGTTTTCACATGGTCTTTCACAATACTGAAGTTGGGAACTGCGAAAACGCTCCTGTGGGCATTCCTTGATCTATCAGGTTAAACACATAGACCTGCAAGCAAACAATGTCAGTGCGATGGGCTTGGGTTTGAATGTGAAAGTGCAGTGGGAACTGGTCAAAAGTCTGCCTGAAGAATTTGGGAGGATTCACAGAAGAAATAAAAGACTGGCATGAGCTTAAAAATTTATATAGTGGAATCCAGTTATTGGGGGTGGGAAGATATAAGAGCAGATACAAACAAATGGTGGTATGAGAATGCATGGCTTATTTAGGAAGCTTCCATATAACTGGATGGGAAAGTAGTAGGAAGCACACCTAGAGAGACAAGAAGAGGCAGGTTGGGTAGGGAACTTCATATCTGCTAGACTTATACCTAGTAGATGACAGTAACATGGAGGATTTTAGGCAGGAACTAATTAAACATTTTAGAAAGATATTTTGGTAGTAGTGAGAAAAAGGTATCGTTGGCAAGACCAGAAGCTGGAAGACCAGTTGTTGTCTGCACTATAAAAAAAGGTCACATTGCCATTCCCCACCCTGTTTACCGGGATTACCTTCCAAACAAAATACTTTCACTTGACTCCTTGTCTAATGGGTCTGCTTCTAAGGATCCCAAACTGAAACAATTTATTGAGAGGCAGAAGTTAATGGAATGCGGAAGTTAGAAGATACAAAAAAAGAGAGAAGAAATAATCAATGGAGCAAGAACTTCATGAGTTGAGAGAGGAGTGGTGGTGATATAGGGGTCTTAAGGAGAGCAGTAAAGGGAGCTGTAATTGGGAAAAGAAAAGTGAAAACTTGCAGAGAATTATGAAAGGTTCAGGTGAGCTGGATGCTGTAATTGATGTTGGGTGGCAAAAAGACAGTTAAATTATTCATGAAGCACACCAAAGAAGTATTTAATAAACCTACTTAAACACAAAGTATAAAAATGTCATTTATCCTGTAGATATTGGTATTTCAAAATTTGGAGGAAAACCCAGTTTCAAACATAATGAAACTTAAAAGTTATTTCTCTGTGAATTGCAAAACTAAAGAATAAAATTGAATGTGTAAGAAAAAGTTCTTATTTTTTTATGGATTGATTTATAAAGATGAGTTTTTACGAAAAGTATTTTAAAGTAAATTTATTTCCATTTGGCCTAATATGTGAAACCATTAAAAAAAAAATGACAGTATTTGAAGAGACTTTCAAATATAAGAGTAAAATTTCAGATAACAAATGGGGTATTACAATTTAAAATTTTCAGCTCATTGTGTTTTCTTCACTTGTTTTACTCAAAAGCACAGATTAAACTGTTAGTAATTCACCTTAAAGGACGGAGGGCAAGAATCAGAATAGTGATTCCTTCATTTATCAACCTATACTGATAATCATGCTGCTGCAGTTGCTATGCATGATACTCAAGCTAAACCAAAAAAGACTTAGTTCTTCTCCTGGAGAAGCTGACACTTTAGTAAAAGGAATATACATGTAAAGAAATAATTACAACGTAGTATCTTGAGCAAGAGTTAAAGTCTTTCTGTATGATGAGACTTTGAAGGTTCAGGGTGGCTATTTAAGGATGAATAGATTAATAGCGTGACTCTGGAAGGCTAGGACATGTGCCTAGAGGGGCAAAGTTGGGCAGAGGGGTTGGAAAGAAGGATGAGGACTGAGGTTAGAAAGGAAGGGCCAAGATTTGCAAGGTTTTAGTGGCACATGTATCGGTTAAGATTATGTTCTGCTGCAAAAACAGAAGATCCTACTCTAGGGGCTTAAGCAAGAGTTGGTCTTACATACCTGGCAGTCTCAGGTGTTTATTTAATAAACGCTACCATGTAGCACGTTGGAAAACTACAAGGAAGTTTAGACAAAAAGTACTTGTAAGAAGGAGAAGGGTTCTATCTTATCTAAACATTTCTTTGGCAGATAAAAGTGAGAGATTCAATTGGAATAACACATTCCATAATTCAAGATCTTGTGCTTCTGATAACAGACAAGATAATGTTAATTGGCAGTTAATTACCCTAGAGCTTTGGACTCGCCTAAACTACTAAATAGCACAGAATAAATAAGAACCTATAGAACTGGACTCTCAAGAAGGACTTAACAATAAGAAGTCGATAAATATAGCAAGTGGTCACTTACAGTGGGAGTTGAAAGTTTATTTAATTCTTTATGTGGATGACCTTAGCTTATATAATTTTATTTTTAAAATGTGTGTTTGGAATACATTTTTATTCTACATAAATGGATATTTATAAATATGAAAAACAGTTGTAAGCTTAAACACAAAAATGCCTTATTCATTTTTTTTGCCTTTTTAGATCTTTAAGAAAATTTAATCTATGGTATTTGATAAGCTACTTTAATGAAACACTACTAACTGGAATGTTAAATAGAATGTTAAATAGAATAGGTAAAAAAAAGCTCTTTCATTATTTCTGCATTAACCTATGTAAAACACACAAAACCTGTCATGTCATTACTTTGCTTAACAACAACAACAAAAATAAATAAAAAATACCAGTGTCTCTTCTTTGCCTAGGGAAGTCACCACAGTTTGGCCTAACTCTGCACTTCCAGGCTGTTCTGCATCTTTATGCTTTGTTCACATGGACTTTCTTACCATGCCCTAAGTAGAGCCCCTGCCCCTTTAATACCTGTGCCCCCTATATTGGTCTCCATGCCCAGCATACTTCTCTGTCCTTGCACTCCAGGAGCATTTATGCTCACATCTCATCTCCATAAAGTTCCCTGTAGCCACCAGAGAGAATTATTAATGACCCTTCTCTGTATTTTCATAACACTGCTAAGCTTTGTGTGTGTGTATGTGTATAACAATAATGAATTGGGCTTTAATCTTTTCTAACGCTAAAGTTTAATTTTGATGTACTATATTTGAGTTGGAAGGAGACTTAGAGATCAGCTGGGACAACCTTTTCATTTCACCAGAATCAAGTGAAATTTGAAGGGACTTGTCCAATTTACTATTTCTGGTGAGTCCTAGGACTCAAACTAAAACTGTTTCCTGGATCTGTGCTTTTTTCATTATAATATGCTGTAGCCATGTGGTAGACAGAATAATTGTTCTCAGTACCCACCCTCTGCCCACACACACTTTAAGATGTCTACATTCTATTCAGTGGGATTTGCGAGTATGGTAAGTTATATATGACAAAGGGACTTAAGATCATAGATGGAATTAAGGTTGCTAAAAATAACTGAATTTAGAATAAGGTTATCCTGGATTATCAGGCTAGGCCAAATATAATCACAAGGGTCCTTTACATGTGGAAGAGGAAGGCCAAAGAGCATCAGAGTGATGTGAAGTGATAAAGATGTGACTGGCATTCACTGACTTTGAAGATGGAAGGGGAACATGAGCCAGAAAATGTGGGAAACCTTTAGAAGTTGAAAAAGGCAAGAAAATGGATTCTTCCTCAGTGTCTCCAAAAGGAATACAGTTTCGTCAACACTTTGATTCTATCCCAGTGAGACCCATTGCAGCTTTGACTTCTACAACTAAAGATAATAAGTTTGTGTTGTTTAAAGCTGCTGAGTTTGTGGTAATGTGTTATAGCAGCAGTAGGAAACTAATACAGACACTGAAGTCCAAATAAGGTTGAATGGATAATTCAAAGTTTAATAAAGAGGAATTTAATTACTAGGATATTTTTATAAAGGTATATTTTATTTTTACAACTTTTATTCTGAAATTTTTGGTTTTATTCATTTATTCACCTGAGTCACTATTGAATATGTGACATTTACTGTACTAGCATTGTGGTGGATTGAATTATTGGTGCTAATGTTTTTGTCCCTTACCATGGCTTCATTATGGATGAAATGTATTTTCTTGTCCTTTGACTTTGGATTTGGCCATGTGACTTGGTTTGGCCAATGATAAATGGACAGAAGTGATAGTGTGCCAGTTTTGAGCCAAGGCATAAGAAGCCACACATAATTCTGTTTGCTCTCTTAAGCCTTTGAATTCCATTGTCCTGAGAAGAGCTTCCCCTTGTCTTTTGCTCCCTAGCCTGAACAGCACACAAAACACTTCAGAGTACCCAGCTGACCCACAGGTCTGTGAGCAAAATGAAAGCTTATTTTTTTATTCCACTGATATTATTGAGTTTGTTATACAACCTTGTTATGGCAGTAATTCACTGGTATGGTGGAAGCCAATGGTCTAAACACACTTTTATAAGGGCCTTAATAGAGATGTATGCAGTATAATAGAGGTATTTTAGAGTACAAAGGAGAGCTGCATCAAATAGATAACTCTGAGAGAGTTAAGAAAGGCTTCCTGGATGAAGTGACATTTGAGCTGAGTCATAAAGGATGTATAAAGTGTAGGCTGATAAAGTGCGGGTGGGTAAATAGGAAAGATTATGCAGAATAAGCATAATACTGTTAAGCAAATTTAGAGGGAATTTAGAGTTTCAGCTGAAGGAGCTGGTAACTATGCCCCTGATTTACTTTGGGTTTGCTTTTTAAATATTTTTTCCATAGAATCTGCAAAGTAGTATTTCTTAGGTAGTTTGTTAAACAGATATCATGTCTGCTTTCTAGGATGATCATCATAAGATTATGGTATACCCTTTTATGAATGCAGAAGGAGTAAGAAACGAAGATAGACTTGTTTTAAGATGCTCCTCATGGACCAGGTAGAGTGTGTGCCTCCTTCGTGGGGTTGATCAATTCTCTTTCTCTTCCATGGTGCTCCAGAGGACACTACCAAAATCATGCCTTTTTTTCTGAGATTACTTTTAATGCGGAATTGTTCTTTCCAGCTGAATTGTTCCTGGCTCAGTTGGATGTCAAGAAATCTTAATTAAGCGTGAGTGTCTTTAACCAGTAAGAAGAATGAATAGATTCTAGAAGACTATGACCATATTTGTAAACGGTGTCACTGGTGGCACTAATAAGACCAAAGCCATTATTTTATTTCTTTAGTAGTTTGGTCTCTACTAAGCTTTGGGGCATCTTACTAGATTTGGGTACTCTAACCCTAGTTAGCCATTTCCCAAATGCACACTTTAAGCCAACAGGGAAAGAGAGGAAGCATAGAGTCTTCCCCTTCTAGGGAAAACAGTATAATTTTCCAAAATGATCCAGGGTCACTAGTATTTTTGGAAGACATATATGTCATGATCAATCACTATTTCAAAAGAGTTTTGAATTCCTTCAACAAGAACAGTCTTGGGAATATTTAAAAGCATGTGTGCATTGCAATGTCTGTTGAATCTCACTAAATCATATCTGAAATTTCCAATTTTCATTCATATGTATTTTTGTTACTTAAGAATTTTTATGTTCACATACCCAAGTTCTATGCAACCTGCAGGAAAACATGCATACTCTTTATGGTGAAGAGCATGCAATTCTAGCATAAGCAGGGTTGAAGATATTAATGAAGAGGGATCTGGAAGTGTAACTAGTATGATCTTATATTTAAACAATTCACAAATAAATACCATGGTTAGATTTAGATACCAGATGTCAAACCACATAGTAATGCAGATACAGTTGCTTGCCTTCCTGTCACTGGTCGCCAGAATGAAACAGATGGTTAAAAAGATATGTAGCTGAGGCAAGGCATGGAAATAGGAAACCACGGAGCAGAAATTCTGCCATTTAAGCAACAGTAATTTTCTAGTCTGGAAAACCTGGCTGTTTTATACCTCCACTTATGCACTTAAGCAGTTTAAATGTGAAACATAGCAAAAATAGTCCAAGCAAGGCTGGCAACTTGCAAATTTTGCAATGCATAATTACATCTCAAAAATCTCGGAGGCAGACGCACAGCAGTAAAAAGTAAACACTTGTATGCAGTTGAACACAATTATGTGGTGGTTATTACCTAAGCTCATTATAGCTTCAGAAGGGGCTCTGTGAACTTGTGCTCTAACTAGCAGGTCAGGCAAAATGCAAACAAGAACCAAATTTGAAAGCAAGGACAAAAAACCAGATACAATTTAGACTGGGAGTCTATAATTTGGCTTTTAAAAATAATCCTTAGCAAGAATCATCTTCATTACAATAATGGCTTGTTTATTCTGCACAACTTGTTTGCAATTATAGATCCTCTTTCAAAGCTGATTTCAACAAGAAATAAGAGCATGCAACAAAAGGGAGAGCTTTGTGGTCGGTCAGTTGTTATAATTAGAGTGGATGCATATATGTATTATAAAACCATTTATGCCTTTACTCCAAATCTTTTAATTTCAGATTTCTATCACTGAAATTGAAAGCCTCAAATAGTCTATTCTAAAGAAATCATTATAATTGAATTTCTAATGAGGGTGTCTATGGAGCTTTGTTCTTAGTATTTCCATTATAGGACCAGAGACCTATGCATCTATTATGATCAGGTGACCATGAAATGATGAGCTACAGCTGTTACAGGACATGTCTCTGCTGGTACTTAATTCATAGCAAATACACATTTTATTGCTAATGTATTTTCTCATTCATTTCTCCAAATATTCATTCAGATATTCATGGGGTACCTGCAGCAAGGAGACATAGGTCATGGTTAAGGATGCCAGGCTGCCTGAGTTTGAATACTGCCTCTGTCATTTACTAGTTGTGTGACCTTGAGCCTTTGTGCCTCAGTTTCCTCCTCTTTAAAATGAGGATGAATTTAGTCTCCCTCATAGGACTATTGTAAAGATTAACTGTTAATATACCTAAAGAGCTTAGAAGATTTCCTGGCACATAGTAATAATATGGTACTTATTAACAATATTTTCTGGACCATGGGGGCAGAATGGTGAACAAGGTGGATTTAGTTCCTACTCTCATAGAACTTATATTCTGGAGAAGAAGGAAAAAGGGATTTTAAGTAACTAATCATCCACTTAATTATATATGTGAAAATACAATAAGGGAGTATAAAAGTGTGAAGATACTGTATAAACTTAGGACTTGACCTGTTCTGGGTAGGTTTTTAGCTTCCATAAGGAGGTGACATTAAAGACCTGACGGGTGAGTAGGAATTATTTAGGAGAATAGGTATTATGAGAATATTTAGGGAAGTTGCTCTCCATATAGGAGCAATAGGAGAAATGAAAGTTTTTATGTGAGAAAGGGCCTAGAACTCATAAGTGGCTGGAAGCAGCTCAGTTACAAAAATGACTTGCTCATGAATTGAGGGTTTTTTTCCATTATGATGACATTGGTTAACGAAATCCAGTAAGTTTCAGGTGTACAATTCAACAGTAAAGCATATATATATTGCATTGTGTGTTCACCACCCATAGTTAGATTTCTTTCTGTCACCACATATTTGACCTCTTTTACCCCATCTACCTTCCCCCAGCCCCGCCACCCCCTCTACCTTCTGATAACCACTAGTCTATAGTCCATGTCCCTGAGTCTCTGTTTGTTCTGTTTATTTGTTGCTTTTAGGCTTATGTCCCACATATAAGTGATATGTGATTTTCAACTTTTTCTGTCTGGCTTATTTCTCCTAGCATGATTATTTCAAGTTCCATTCATGTTGTCGCAAATGGCAGTGTTTCATCTCTTCTCATGGCTGAGTAATTGAATTAAGTTTTCTTATCGTTGATTCCTCTTGCTTTTCCAGTTAGACTTTTCCATGCTTTGTAAACCCTTTTACCATGCAAATCACTGTGAAACCCTTGGTTTTTCATGGGCGCAGATGCTTTCACATTCTTACCAGCTCATGACCAAGTTGTTTTTCACTGTACTTTGTTGGTTTCAAAGCCCCAATACAAAAATGCATGAAATAGGTGTGTAAGATGCTATATATAATAAATACATGTAGATTTGTATATATGTGTATATAACATATTAACTTTATAATATGTTTTTTACTAGTTGGCTTCAGACCGTATGTAAAATTTCATGTTCTGACTTTTTCTTAAAATTTTCATGAGCTTTTATTTTTTTATGATATTACTTGAAAATATGGTTTTTAAAACTTTTAAAATATAATGCACAGCTGTTCTTTAATTCATTTACCCATTTGACACTCACAGTGTTCCCAAATTTTTATCATTATAGGTAATGCTATAAAAACATTTTTCTAGAACTCTTTGGGCAAATCTTAGAGTAGATTCTTAGGAATAATATTGCCATATCAAGGACTATAGACTTCTTTTTCAGGTTCTTTGTACGTGTAGCAAATTGCTTTACAGAAATAGCACATCACATTCACCAACAGTGAATGAAGTTGCTGATTTCAATACTTTTATACAGGACTGAGTACTGATAACTAAAACATGGAATCTTGTTTTAATTTACAACTATTTTTATTACCATTGTTTTCTCTGTTCATATTTATTTCACTTTCTCCATGAATAGTCATATTTTGCCTTTTGCCAGTTGTTCTACTAGAATACTGATCTTTTCACACTGATCTGTTAGAGCTTTTTTTATATTGAAGATAATAACCCTTTGCCTGTTATGTGCATACAAATTTTTTTTTCACTTTCTCATTTTTATTTTGATGTTTATATATTTAGTGTATATGACTTTTTAATTTTTATGTGATTGACTCTATAGATGATTCTGTTTAGTTTTCTCTTCATTTGTTTTTGTGGTTAAAATCCTGCTCACCTGCCCTCTTCAACTATACCATGTAAATTTTCCATTTCGATTCTCTAAAATATTACCTCTAAATTTAAGCTCTGATATACAAATATAGAATGAATGATGAATATTTAAACCACCTTCAAGTGCTTATTGGGTTATTTACAGACATTTCCCAGTGAATGATATTGTGAGGCTATCAAAGTAACAACGTTGGTGTCCTTTCTAGTATTGTTTTTCTCATTACATTTTGAGGGGAAGCAGAGTTTACCACCCCAAATATGCCTTTTGGGATACTGATTATTTTAAGCTGGTTATTTTAAAGTAAAGAAAGACTCAGGAAAAACCTATGACCTTCCTTCTAAATGCCTTAATGGAATATAGGTTGGGGACCTGCTCTATGAAGGAAGATATCATCACAGATAACTACAGTTTAATATAAATTAGTGTGTGATCGAGAAGAACCTAGCAAGACCCATTTATTCAAAGTCCTCTTTGTGTCCCATTGTTAAAGATGGCTCAGCTAACATTTATTTACCAAACTTTTGCCTTTCCATCTCCATGTGAATTGCCTTCCTGCCCTCTGAAGTCTCAACCACAACCCCCACCCTGCTTCTCCTCATAATATGTCCAGAATGGCACACAAGCCTCAACTGCCCAGTGTGTTCCTGAGTGTCATATTCTTATGGCACCCCTACATGTACATCCATAATAAATTTTGGACATTCTCTCCTTTTTATCTGTCTCATGTTAATTTGATTATTAGCCTATTCAGAAGAACTTAGAAATATGGGAGGAAAGTAATTTTTTTTTCACTCCCACAATTTTCAAACAGGTGAGTCCCGGGATGTGTAAGCAGCATTTACTGTTTCTTGTGTTCTATAATGTTTTCTTCACCTGGACTTCAGGTTTCTGGTTTTACATGAACATAAAATGGAATTTATCTGAAAGGCTTTTTATTGCCCATTATGTTAACATTCATAGAACCAGAAACATCCAGTATTAAGATGTGAGCTGGTAAATAATTTGGACCTGCTTATTAATATATAGGAATGTTTCAGTTAGGTTTACAATTGTATGTATGTATGAATGTATGTATGTATGTATGTATGTATGTATATCTTTATGGTGTTGTACATAAAACACTTGAAAGCTAAAACTGGTTTCTGTGGCTGTTTAAAGTTTTCTTAGAGCCATACAATTATCTGGTGTACTCTTTAATGTAACCTTTTTATTAGTTAAATCAACTAAGAATTTCTCTGTTTACTTCAGTGGACTTTTTATGCATGTAGAAAATAGGGATGTTAAAAACATTACATGTATGCAAGACAAATTTATTTGTTGATCCATAATGATTTTAAACAAATATTTTAGAATTTGTTTAGTATAATTTTTGTACTAAATTTCTTTCTGTTGTTTCAATTTATTTCAATAATGTTGACACTGACAATTTTAGAGCTTTACTTTCAGAATTATCTTCAAACCAGTTTATAAAATATCTAGGTCTCAAAAAAGAAAAACGTTTACAACAGAAACTGATTTCCTCCCTTATTTATTAGATTTGATCAAATTGTGAAAATATGACTCAATTTTAGGATAGTCAAACAATTGTAAATTTAAACTTTGAAGTCATTAGAAGCATCTCACGACACATACATACACACTGTAAAATATAGTTGAGGAAACTTTGATGAATATATTAGAAAATAGTAAGAGACTGTATTATCCTAAAGTGGTGTACATGCTTCCATGTTAGAGGTAGGTTATAAATTTGTTTTTAAGCTTACCCGTAGTTAAAGAAAGAAACAAAGTCAATTACATAATGCAGTCTCTATAAGACAAAAACACACCATTGTCTGGGAAAAGCACACTTTTTCTGATATTGAGGTTTTTGTCCTAAATTTCCTGACCTAAACATTTAAATGTCAGAAAACACTACACATAAAATAAAAAGCAGATAAACTGGGAAATATTTCAGATGTGGCACTCAAAGTGTTGATAGCTCATGTACTTTAATGACAAAAAGATGAACCCTCTAATAGAAAAAGCTATAAGGGACATGAACTGGCAATCCTCAAAAAAAAAAAATATAAATGGCTAAAAAATATTTGTTAAAACACTGTTCTCATTATAAATAATAGAAATGCAAATTGAATCATCAAATAGAAGTCAGTTTGTTACATATCAAGTTGACATAAAATATTAATTTTTTTTGTGAAGAATCAGGAAACTGGTAGTCTTAAGCACTGCTATTAAGTATGTAAATTGATATAATTTTTCTTAAAGGTGTTTGTGCAATACATATAAAAACTCTTAGTCCACCTGACCATTTGACTCATCAATTCATCTATTAGCAATATATCATCAGAAA
Organism: Eidolon dupreanum; assembly: GCA_028627145.1. NCBI lineage: Eukaryota > Metazoa > Chordata > Mammalia > Chiroptera > Pteropodidae > Eidolon > Eidolon dupreanum. The sequence continues at coordinate 47,636,612 of CM053513.1, forward strand.
ATAATCTAAGATATAGACAAAGATTTGGTAGCTGCAAAAAAAGCTCATAGCAATATTATTTATAATAAATACTTTCAAGACTCAACAATGAACTTTTTACTTTAAAAAATCATGGAACATCTCATATCAGAATAACAGTGGAACTATAGATAAAAATTTCTTGGCATGGCAATGTATTCACAATATACCTATTAGAAAGAAATCATGTTATGAAACTATATAAAATATTATTCTGTACCTAATGTTATGGATTGAAGTGTGTTCCCCCCAAATTGTTATGTTGGAGCCTTAATCTCAATATATATATTTCATTTTGAAGATAGAGTCTTTAAAAGGTGATTAAGATTAAATCAAGTTATAAGAGTGGGGCCCTAATTCCATAGGATTTATTATGGCAGTCTGACCAGAATAATACACCAAGCATGCTCCTTAATACATTAGCATAGAAAACTGGCCAACAAAGTCACTCCAAAGAGTTATTATTAGTGACCATTGGATAGTGGGGATTATGAATGTTTTTAACAGCTTTCTTCATTTTTCATACTGTCTTCTAATATTTCTCCAATAATTTATACTGTTTTGTAAAAAACAACAACAACATTGCTTTCCATTTAAAAAACAAAAAAGAGGATTCACTGTTGGTGAGGCTGATGATGTCTTCAGCAACTCCTCTATAATATGCCTCCTAATGATGATCTTCAATTATACTTTGGCATCAAATATTTCAGTGTGATTTCTTCTCAAACAAATTATACAAAGGTAAAATTATGGCTTTTAATCATGGCATACCGATCAAGTTTGAAATTCAGATATATAAAGAAATATAAGAACTTGTGACCATCAGGCAATCTTCAGTAAATAAATATCATAAAACTTGACTTTTAATAAGAATTAGACAGGAGTGGCAGAACGTCAAGGTGACCAAGGGCTCCACTGTGGAACCGGACATCCTGCTTTTATTCTCATTTGGCCCCTTATGATTTCCAGAAAGGCATTTAAACTACCTAAACCTCATTTCCTGATCTGAAAATAGTATAATAATATTAGCTCTCTTATAAGATTGTTGTAGGAATTAAATGTGATAACATTGAAAAAGAACCTACTGTAGAACTTAGCTGCTAGGGTGCACATAGTAAATACTAAATAAATGTTAATTATAAAATAGTATGATTAACTGAGAGTTCAAGGTTATATTTTCTCTGAAGGAAATATTCTGTGAAGGACTTCAAATACAGCTGTTCTGCATTTCTGACTGAAGCAGCTACATACGCTTTTCACATCTGTTATTATTAGTTCATATATAAAATTTAAGCCTCTAAACCAAAGTTTTTCTTTAATAGATGGTCACTCTGCCTTCATATTAAAAAAAAAAAAAAGGAAATTCAGCCCAGGAAGTAGTTCTAGGCTATTAAAAAATAATAAAAATAAAACAAAACATAAATCAGTTTTGTTCCTAAATTAATATCCATAGTTTTATAACTTAATATTTTATAACTAAGGTAATAGTCATATCTATATAGAGTTATTTATATTTCATGTATTAGAGTATTTTGTCTCTATAGGATTATGTCTCTTTATAGAAATTCTTTTTAGGTTGAAAGTTTTAAAAAATAAAGAAATCATACATAAAACTAATCATTTGGGTTTTATTTAACAATAAAAATCTCCCCCAAATCTAGATACCAGTAAATTGTCAGTGAGCTTAACAAATTATCTATATAACTACTGCAGAACTATCCTTTACTTCTGGAACAATTTCAGGCTTGCATAAATTTTTTCTTGATACTTCATATAATTGCAGGGACCATGTACTAAAGGGCTATATGCCTTACTGCCTAAAATTTGTAAATGGACAGGCTGGTGAGAAGTTTGTGGGCTGAACAATTTTTCGAAAATGTTACTTGGATGGCACCTTTTCGTGAAATATATTTTAAAAACTTAACAGCACCAAGTGGCCTAAATGAATTAGGATCCCTCCCCAAACCCTTAAATTAATATCAGGAAGCAATTTAGATACCAAGGAGAATAGAGTTCAATGTGTTAGTAAGATGAATAATTGAAGCTTTTGAAGTGAGTAATAGATCTTACTAAGTGATTACTTCCTTATAAATTTCTAAACAAGAAGTCTTCATTGAGAAATGGTTGGGATAGCTGCCATTTGTCACTTGGTCTATGCATGCTTAATCAGATGCATTTTCAGCCCACTGAAGGCTATTCAGTGTATTGTGGTGGCCTGAAATAGTTGATATATCTATTGAATACCCAACCCAACTCCCCCAGGGAGTGTCACAAACACTGAGAAGGAATTGGGTTTAATCTTGTCTTTCTGAGCCAGTACACCATTACTGTCTCGATAAACTTCAATAAAAGTTAATATATACTGGGGGAAAAATAGAGTTTTTTATTATTTTAATAGCCACTTAAGTTTACACACTTGGAATTATTTTTTAAGTTAACATTAAAATTTAACATCAGACATTGTAATTGAACCTGCAAAATCCCAGTTTTGATTACATTGATAGATCAAACTGTGCATCATGAAATTGATCAATTACTTACCGTAAATAAATGATATAAAAGGATCTAAAAGGAGAAAGTTTTATTTCCATCACCCAGACTAGTATCATAGACTTTTCTATTCCTATATTCGTGAGTATGCTTTTATATACATGAGATATTTTAATTTACCCTGTGCATGAAGCAGGCTAAAGTGGAAGGTAAGAAGACAGACTATGGAGGCAGACACTCAGTGGCCAATTATTTAACAGACCCCTCAGGTCAGTTATTTAATCTCTCCAAGCCCTTCTTTTCTTATCTCTAAAATGGTGAGAGTGGTGATACCAAGCACTCAGGGGCTTGCTGAAGATTAAATGACACAGTAGGTGCCAGGAGCTTCTGTGCAGTGACTTGCGCGTGGTAATCATTACATTCACTTGTCTATTATTGAATCCTCATCTGTTAACCTGCTCACACTATACTGTGCCTTTGCTCCTTCTAATATCTACATAATCATCATTAAAGAATTAGGTATGTATTTCTGCTTTTTAAAACCTTTGCCTACATTAGTCATCAGTCCAGAGCCAGGTTAGTGACATTGGCTGAATCGTATAAGACAGGAGATTTAGGAAAAGGAGGTCTTTTTATATTAGTGTAGTATGAAATGCTAAATATTTTCTTAAGCTTTATGAGCTTTTTTTAAATGAAAGCAGGCAGCAGATGAGAATTTATAATAGCTAAATTTCATATATTCTTATTTCTCCTTGATAATTTGTCTTTGGTAAGTATGTAATTTTTTTTCACAGTAGTTATTCTCAGCTGCATATGTATACTGCAGAAAGAAAGAGCATATGGAATATATACTGTGTATATATACATATAGAGATATTCTGGCACTGGGCATGTGAATTCACATGCATATACATACACACACTCACACTATCAGTCTATGGATGTCTATATGTGGAGACAAATGCATGTATAGATATATATTCCTTCTGCTCTTTTCATTGTGTTACGCATGTCAGAGGCAGGAAGAGTTCTGTTCTCTTCCCTATTCCCCACACCCCACAAGCTGGAGGGCCAGAAGGTGGGGCGGTACCTCAGGATAATGGCAGCAGAAGGCAAAGGGAGCAGACAGCTGGCAAGCTCTGCCCCAATATGCTTCCCTGAAAGAGGCGAGGAAATTTCATAAGATTCAATGCCTGAATGGCTCACTTTGCAGAAAAAAAAAGAAGCAAGGTAAATTCCTTAGAATGCCGTCCATTTTGATAGCTCTAGAATTGACCATCTTTTTACCATTGCTTGGTAAACTTTCTCAAAGGTGTGAGTTTATAAATACTTCATCTTGGAAAATAGTCTAGAAAGAAATGTCAACTTTTATGACTCACGAGAGCTGTTCTCATAAGTGTAAAAAGACTCTGCCAATGCCAGATGTTTCTCTGGAATTTTCTAGAACAAAAATGTACAGTGAAATCTCTACTATTTTAAATATTGGAGCATGAGATAGCAGATCCCCTGGTGTAAGCACTACAACTTAACTATTTTGAATGAAACATTTTCAAAGGAAATTTTACATGCCTCTTTGCCATCTTAAGCAGATTGTTTTAATTTCACACTTTTTTGATGATTCAGGCTCATCATTATGAGGAATAATTTTTATTAGTAAAACATAGTGCTCTTAGGGATCATTGAAATGTGTAGGATTATTCCTTTATTATTAAAGTTTTTCTTTTCCTTTTTTGTCCTATGAGCCATTATTACTTCCGAGTTCTAATTTGTTACTTTATATATTTATTTTTGCTCTTTTTTGGTTAACTTTATTGGGGTGACATTGTTTAATAAAATTATATGTTTCAGGTGTACAACTTTATAATACATCATCTGTATATTGCAATGTGTTTTCACCACACAAAGTCAAATTTTATTACTTTTAAATCAGTTGTCTCCTTGAATTATATAGCCTACTTTTTTAGGATATTACAAAAATAGGAAATAATTTCCAAGTGAGGTCTCGAGGCTTCCCTTTCTGTAAAGGCCTTGTAATGTACAATGTGATGAAAGCTTATTTTGCTTCCTTCTTAGGTTGTAAGAGGTGAGGTTGGTTAAAAGCTGAATTCTGAATAAACTAGGAATTTTTGTCTTCTTGAATATTATAATTTGTATAGTGTCTTACAATGTTTGATTTTGCCCATATTCGTAATGTTATCTTCACAATTAAATTATAAACTCCTTGAGACAGAGTTCACATTGTATACTGTTTTCTTCATTCTTTATAACATCATATACAGTTCTCTATACATAAACTAGACAAGCACTTATACACTGATTCCAAGGTATAAAAAAGTATACTAGTTAATTATTTTTATAGTTACAGAGATATTAGTTGAGGCTGTCAAGCTAACAAATTAACTTTGGCAACTCCCAAAAGCACAGAGACAACTGTATTCATTGGACAGATAGGAGTGCTAAGAGATAAGAGCTTTGGGGTTCAGTTATTCAGCTACATGCTATAAATATTTACAGGCAGACAAGTATGTATGGACCAGAAATGTATATGGTAGAAGTGATCAGTAGATGTGATTTGTGGCAGATTTAGCTTTCTCTGGTATACTAATGACCAGTGTCATGATTTGGGAGTACAACATGGTCTGACTGCCTTTTTGAAATTATTTGCAAGTTCAGATTTGCGAAAGCCCTTTATCCTAAAATTAGTATTTGAAGTTTCATTAGCATTAGCTATCCCATTCTGTGAACACTATGGTAAGGAAAACAAGCTATAGTCTTAGATTTTATGTGATTTTATTTATATACTAGAACTTCATAAGATTAAAGCATAGTTAAGCTGCTTTATTTGTATGTTTTTGTTATAGTAGAATATCACGTAGGACAGAGGATCATTCATATGCCAATCTTTCTAAGCAAGATCCAGCTATTTATTTTCTCTGTTGTGTTGGCTTTAAATTAGGTAAGAGTCAGTGCACAGAACACCTTTTATCCCGCACTTCTCTACTTGTTGTATTTGATACGCTTTCAATGAACTAACTTCACTTAGTTTCAATTGCTCACCTTCACAGGCATCACATCTTCTGCAAGAATTAACTACACATTATCCCTTACTATTGTTTTCCTCCTTTAAAGATATTTTCCCATTCATTCTCCTCTATGTGACTTTCCTTGCCTGAATTTAAGGAGGATAATGCTGTTTTGCATCCAATTCTATCTCATTTAATGCTCTCCTCACAATGCCCTTTGACACCAGAATTACAAAATGTAAATGTAGCAAGCTTTAAGAATCTATGTAGAGATAGATAAGCCTGGCTTGAGCTCATACAGTCTATTGTCTGGTTCTGTAAGTATAAGCCTGTTAACTGAGATGCTTTTGACTCCAAGTACAAGAAAACTCCCAACTGCTTAGATAATGATGATATGAAAAATATATAATAGAAGCCGTTTTAAAATAGAGTCAGAACCACCATCTCAGAGGAAATGCCATGTAAGTCTTATTTTTTGAATCTTTGGAATGTTTTAACTGGGCAAAATAACCTTTGGACCGGGTCAAATCAGCATTGTAGTACAAACAACTATTTGTAAAGCTATCAAGAAAGCAGACATCCTGACCACAAGGACTGAATTATAGACGTTCTTTAGAATCAGTAAATAGCCATGTATAGACATGTATATCTAGAGAATAGTTTTTCATTTATTAGCACCAATAGAAATTCCCTTTCTTCTATTCATGTAATTATTTGCTTTTCTTTTCTCATAAAAACCCCTTGCATTCATCACACTCTTCGGACTTCTCGTCTGAATCAGTGCTTTCCAGGATTGCAATCTTTTGCTATCACATAAATGCTTGTTGCCTTTCACTTTGGCTTTTTATTTTTAAGTTTAACAATGGCATTGATAATCTCATGTGAGATTTAGTAAGGTGAGTGGCTCAAAGATGTTATTAAGGACTCATATTGTCTGGTTTCTCTTTGCCTTCCTCGGCCTCAACTTCATCCTAAATCTAGTTCCACTGCTGGTTTCAAGTTGAGTTGCCTCTAGCCATCAGACAAATCATTATTACATGCTTCTCTGTTCACAAATAATAGGAACATTAAAAATATGTTTCTGAAAGTATAGAATATATATTCTTTTTTCAGTCTCTTTATGCCAGCTTAAGTTACATGCCTATTTTTTGACTCCTAACAGCATAAGGTGAAGGCTGCACTCTCTTTGACTTAGAAACATCAGAATGTCCCCTCTGGGGAGCAAAGAGGTGAACAATGTGCAAAAATCCAGTTCTTTCAGGAAGAAGAAATGAAAGAAGGTAGGGGGTATATTTTGGGATACCATCAATGGTGTCTAATACAATATACATAGATGACATTATTTTAGAAGCAGAGATGCTGATGTTTCTGCTTATTTCTGGACTGCCAGTCTTTGCAGCACATGCAGGATGCCCTTTAATAAACAGCAATGTGCTGGAACTGGCCTGTATTGATTTTTATCAATTGATGATTACATTTTTAGAAATTTTGCAATCTGGTTGGCAAATTGATAGTAGTTTTAAATGAATCATGGTGGGATTATTTATAATAATAGTCCTAATTTTATAAGATTATTTAGTGAGGATTAAATGAGTGAATATGTACAAGTTAATTAGAATAATATCTGGCAAAGAGAAAGTCATATACATATGAGCTATTAATATCATTTATAAAATATGTTTTAAGAAGTAAATATCACTGACTTTGATGAAAAATAAGTATTATCTATCCATAGTCATCAAAGGGAAATATTACATGTTCTTAACTGCTCTACTACTTTATAGTCATTTATACATACAAAACACCTTATAACTCAATTATTTTTACTTTTTAAGCTCTCTTTAATTCTTTGGGGAGCAAAGTAAGAAATAAATGAACAAATAATTGTACATTACAGAAAAGTTGAGAAATATGAGTAAGAATAATGAAGGAAAAAATAATTAAGAAAAAAGGAATAATAACCTTATTATAGTATAATTATACTTGAGCTAGAACTAATTAGGCTTTTAATAGTACATTGATGCCATTGGCTGATATATATTGATAATAGATTTAGGAAATTAATATGGGAAATATGACCTGCAAGTTCCATTATCTAGAATGTTTGTTAATACTATTTATTTCAAATATTTTTCCTGAGTTTATTTTTTTATATATTTTGGATCATAGTGAATCTCTTTTATTCATTTAATATTTCATTGTAAGCATGTGTCCTAAAACATTACAATAAATGTTGAAAGGTTTTTTTTTGGTAGAAACCCCTCTATTTAGTAAATTCATCAAATGACTGAAATGCTATAGTAGGATGTAAAGAAGGGTTCAATGACTTTTTTGATTACTCAGGCTGAAATTCTTCAAATGTATCTTAGATAACCAACATGATATTTTTCTATATTTATTCTTTTAAATGACATTACCAATCACTGAAAGCATACTATTATTATATTGGAAGCAAAACAAAAGAAAAATCTATGTCCATTATTCTTGTTTTATTGATAACTTCTTGTGTTTCTTACACTTTAACTTCATGCATTTCCTGTTTGCCTAAGGCCTGGTGGGTGGCTAGTGAAATTGAGTATATGCCCATGACAGTATTGGTAGGACAAAAACGGCTTCAAAACAGGCTCATATTAACATGTATTCTGTTTTCCTTGCAAATTTATTGTTTTTTTCCTTCCAAACATATGCATATCTGAAATTCAAATTGAGTGCTTCTTACTTCATGCTCTCCTCTGTACCTCTAATGAGGTGGAAAAATGTACATTAATGACAGAAAGTTATTTAGTGCTGAATAGAGTTAATTGCTTCTAATCACTGCTTACATCCATCTGGTTTTGTGGTAGACAACAAACCTCTTCATTGGGTTTGCACATTAGACATATTGTAAATCACAGAGATGCACTGGCATCTTGCATATTGTGCTTCTATTAGTGAAGCTTCATTTTTACATAGCCTCAGTGGCAGGCACTGGGATGCAGATCAACTTGTCCATGTTCTGTTAGAACCACAGGGAGGCCTGGTGAACTGGCTTCCCCTGGCTCACTTGGAAGGCAATGGAAAGCTACTGCCTATCAAACACCGGATGAAAAGCTGGTGGAAGAGTGCCAGAGATTGAGATAGCATGGCGCCTTTGCCATAAAATTGGCATTGAGGTGATAATATTGGTGACTGTCTAATATTTTTTCCCAAAAGTTTGGGGTTAAAGCTTTTTTCTACTACTGTCATTTGGCAAAGTAAACTGGGAAAGTGTTGTATGAACAAAGAATCATGTTTTAAAACTAAGCTAGATACAATCTTTTATTTTGTGTCTAACACTAATTGCTCCTTAACGTTCAAAGATTTAAGTCATATTTTATCAGAACTTTAGAATGATCCAACAAAACCCATATGCAAATGAATTATAATAAGAAATAGCTTTATTATAGCATAATTACACTTGAGTCAAAACTAATTAGTATGTTATTAGTGCAATGATGCCATTGGTTGGTGTCTGTTGATAATAAGAGATTTAGGAAATTAATGTGGGAAATACAACCTGCAAATTTTGTAACAATCTAGAATATTTGATAGGCTTTTACAGTTGCCATAATATCCTACATTGTAGGTGATTTTATCAGTTAAACAAGGAGTAGTGCCTAAATCTTAAAAAAGAAAAGAAAGGAAGGAAAGAAAGAAAGAAAAAAAGAAGGGATGTGTATAAAAATCTGATATCATTTTTGCTTTCTTTGATGCCTGCCTATCTAATTCCTTCCTGTTAAGGGTAAATGACTTTAGAAAGGGGTAATTAAGTCATAAAGAATAAAAAATTTAAAGTTGAGTAGTATTTTACTTATTATCTGGTAACATATACTGTCCTTGTTTCATAAATGACAAAACTAGTGCCCAGAAAGATTAAGTGACTTGTTCAACACAGTTCAAAGAGGTACTTCTGTGATAACACATCAGTGTTACACACCTTCACTCAGACATCTATTAATTTGTAACCCAGATTATCAATGAAACTGAAATATACACAGTATGCTCCCTACCTCTACATTCCCCATTTTCATATTCTACCTTTTATGAAGAGAAATGACAAGATATTATCAGCTGCTTTCTTAGAAAAATAGACAATATAGTATATGATAACTATATATTCAGCTCAGTCTCTGTATGTAAAACTGTAGTCCTTAAAAGCTTTCTGAATCATCAAAGGATTACACAGTTTGGAGTAATAAGTCTAATTTAAATATTAGTAAAACAAGATTTATTAAAAGGTGGTAATCTATGTATGTCATACATAACTGTTGATCTAAACACCTTATTAGAGGTATATAAATGGAATCTCACGATAGTTCATTTTCTTGGAAAATTATCCCAACTTCACTTCTGCTGTTTTCTAATATTTTAATGATTACTAGATTTCTATGTCTTCCTTGCTTCTTCTGTTGTATTTACAACTGAGCTAAATTGAATAAAATCAACCTGATTTAAAATTACTTTGGAAAGATTTACAACACAGCCACAATTTGGGTCTCAAGATTTCGTTTAGATTCTTCATGGCTACAGGAAGCTATGTGCTCAATTCAAATCATGCCTGATCAAAATGCTCTTCCTTTAATTCCAGACTGCCTGTGGAAAATTTTTTTACCCTAGTAAAATATTTACAAACTCACCTTTATTTCCCCTTCTATTTCCTTGGTTGTGAATTGTTCACAGTATACACACACACACACACACACACATATATGTGTCTGTGTATATATATGTATATATGTGTATATATATAATATGTATGTATAGCAAATATATATACATACATATGTGTACACACATGATATATAACATATACACATATATATAGAAGTAAATCATTAAGGAACATTTATAAGTGAATTATGCCCCCTTCTTTTTAGTCTCTACAATGATATTTCAGTATATTTTATTTGTAACTATCACCTCACTGATGATTTGATTTTATGAATGAAATGAGATTTTTTAAAACTCTATTTTGGCAGTATCTTTTCCCTCTTTCTACATCTTTAACATTTGACATGAGTAGAAGGCCAGTGTGGGTTTGGTTGATTGGATGAGGGTTAAATGAAGAGTAGCCATTATTCCCATTGCTTTAATTACGCCATCCTCACGCCAAGATGGACTTTGCTCCATTTCCCTCTGGTAGACCTGACAGACTATAACTGACCTAATTGATACCAGATGACAGCTCAAATAAGGCCTAATAAAGAAGTAATCACACTAATCTAATGAGCAAGCTGTTATGATATTGGTTTATAGGAAGCTGTTTTTTAATCCTTCCATTTTTCTTTTATTCTCTATAACCACTACTCCCAATCTCCTTTTGTGTTATTCTAGAATCAGAGGACTAAAATGTACTTTAGAGAGAACATCAGCTTTGTTTCCTATTCTTTGCTCTATTTGATATACAGTGACATAATTTTTTCTATCTTTGAAATATAGAAATGTCAGACATACTGAAAAGTTGGAAGACTAGTATAGTAATTACATACATACCCATCATTCACCTTCAGTAATTATAAATATTATTTTTGCCAAGTTTGTTTGTATTTATATGTATATATATATTATTTGTTATATATTATATATTGTATATTTTCTGAATTATTTGAAAATAAGTTCATTATAATAGTCTATCCATGAATATTTCAGCATATATTTACTAAAAATAAGGGATTCTCCTACATATGCAGTTTCATTAACAGTTTAACAATAATATCCAGTCTGTATTCAAATTGCTCCAATTATCTCAAATACCTTTTTTAAAAAACTGTTTTGTTCTCACACCATATTCAATCAAAGTCTCATTAGTTTTTTACCATATTCTTGCTTTCTAGAATAATAAAATGTTTTAGGCTCACCTTGTACTTTCCTTCTCCTAAGCGTGAAATCAGCTATTGTCCCAAGAAGCCCACGATCAGGACTGGTGCTAGCTGGTCATTGCTACAGGAATGTTGTTACTTCTGTTACTTTTCAGTTGAATAACTGGTGTGTGAGGGGGGGCAGGGGGCGTGTGTATGTGTTGAATTCCAATTAATATTTTTCTTTAAATTTTAATATAGAATTTTTTTAAGTTTTGGATTATTATAGAGATATGCACATATACATGTATATATGTAATATTTATGTTGAAAGTCTTGGTACCTAATAGTATTAGCATATTTAATTACTTTTTCTATAATATAAAGTGGTTTCTAAATTATAAAACCATATTGCATCTAAATCATGTTAAAGCTTTCTCTGTCACTGTTTTTCTTTTAAAACTATATAATAAAGCAAGTATAGCCAGAGTATTATGCTCAAAAGTAATTTGGAATAATATTTATTTGCATGATTAGGCTATTTGAATACATGAACAGTTGAATTTATTTACTTGCAATTGGGAGTTCACTTTTTAATTTCAGTTTGTTTTGACGGTGAAAAAAGATTTATATGGTTCTAAAGTCTATATACAAGATAGTATTCATAGCATTCTCATTTCTATCCTTATGCCTCACTTTGTTTCTCCTAACTCCACCCCATAGAGATAATTTTAGTTTCTGTTTTATCCTTCTAGTGTTTTCTTTTGTAAAAATGAGCAAGTAACTGATCATTGGGTGTCTGTTCTTTTGCACATGCATGTATGAAAGGCAGAGTTCTATATCTGGAAGTCTAGAAAACCACAGGGCTATATTCAAGAAATGCCAGATATAAGCATGAAAAGAGAGGCAAAGCCTGTCCACGAGGCAAGACTTTGAAACAATGTGGTCCCTGTAACATAAGGCCTGGGACAACTACTGCTGCAAGAGCCAGCTATTGCTAGTGCTGCTTTGATTAAAAGGCAAGTCAAAAAAATCAATCCATTACCAATCTCAAATCTTCACTATAGATAACATAAGCTCTTTTTCTCTGTTCATTTTTTCCTTCAACCAGATCTCTTTATTTTTATTCATATGGTGGATATACTGAACATTTGGGCCTCATGCACATTACTCTTCTTCGGTTTAAAGATCTCTTAAATTTCCTAATAAGGACAATTTTTCAAATCTAATTATTGTTATTTGAATTTTTTCACTATTGCTTTTCTCTCAAAAAGCTAAATTGATATACCTTTAAGTATCTAATAAATACTTTTTTATATTTCTCTAACTTATGATTTCATGTTCAATATATGTTGAATGTCCCCTAGATCCTTTTTAATTCTTTTCTTAGAAATCAGATATTTGTGTAATTTTATTTATTTTGTAAATTACTACCTTTATGCATCTTAATTTTTTTCTGTAATTTCATCACTTAAAAAATTCATTTAAACTCTTTATTACACAAACATATCACTTCTGTAAATCAAAAAAAAAAAGATGTGAAAAGGGGGAAAATCTCCCCCTTGCCACCCTGTTCTTCTGAGATATCTGTTGTAAACTCTTTGATATTTATGCTCTCATATATATGTGTATGTAATGTATATATATGTGTATATGTATGTATATGTATACATATGTATATACATATACACATATACACTACACACACACACACATCTTTCTTTAAAAAAAATTGGATCACTTCTTGTACATCTCCTGGTAGTTTTTTTTTTTTTTTCGCTTGATAGTAACAATTTATTAGGTCAATAAGTTCAGACCTAACTTACTTTTTTTAAATAGCTGTGTGATGTTTAATATTATGGATACATCATCATTTTTTTCAAACATTTTCCTCTTTTTGGATGTCCAGGTTATTTCCAAGTTTTGCAATTTTATATAATTTTACAATACAAACTCTCACACTTACATACTTATATACTTATGTTTTTATTTCTGCAAGACACATTTCTAAGACTGAGAATGCTGTGTCCAATGATATTCACATTAAATATTTTAATAGATACTCCCCAGATTACCTTCTGTTTGGATTTCTAAGATGATCTGCCTATATGGATGTTGTCTTGTTGCCCCTGAAAGGAAACCTCAAGATTAAGAATTGGATGCAAATAGTTGATTTGGGACATTATCGCAGAAAACTGAAGTAAGGGGGATGTTAACTTACTCTATTTCAAGTCCAGTATCTCTGATTTATGTATGGCCTTATCTATCAGCTGCAAATATGGCTCTTTGTGGTCCAGTGAGGATCCATGGAACTTTCACCAAAACTGCACTAAAATCAGTGGGGCTAAGAAACTGTGCTGTGGTACATAAATACCTGCTATTGATGTTGACTGGGGTCTTATTGAATATTTCTTCTATTATTAGTGCAACCCAACTACATAAAAATTGTTCTGTTTCATTAAAACTTATTCAACAACTATTTCTTGATCATCCACTCTGCCAAGCACTGCATTAATTATCAGGAATAGTCAAATGGGTATGAAACAAAGAAAACATAGTCCTTCCTCACATGGAGTTGATAGTTTAGTGATAAATAGTGCACTAAAGGAAAGGAAAATGATTCTACGCAAGTGTAAAGCAAAAACTAAAAACCCAAAGCTTGACTTGGACTACGAGTCTCTGGGAAGTATTTGCTGAAAAGGTGCCTTTGAGCAGGTGCTAATCATGTGAAAGTGGAGAGTGTAAATGAGAAATGAGCACTCCAGATAGAGGAAACAGTATTTCTGAAGGAATTTGGATGAGTGTGAGGAAAGCTGGTAGGGCTAGAACTTTGAGAGTGAGATGAATGAAACAAAACAATGCTGGGACCAGGCAATCAAGGTCAATACCAACAGTGATAAGTCACATTACTAGTATGTAGTCTTAGTATTATATGATCATAATGGCACTTTACCTCCATGGTTTTCCTCTCCAAAACCTATAACCTCAGACTAATCATGGGAAAAACATAAAATAAATCCAAATTAAGAGACAGTCTATAAAATACCTGACCATTACTTCTCAAAACTGTCAAGATTGTCAAAAACAAAGTCTGAGAAATTGTAAAACCAAGGGGTGCATATGGAGACATGACCACTAAACGTAATGTGGTATCCCAGATGAAATACAGGAACAGGAAAAGGGCATTAGGTAAAAATTAAGGAAATCTGAATAAAGTATGGACTTTAGTTAATAACATATCAGTATTATTACTTGTAGTAAATGTAACATGCTAATATTAATAATAGAGAAAACAAAATGTGGAGTATATGGGAGCTATGTTTCATATTGTATTGTAAGTATGTAAGTATGGTTTTTTTCTGTAAATATAAAACTGTTCAAAAATAAGTTTATTAAAAACGAATTCTGAAGGTTGAGGTAGTTAGACCTTGCAAGGCCTCCTGGGCCGTGTTTACGTTTTTTTTTTTTTTTTCTTAAAATACTTGAAGAGCTGTTATCTTTTAAACAGATGTACCATAATTAAATTTATTTAAAATATCTCTCTGGCTGTGGTGCCAAGCATCAAATGGCAAGTGTGGATCCAGGAAATCTACTTTTAAGCCTCTTTTAGTATTCTTGGCAAGACATGATGATAACTTGGACTAGGGTGGAGACAATGGAGAGAGCATGAGATGAACAGTGTTGTTATCAATTTTGTGAGTAAATGTCACAGCACTGAGTGGTTACCTTGACACCATCAGAAATAATAGGCTTGAGAGAGAAGGTAATACATTTAATCTTAGCTCTGCCACTGGATTGCCTTCCATTTTCTGGTTTAGGGGACTTAATGGAAGAAGATTGAAAGAGACCTGGAATTTTATCTCCTGCTCTTTGGTGAATAGTAGTTGACTTTTCCAACTCTGCAAGACTCTAAGTTAATGGCTGCTAGTTAATATCAATTACAGGCTGCATACACAGGGAGCCTCCTTTAGAAGAGCAGCCTGAAAACTGGTCAGTTGTTAATTCATCTCTCTTGTAGTGTCTTATTGAAAACATCTAGGTGTAATCAATACACTTATGTAATACACTTACATTCTGGCTCTTTCCAAATGCTTGCCCTCATGATATAGGTTCTGTGGGAAAGTGGTATCCCTTCCAAGGGCACTGCTGTTCTGGTGTTCATACAAACGTGATGGCAGCTGTAATTGATAGCCAATGTAGATTCTCTAGAGGGGCAACTGAGACCCATCCAGGTACCTGTTCTCTTAAGGCTGTGTCTTTGGAGGGTGGCTTTCCTTCCATCCCACACAACCTTTATTTCCTGATATTTGTATTTTACATTACTTTTTTTCTAATAATAAAATTATTACATGGTAATTATGAATAATTATTGAAAGTATAAAGATAAAAATGAATTACCTTTAATCTTATATTTCAGAAGTGATTATCCATATGTTGGCATAATCTCTTCCATTTTGCCTTCCGGATATATGTTTATTATACTGTTTTGAGTGATTATTCCATTTATTTTTACTAAACATAATTAACATTTTACATGTCATTGAATACAATTCCAACATAATTTTAATATTTCATAGTTTTTTTGTATAGTTATGTTCCATAACTTTTTTACCAAGAATCTATTGAGATTATTTCTTGCATTTGCTTTTATAAATAAAAATATGATAAATGTTATTAGAAAATATCTTACCAGGGAGTAACAAGGTTAACCAGCCTTCAAGCCTAGAAAATCTGTGTGTTTGCGTGTGTGAATGTGTGTGTGTGTGTGTGTGTGTGTGTGTTGCCATTGACTTCCTGATCACTGGGCGAGTGTCACATAGTTCAGATTTTGTTTAGCAAAATCCTACTATTAAGTGTCACATTTTTTATTTATCTGGTACAGGATAAACTAACAAAATGACCAAAAAATACGGCAGTTAAAACAAGACAGGAGTTTATTTTTCGACAGAATGGTCTGTGGAGAACAGGCAGTCAGAGAGAATAAGCAGCTCTGCCCCATGAGATCATTCATGGACCCAAGTTCTCCATTCTTTTGCCTCACTATTCTTACTGGTGTACTTTCAGCTCTTCATCAGCTTTTCATCTACAGCAGGGGAAAGAAAAGAAAGGGAATACAGGTTAAGGGGTTTTGTTTTTAAGAAAGTAACACAAAAGTTGCCTACATCTCTTCAGTTCAACTTAGTCACATGGCCAGACCAAGCTGTATGGAGTTTTTAGTGCCATGTGCCTAACTAAAACTTGATTATTATTGAAGAAGTAGAGAATGGATTATGGGAGCCAAACAAAGGAGACTGAAAAGAAGATAGGGTTATAAAAAAAAGTGGATATCACAAAAATCAAGGAAAGAGAGTGTTACATGAAGAAAGAGATATTGAGTGCTGTCTAGAGCTCATTTGAAAAGAACTGAATACTATGCATCAGCTCTAGCAAACTGAATTTCATTAGTGATTTTAGACAGCACTGCTTTAATGAAGTAATAAGGGTTAGCCTGAGGATAGAATGGGAGTAAAGAATATAAGCAATTTTTCTTTTTCTTTTTTTTAAATGCCAGTTTATTTTTTTTCATAAATATACATAATTTTTTTAACATTTTATTTTTTATTTTCCCCCTCCTCCCTCCCCACTCCCTGTAATTTTTCAATAAGAAAGAAAAAGCAGTGGTTGGAGAGGAATTTTTGTTCTAAATGTTGAGAATGTTTTAACATTGTTAGGAAGAATTGAACAAGCACATCAAAATTCATTGCAGAATTGCATTGTTATGTGACATAAATTTGAGAGTGTGAATGGATCTCTCCAGAAACAATTTGAGATTGAACTAATAGGCTGAGTGAGGAATTCTTGAATGAGGCAAACAATGTGCCATGGGTAGGAGTGGACATGGCCTCCATTGTCTATTCAAATAGAATACTGCCAGCTCCTTCAATTCTTTGTCTGACATAGTTTCACTTTGGTTACACTCATCTGTATGCCCAGTCCAATTTGTCGGTATTACTCTTAAAATTTGGCATCACCTAAAATTTTCAGGCGAGGCCTGCTGAGAGTGGAATCATGGATTTTCTCTTCAATAGGTTACTATGTTTCAAATAATGCAGCCTGTATTTTCCTTAGTCAACGAGGCTGCACCACTGAGTCATACTGAGTTAGTTGTCAGCAAAAACTTCCTCCTCTTTCTCTTATTAACTGGTATTGAACCAATTTGCTTCTATCACACATTGACCAAAATCAATTTATAAAAATATGTAAATACTTCCATTTGTTTTAAGTAAATTTCTGCCAGTTTATTTTAGTCCATACTTTGAACTCCCTCAGCATTTCTGGAACTAGAATGTATCTGTATTAACTGTTTTTTCTATTTGAGAGTTATTGTAAAATTAATAAAAGGCCCTAGCTGTAAGATGCAGTATCTTCTAACAATGACAATAAAATCAATAATAATAGGTATCTTTTACTGTGTGTCTTATGTCCAGGATGTTGAGTAGCAGTATAATCAGGTATTGGGCACACATGTTCTCATTTAATCCTTGTACAACTTCATGCAGTTGACTTTTATTTGTTTTTTGGCCTGATTATTATAATAATTATGAATAAAACACTGCAAGGAAATTTTAATAATTTTTGACAGGATTTTCCAATACTAATACTCATGGTGTTATCAACTAAGCTACTGTATAACTCCTACCACTAAAAACCTTTTTAAAAAGAATTTAGAAATTTATTGTGGTATGATTTATATACATTGAAATTCAGTCTCTTTGGTGTACAGTTCAGTTCATTTTGATAAGCTTGTACAGTCATGTAACTATCACAATCAAGGTATATAATGGTTTTATCAAAATTTCCTTAAGCCTTTTATAGATAATTCCTTCCCCATCCCCACTTCCTGTCCCTATAATTTTGTTTTTACCAGAAAGGAATATAAATTAAATATGTAGTGTGTAATCTTATGAGTTTGGATTCTTTTACTTGAGATGATACATTTAAGATTTGTCCATGTTATTATATATATCAGCACTCATTTCTTTGTATTGCTGAGTGGTACTCCATTGTATAGATGTACCACAACTGTTTTATACATTCACCATTCTTGGGGCATTTGGATTGTATTCAAGTTTTTGACAATTATGAATAAAATTGTTATAAAATTTATGAACAGTTTTTTATGTGAGCACAAGATTTTCTTTCTCAAAGGTAAATATCAAAGAGTGGGATTACTAGGTTATAAGGTAAGTGTATGTTTTAATGATATAAGAAACTACAAAACTGTTTTCCAAAATGGCTGCACCATTTTGCATTCCCACCAGCAATGTATGAGAGTCCTAGTTACTTCGTATCCTTGTCAGCACTTGGTATTGTCAGACTTTTTGATTTTAGACATTCTGATAGGTATGTAGTAGTATCTCATTGTGGTTTCAGTTTGCACATCTCTAATGGCTGATGATTTTGAACATCTTTTCACATGCTTGTCATGTGCTTAATTCCCATATGTATATCTTCTTCAGTGTACAGTCTTCTTAAATTGTTTGCCCAAATAAGTTTTGAGATTTCATTATATAGTCTGAATGCAAGTCTTTTATCAGATATATGATTTGCAAACATTTTCTTCTTGCCTATTGTTTTTCTTTTCATTCTTTTAATAGTATCTTTCACAGAGCAGACATTTTTATGAAGTCCGGTATATCAATATCTTTTTATATGGATTATTCTTTTGATATTGTATATAAGAGATCTTTGCCTAACCCAAGATCACAATGATTTTCTCTTATGTCTTTTTCTAGAAATTTTATATTTTATATTTTACATTTAATCTATGATGCATTTTGAGTTAATTTTTTGTATAGTGTGAGAAATGGGTTGATATATAACTTTGCATATGGATGTCCAGTTGTTTCAGCACCATTTATTTAGAAAACTCCTTTCTCCATTGAGTTAGTTACCTTTGCTTTTTTGTAAAAATATCACTTTCATAGATTTTTCAAAAGATTGTACAGAAAAATCTTTCAACATAATCCATCTCAGTTTTCTCCTAATCTATCATACATACAGTGCACAAGTCTGTACTGAATGCTTATGAATGATTGTTAAAAATAAGGTTGGCCTTTTTGAGGAGAAACTATTAGAGAGACCAGAATATCATTTTGTAGTTTATGACAGAGTGATACACTGATGTTGCCATTGTTTATAATAAATTTCATCTTTTTGTTTTTGTTTGTTTCATGTGATGTTTAATGTGACTTCTTTTGGGCCTGAATATTAGGGCCATGAGAGATAATAATCTTAATAGAGTGATTATCTGAGAAATTTGAGACTCATTTCGGTACTATTTAATAGTACCAGATCCACAGTTCTACTCTTCCTTCAGGAATGAAAAACCTTTCTTGATTCCCAGAATAGTGTCAGAAGCTTTCTTTGTGTATTATCATAGCACTCTTTATTTCCTTAGCAACTCTTTGCACATGTTTATTCTTTTTTAATATGTATCTTTTCTGAAACTCTTATGAGAGTAGGATTGTACCTGTTTAGTCAGAGCCTAGCACAATGCCTCTGTGTGTGTGTGCGCGTGTGTGTGTGTGTGTGCTAAATGTTTCATAAATGCTCTTCAATAGACCAACTGATATGGAGAGCAATAGGGACCAGTAGCATTACTGAGACCTGGGATACTTTTACAAGGGATAGTAAGTATTGGATATGACCTATTATTCTACAAAAGGAAGCTTAATGGTCTGGCATAGTACTAGTCTTATAAATTGGTAAACTTAGAAACTTCTCTTTGGTGAAATAATGGGAGACAGGTTTGTGAACATAGAAGGAATTGCTAGTAGAGAAGTTACTGATTTTGAACTTTATTCATAATTCTATAAAGCGTATTTCCAGAGAAGTTGCCCTTCCTACACATAGTAAGGGACTTCAGGCCTTTTTAAAACTCCTCATCAAATCCCATCTCAGAAAACTAAACCAACATAGCTGGTAGTAGGGAGGCAGTCTTAAAAAAAAAAAAAAAAAACTTTATTCCTTTTTGAAACTTTGTTAGCATGTGATCTAACACTTTATAATGGATGAGTTAGATTAATAACATCTGAACAAATTAATCAACCTTTTAACATTATGTAAAGAGAGACAATCAGATGTCTCCTAACTAGATATAGTAGAGAGACAAAACACATAATTTTTATGATTTATTATTGCCAAAAATAATTAAATCTACATTTTTTAAGCTTTTGGATCTAATGCCAATTTACAGGCAATACAGAGCAAAAAGGAAAATGTTAAATAACACCATGGGGATGTATTCAGCAAAATCTGGTTTGTGAAATATTTTCTAGGACAAACACATATATATGTGTATGAAATACATACATATGACATAATGGGCATAGTTAAACAATAATTGACTTTTTAGTGACATTAAGAATTTATTGTGGATTGTATTAAACATGACAGTATGAGAGATGTTCCCAGTTTTTTCCCCTTGAAACAACAATAAGCTGAACACCTAAAACTAAAGAAAAAACACCCAAGCTGCACACCAGCACATCTGAACGTGGGATCTGCACATAAGAGCTACTACCACAGGTTAGAACCCCAAGTGTCGGGCGGTGGACTGGGAGAAATAAAGAAGCGGCAGGGCTCAGTCATCAGGGCAGAAGACAGAGAAACAGGACAGGAGAGCATAAAACCAACAGTTGATTTTTACTGGCCCCAGTTGCAAAACTGAGGCTGAGCCACAGTCCTCAATCTCCAACCCAGAGGGCCCCTCCCCCCATACCCTCCAAAACCCAACACCACAGAACCCAGGGGAATCTGAGCAAATGCAACCAAAACTGTCGCTAACATTGATAGGAACTGAGACTGAGGGCAGCAGGCATGATTAAACATCTGTAAAGGAAAAAAATACATTATTAAGACTTTATATAAAGCAGAGATCCAAGAGGCTTAGGTGCCACGTACTGGAAACCAAAAAAAAAACACCTTATTTGCAACAAGCTAGGATCATTATATAATAAATCTTCTTTCTGGAAAAAAGCAGAAAAAAACAAAAAAAACCAGACCACACTTCCATTAATGCCCAGGTAGAAAAATAGTCCCTTAAACACTATGAATAACCAAGGTGACAAAGCATCTCAGAAAGAAAGAGAAAAATCTCTAGAAAATAAGCTTACAGAAATATAGAAATATGTAACTTAAATGACAGAGAATTCAGGATGATACTTCTGAAAAAACTCAGATCCAAAACAAATTATATCAACAATTTCAAGAATTGAAAAACAAAAAAAAAAACTAGATGAGCAGAATGAGTTCTTTAGCAAGGAGATTGAAATCCTCAAAAAGAACTGAATAGACCTTCTGGAGATAAAGAACACACTGCAAGAGTTGAAAAATGAAATAACAAGCTTGGGAAATAGTCGACCAAATGAAGGAAAGGATCAGTGATATCGAAGACAGAAATGTATAAATAAATCAGAAGGAAGAAGAGAGAAACCAAAGAATGAGAAATAATGAAAGAAATATAAGAACTAGGTGATACCATCAGGAGAGGAAACATAAGAATAATGGGCATTATTGAAAGTGAGGAAAAGGAGCAGGGAGTAGAAAGCACTTTCAGACAAATAGTGGACAAGAATTTCCCAAATTTAAGGAATGAGCTGCAGCTTGAAATTCAAGAAGTCAATAGAACTCCCAATTATCTCAACCCCAAAAGGCTTTCACCAAGACACATCATATTAAAGTTATCAAAAATCAATGACAAGACAAAATTCTCAGGGCAACCAGGGAAAAGAAGATGGTAACCTATAAAGGAAAACCCATTAGATTATCATCGGACTTCTCAGCACAAACCTTACAAGCCAGAAAGGAGTGGAATCAAATATTCAAACTATTAAATGAAAGGAACTACCAGCCTAGAATAATGTATCCAGCTAAGCTCTCCTTTACATAGGAAGGAGAAATAAAGACCTTTCCAGACATACAAAAATTGAGAGATTTCTCCACTGAGGCCTGTACTACAGGAAATACTGAAAGAGGTCAGCTCACCTAAAACAAAATGACAAAAAAAAAAAAAAAAAAAGCATAATTAGGAGTAAGGTGAGTATCAGCAGGCAAATAGAAGCAGAGGCATACAACCCTTTCTATGAACAGGACATTATAAGCTTAAAATAAGAAGAGATTTGCTATAGTAAGATAATAATGAACATTCAGCATACATAGGGACAACATGAGACAACGATGACTGAAAAGGGGAAGATTCAAAGATCCAAATTCACAAAGGGGAATGGAGATAAGCACACACAGGAAAAAAGGGATGATTGTATATATACAACTATCCTTTTCATATTCATAATGGTTACCATAGGCCAAAGATTTAGAACCAAAGTATGCAACATAAAACAAGAAGAACCAGAGGCAAAACCCACAAAAGCCAACCAAATTAAAGAAAACAGAAACACAAGGATAAGGAAGCAATGGAAACACCAAACTACCAGAAAGCAAAAGATAAAATGGCTATAAGAACACCTCATATTTCAATAATCACTCTAAATGTAAATGGACTGAACTCACCAATAAAAAGGAACAGAATTGCAGATTGGATCAAAAAACAAAACCCAACCATATGCTGCCTCCAGGAGATACATCTCAGCTCCAAAGACAAATATAGACTCAAAGTGAAAGGGTGAAAATGCTGTTTCAAACAAATGGCATTCAGGAAAAAGTGGGAATAGCGGTACTAATATTGGATGAAATAGACTTCAGAATCTTAAAGGTAAAGACGATATTGAGGGACACTTCATAATGATAAAGGGAATCATGCACCAAGAAGACATAACACTTATTAATATCTATGCTCTCAATCAGGAAGCCCCAAAATGTATAAAGAAATTACTAACAGAACTAAAGGGAGAAACAGACCAAAACACTATCATAGTATGGGACCTAAATACCCCACTGTCAGATAAGGACAGATCATCCAAACAGAAAATCAATAAAGAAATAACATCCTTAAATGATACATTAGAGCAACTGGACATAATTGACATTTACAAAGCCTTCCATCCCCCAAAAGCTGCTTATACATTCTTCTCTAGTGCGCATGGAACATTCTCAAGAATCGACCACATACTGGAACACAGAAATAGCCTCAATAAATAGAAGAGGGTTGAAATCATACCAACCATATTCTCTGATCATAATGCTTTGCCACTAGAGATCAACTGCAAAAAGAAAGCAGAAAGAACCACAAATACATGGAGATTAAACAACATGCTACTGAAGAATAACTGGGTCAGAGAAGAAATAAAAAGAGATCAAGAGATACATAAAAATGAATGATAACAATAGGACAACATATCCAAACTTTTGGGACATGACAGAAGCGGTCATAAGAAGAAAGTTCATATCATTACAGGCCTAACTCCAAAAACAAGAACAAGCCCAAATAACCTAATACTTCATCTTAAAAAGATTAGAAAAGGAAGAAAAAATGAGGCCTAAAGTCAGCAGAAGGAAAGTAATAATCAAAATTAGAGCAGAAATAAATGAAAACAAAACAAAAAAAAAACAATAGAAAAAATAAATACAACAAGGAGTTGGTTCTTTGAGAAGGTTAATAAAATTGACAACCCCCTGGCTAGATTCACTAAAGAAAAAAGAGAAAGGACACAAATAAACAAAATCAGGGATGAAAGAGGAGAAATTATGACAGACACTGTAGACATACAAAGGATCATACAAGAATACTATGAAAAGGTATATAACACCAAATTTAATAACCTAGAAGAAATGGACCAGTACTTAGAAAAATACAACCTTCTGAGACTGAATCAAGAAGAAAATGGAAAATCTCAATAGAATGATCAGCATTATAGAAATTGAAACAATTATCAAAAACTTACCAAAACGTAAAAGTCCAGGACCAGATGGCTTCACCAATGAACTCTACCAAACATTCAAAGATTTAATAGCTATTCTCCTCAAACTCTTCCAAAAATTCAAAAAGGAGGCCATACTTCCCAACTCATTTTATGAGGCCAATATTACCTTGATACCAAAACCTGGTAAAGATACCACACACACACACACACACACACACACACACACACACACACACACACACAAAACTACAGACCAATACCTCTCATGAACACAGATGCAAAAATCCTAAATAAGATACTAGTGAACTAAATACAGTAACATATTAAAATGATTATACACCACAATCAAGTGGGCTTCATCCCAGAGGCACAGGGATGGTACAACATATGCAAATCAATTAATGTGATACACCACATAAACATTAAACAAGAATCACACGATCATATCAATAGATGCAAAAAAAGCCTTCAACAAGATACAGCACCCATTTATGATCAAAACACTTAACAAAATCAGTATAGAAGGAAAGTACCTTAACATAATAAAGGCCATATATGACAAGCCCTCAGCCAACATTATACTTAATGGTGAAAAACTAAAAACTTTCCTTCTAAGATCAGGAAAAAGACAAGGCTGTCCCCTCTCACCACTGTTATTCAATGTAACATTGGAGGTCCTAGCGAATGCAATCAGGCAAGAGAAAGATATAAAAGGCATCCAAATAGGAAGCGAAGAAATCAAATTGTCACTATGTACAGATGACATGATTTTCTATATAGAAAACCCTAAAATCTCCACAAGAACACTACTAGAAACAATAATCAAATATAGTAAAGTCTCTGGATACAAAATCAATGTTCAGAAATCCATAGCATTCCTATACTCTAATAACAGTGTCAGAAAAAGAAGTGGAAGAATAATTCCTTTTGCTATTGCAACAACAAAAACATACCCAGGAATAAATTTAATGAACATGCAAAGGACCTATATAATGAAAACTATAAGACCCTATTAAAAGAAATCAAAGAAGATACAAAGATATGGAAAAATATTCCATGTTCTTGGATTGGAAGAATCAACATAGTTAAAATGACCATATTATCTAAAGCATTTTAGGAATTTAATGCAATCATCATCAAAATCCCATCAGCAGTTTTTAAAGAAAGAACAAAAAATCACCAGATTTTCATGGAAGTACAAAAGACCCCGAATTGCCAAAATCATCCTGAGAAAAAAGGATGAGGCTACAGACATCGCTCTGCTCAACTTCAAATTATACTACAAAGGGACAGTAATCAAAACGGCATGGTATTGGCAGAAAAATAGACACATG
Organism: Eidolon dupreanum; assembly: GCA_028627145.1. NCBI lineage: Eukaryota > Metazoa > Chordata > Mammalia > Chiroptera > Pteropodidae > Eidolon > Eidolon dupreanum. The sequence continues at coordinate 47,662,156 of CM053513.1, forward strand.
GACGAGTGGAACAGAATTGAGAGTCCAGCAATAAATCCATATTTATATGGGCAAATAATTTTTGACAAAAACAGCAAAAATATACCGTGGAGAAAGGAAAGTCTCTTCAATAAGTGGTGCTAGGAAAACTGGAAAGCCACCTGCAAAAGAATGACTGTTGTCTATCACCACACACCAAAATTAACTCAAAATGGATTAAGAACCTGAATATAAGACCTGAAACAATAAAATGCATAGAAGAAAACATAGGAACTAAACTCAAGGACCTTGGGCTTAAAGAAGATTTTATGAATTTGACCTCAAAGGCAAAGGAAGTAAGAGTAAAAATAAATAAATGGGACTACATTAAACTAAAAAGCTTCTGCTCAGCAAAAGAAACCATCAATAAGGTAAAGAGACAACCATCTGAAAGGGGAAACTATATTTGCAAGCAACACCTCCACTAAGGGCCTAATATCCAAAATATATAAAGAACTCATATGACTCAGTGACAACAAAAATCCAAATGATCCAATCAAAAAATGGACCTGAACAGACATTTCTCCCTAGAGGACATACAAATGGCCTACAAACATATGAAAAGATGCTCAACATCGCTAGATATTAGGGAAATGCAAATCAAAATACAATGAGATACCATCTCACACCTGTTAGAATGGTTATAATCAACAGGACCAGTAATAACAAATAATGGAGAGGATGTGGAGAAATAAGAACACTCATACACTGCTGGTGGGAGTGCAAATTGGTACAACCACTATGGAAAGCAGTATGGAGGTTCCTCCATATGATCCAGCAATCCCTCTACTGGGTATGTACTCCAAAAATTTGAAAACTAATATCCAAAAAGATATTTGCACACCGATGTTCATAGCAACATTATTCACAGTGGCCAGGACATGGAAACAACTGAAGTGTCCTGCGATAGATGATTGGCTAAAGAAGCTGTGGTACATATATGCAATGAAATATTATTCAGCCATAAGAAGAGATAAAATACTACCATTTGCAACAACATGGATGGGCCTCAAGATAATCATGCTAAGTGAAATAAGCCAAACAGAAAAAGTTGAAAATCACATGATATTACTTATAAGTGGGATATAAACCTAAAAGCAACAAATGAACAGGACAAACAAACAGAAACTTATGGGCATGGACTGTAGACTAGTGGTTACCAGAGGGTAGGGTGTGGGGGAGGAGGGAAGATGTAGACAGGGTAAAGGGGGTCAAATAAAGGGGGGTGGTACAGGGAGGATGAAGATCAAATACATGGTAGCTGAAGGAAACTGGACTTTGGGTGGTAAACACACAATAGAATATACAAATGTCAAATTATAATGTATAACTGAAAATTATATAATTGTATTAACCAATGTTACCCCAATAAACTTAAAAAACAAAAACAAAAAGAAAAAAAAAACTAAGTGAAGGCAAAACAAACAAACAAATAATAAAAAGAATTTATTGTTATTTAGATTGCTAGTCAAGATGGTGGACTTGGTAAATGCTGTGCTTGCTACCTCTCATGACCACATCAAAATTACAGCTGAACAACAGAACAACCATCATTGAATGTCATCTGAAATCTAGCTGTAAAGACGTCCTATAACTAAGAATATACAGAAGAAGCCACGCCGAGATTGATAGGAGAGGCAGAGACTCTGAATAGGTCTGGTCTCACACCCGTATATAGAAATTAAAAATCAAGAGGGATATCTTGACTGCAGAGGTTCCCCAGAGGAATCAAGGGTCCCAGCCCCCAGTCCAGGGATCCAATGCTGGGGAGAGAAGTCCCCATAACTTCTGGCTGTGAAAACTAGCGGAGATTGTGGCTGAGTGAGACAGAGGGCTGCTGGAGTCCCTGACATTTCTCCAAGAGGGTTTGTGCTTGGACTTACTTGTGTATAGACTCTTGCTTTGAGCTGTAGTGCTGGGGAAGCAGCTCAAAAGGCACCAGGGATATATGGGGAGGAACTAAATTATCTGGCTTAGGGTGAGGGCTAGAGGGGCAGCTTTCTTTCAGACAGAAGTACTGGCAGAATCCACTGTTTCTTTATTGAGCCCTCCACACCTTTGGCATGCAGATGCAGGCAGCCACCATATCTGAGTCTCCATCACCTTAGCTAAGACTGGTCATGCTGCCCTGGTGATTCCCTGAGACCCCACCTCATCCAACTTTCAGGCCCACCCAAAACACTTCCAGTGGCTTTGCCATAGAAATCACCTATCTTGGTTCATGTTGCAGACTTTCCTAAAATTGCTCAAAAGTTCACAAACCCAAAACAAGCAGCACCTGGCCTCTGCATGTGTTGTGTCTCTTGCTGAGCAGCCCCAAAGCTGGCATTGGTGCAGCTAGCTTCGGTTCAAGGCTTGGCCTCTCTGAGGTACCTCCAAGCCCAGCATGGGGGGCAGCTATCTTCAGATTGCCTTGTGGCTCATGCCAGGTGGACCCAGACAGGGCACAGGCTGTGGCTGAACTAAGGCTATGGCAGGACCCCTCCCAGGAGGCCCTGGGGCCCACACACCTGATGGCTGGCTTGAACTGAGCTAGAGCACCACCTGACCGTTACCAGGGATGATATATCCAAAGGGCAGACTGGGCAGGAACCAAGAGCCCCACAAAAGCAAATCCTGCTCTGTAGGGTCAGCCCCTGCACAACAGCTCCTCCACTCTAGCTTGTTTTCACTACCAATCAGTCCAAGGATCAGTTTCTCCTATTGACATGCAAACAGCAATTAAAGCTCAACTATAATAGAAGAGCACACACAAGGGACACACCTGGAGCACCCAACTGAAATGAACAGAGAGACTGTACCCCTGGGTACCCACAGGACACCTACTATATAAAGCACTCTATTAACACTGGGAGACATAGCAGCTCTACCTAATACATGGAAGCAAACACAGGGAGGCAGCCACAATGGGGGAGACAAAGAAACATGGCTCGAATGAAAAAATAGAACATCAAACATACCAACTTTCTCATCATAGGAATACCAGAAGGAGAAGAGAGAAAGCAAGGAATTGAAAATCTATTTGAAGAAATAACGATGGAAAACTTCCCTAACCTGATGAAGGAAATAGACATACAAGCCCAGGAAACTCAGAGAATCCCAAATAAGATGAACTTAAAGAGGCCAGCATCAAAACACATCGTAATTATAATGCCAAAGGTTAAAGACAAAGAGAGAATCTTAAGAGCAGCAAGAGGAAAGCAGTTGGTTATCTACAAGGGAGTTCCCATAGGACTGTCAGTTGATTTCTCAACAGAAACTTTGCAGGCCAGAAGGGGCTGGCACAAAAGATCCAAAGTCATGAAAAGCAAGGACCTACAACCAAGATTACCCAGCAAAGCTACTATTTAGAATTGAAGGACAGATAAAGAGCTTTGCAGGCAAGTAAAAGCTAAAGGAATTCATCACCACCAAACCAGTATTACAAGAAATATTAAAGGGACTTCTTTAATTAAAAGGGGGTGGGGAGAGATAAAAATATATGAATAATGAAATGGCAATACTACATATCTTTCAACAAATACTTTAAATGTAAATGATTTAATGCTCCATTCAAAAGACATAGGACAGCTGAATAACTAAGAAAACAAGACCCTTACATTTACTGCCTATAAGAGACCTCGTATTGAAAGATATGCACAGACTAAAAGTAAAGGGATGGAAAAAAATACTTCATGAAAATGGAAACAAAACAAAAAGCTGGGGTAGCAGTACTTAAACCAGACAAAATAGACTTTAAAACAAAGGCTATAACAAGAGACAAAGACCCAGTAATTCTACTTCTGGATATTTATCCAAAGAAATCCAAAACACTAATTCAAAGGAATATGTGCATCTACATGTTAATTTCAACATTATTTACAATAGCTAAAATTTAGAGGCAACTTCAGTGCCCTTCAATAGATGAATGGATTAAGAAGAGGTCAAACACACAAACACACACAAAATGGAATATTAGCCATAAAAAAGAATAATATCTTGCCATCTGAAACAACATGGGTAGACCTAGAGAGTATTGTGCTGAGTGGAGTAAGTCAGACAGAGAAAGACAAATACCATATGATCTCATGTGGAATCTAAAGAACAAAATGAACAAACAAAACAGGAACAAACTCAGATACAGAGAACATTTTGATGGTTGCCAGATGGAAAGGGGATTCGGGGTGGGTGAAAAAGGAGAAGGGGTTAAGAAGTATAAACTGGTAGTTACAAAATAGTCACGGGGATGTAAAGTATAGTGTAAGGAATATAGTCAATAATATTGTAATAACTATGTGTGGTATCAGATGAGTACTAGATTTATTGAGATGATCACTTTGTAAGTTATATAAATGTCAAATGACAATGTTGTACACCTGGAACTAATATATGTCAACTGTAACTTAAAAACAAAAACTTTTTTTAAAAAAAGGAAAAGAATTTATTGTTAATTTTTTAAGTATGATAATGCTATTGTGATTATGGTTTTTATTAAGTAGTTATTATGTTTTAGAGATTCACTTTGAATTTATGGATGAAATATGTTTGAAGTTTATTTTAACATTATTCAGTAGGCATGAGGTATTGTTGAGGTTATAGATAAAACAAGATTGGACATATATTGATAATTGTTTAAATTTTGACAGAGTACATGGTATAAACAATGATTCTCTACTTTTACATGTGTTTGATATTTTTCATAAATAAAAAAAGTTTTTAAAAATAATCACTAAAATGGTGATTATGAATTTGATAATTTTCCTTTTGCTCCAAAGCAGCAATTAAATTTTTCACAACTCTCCTTAATTCTGTTTTTTATTTCTAAAATTGTGCTCTGATGCATTGAAATGTATTTTCCATAAGTACCCAGGCTCTTTTCTATCTTAATGTTTACAACATTTTCCAGAAGCTTATAGTCATACACATGTCAAAAATAACAGTTTGTTGGCTTTCACATTTGTTGAGCACGTACCTGGCAAAATCAGTAAAAGAATTCAATTCTCCAGTTCCTGAGTTGAGTTCTCTATCCATTGGTATAGGCTACTAATAAATTATGGGCCAGATCACAAATGTAAACACCCAGATCCTTCCAGCACATCATATAAAATGAGAATTTGTTCTTGAGGATAACATCTGTTTCACTTTTGTATATCTGACAGCCCCAAGATTCTTTGAGAGCTTAACACTGCCATGGGGATATTACTGAGTATAGCAGTAGAATAATCGATACTGAATTGATTCATGCTCTGTTAGCCTCACCATGAATTACTTTTTGTTTTTCACAGGGAAGACAGTGTCACATGTGTCACTGAGAGGGAGCATGGATTCAGGAGCAAGTTCTGCCACTGTAATTTTTTTGGCCAAAGTAAGTTCCTTTTTCTCTTTGAGCTTATCTATAAAATGGTGATAATAATACTTACCTTACAGAATTGATAATTAGGATTAAATGGGATAAGAATATATAAAATACCTAGAACAATGTCTGCCATGTGTCAGCCATTATTACCTGGTCTTGGCCGTTATTAGCTAAGAAGCTTCTTTCCTTGATTTTTAATTTGTCTGCATTAATACCACTTTGAGCTGGATTTAAGTGTTTTTCTCTTTAGCCTCCTTTGAAAATAGAAAATTAAGCGTTCTTCCATGTATATACGGAATAATTATATTGTCACTAATTCAGGTGACATTAGAAGATAATTTTTGATAATCAAATACTGTTTTTTAAGATGCCTTCTGAAATCTACTTGATCAGTTCAACTAATTTAGATATGTGGGATATCATTTGAAACCAGTTCATCTTGGAGGAGTAATATTGATTTTGTCTGTCCAGCATTTATTCCATCTTTTTTTTATTTTATTTTATTAGGAATCCCTTGTTTTTCTTTTGAGAACCACTTCTTCCCATTTTTGGTCTATCTGAGGGTCAGCAAACTTTTTCTTGAAGGGTAAGATAGTTTAGGCTTTGCACACTATATGGTCTCTGTTGCAGCTACTCAGCTCTACCATTTTAACATGAAAGCAGACATACACAATGAATGAACAAATAGGTATGACTGTGTTCCAATAAACCTTTATTCACAAAAGCAGGTAGCTGACTTGTGGACCATCACTTGCTGACCCCTATTTTATGACATTCAGATGAAATACCCTCTCCCTCACTTTCTATTTTAAGTATAGGTACAAGATCCAGAACTGGCTAATAAGTATGTTTTATTCATCTGACCCTGTATCGGTTTATAATTTGATTTAAGCTAAGCCAATTAGAATTAGGCCCAGGACTTTTAATAGTACTATTAAGGAAGATGCACTCCCTTTTAATTGGGGTTGCTTAATTGGTAGAATATATTCTTGGGGTTTCTGGTGGGCATCTTGTCACTAGAATGGGAAAGACCACTTGAGGGTAAAGCCACCACAGAAAAATGCAGAAAAGCTGAGAAACGGTTAATGAGAACTGAGACCTTTTATGTCAACAAGAGTTAGTTGTTTCGGGAAAATGTTTCCAGAAAAGATAAGACTACAAAACCAATAAATTACTGTTTATATCAGGCAGTGCTTTCTTTAAAATCTTCCTAGGATAAAATGATTTGGGGTTTATCTTTTGCTATAGAAAGTTGGGGCTTTGATTGCAAATGTATCTATATCTATCTGAATTAGACCCAGAATAGTTAATTATTTTAGAAAAGTTTGGGTCGTATAAGTGATCATTTCCTTGTTCCAAGGCCCATTACCAAGAAATTCAGTAGCTTTCTATTTAAACACATGTCCTGTTAGACTTCACAGTTCTTAAAATGATGTCACCCCTAATTAGTCCCAGGATGGACAGTTATCAAGGCATATGGGTCTACATTTAATTCGCCAAGAAAAAAAAACTAGATACTTTCCAGACAGTATAAATTGAAACTTACTGACAGTTTTATTTTGGGGTTAATACAGACATAGAAAACTGTGAATTTAGGTCACATTGTTTTGCTTTTGTTGAACTGTACCTCAAAGCTTTGCTATTAATTTACTGAAGGTCATTATTAGAATAGCCCCATGGAACTTGTTGCAGTTACTGAGTAGAAGTGATAAGGATTCTGTACATACTTTAAAGTGTCCTTTTTAATGAGAATTCGTGAGAAAAATTTTTTTCAAATCTCAGTGCTGAGAATGTCTGATATTTTTCAAGTCAATTGGGTAGTTTTTTTTTTTAATATCTTATGAATACCATTAATCATGAACTTCTCTTTCAGCAAACTACTGAATTAGTGTTCAGTTTATAACTCAACCTCTAGTAAAATTATAGGATCTTATGGCATATATTTTTGAGAAATACCATACAGTCATCATTTTTCCCAGCCAGTTTTTTTATTCCAATTTTCTAATTATTTTTAATTTATCTACATTATACTTCCTTGTTAATAGTGAGTGAACAGTGAAATGTACTCTATGAAGGGAGAAAGGAACAATGAAAGAGAAGTGGGAGGGTACCAGAGACTGACTTTTACAGTTTTTTTTTTCCTGGACTGCCATTAGGTATCTTTTCTGGTACAGGAGAAGCCATGTACATGTTTGGATTGCTTTGCTTCTAAACATTTGGTGACTCTCAAAGAGACTCCATCTCTTTGGGGACAGAAACCCTAGAGTTGAGAGCACCCATAGGATTCACGCTTCTCTGACTCTGGGGTTCCCTTTAGGGTTTTACCAGATGGAAAACTAGCACCTTGAAGCCAGTGAGGTGGTGAGCCAACAGGCTTTATTGACAGATGGAGGAGCCCAAGTGTGAATGAAAACAGCTTTAGCTTGAAAAGAAAAAAAATTCTGAATCCGATCTATGTAAGCAAATACCTATATCAAACCAATTAATTGGCTACCTTAGTGACTCCAAGAAAGAGATACTTACCTGTCCAATATTTTGTTAATACTTTTGAATAGATTATACTAGATTGAGAAAGAATGATGTTTTACTCTTTTAAATGTGAATCTAATGCAGGGTGAAGAGTTCCCTTTTTTGGTGGGTGGTAACAGACTAGTTATTGACAATTTGGGGCAACTAGAACTCCAGGCTAACAATTCACTATACATTGTTTGGAAAACCTTAGGTATATCCTTACACTCATGCTTTATCTGAATGTAAAGAAATAAATGTGTGGTAATTGGATATATAAATAGATTATAGTTCCATTATTCAGGAGTAGAACTTAAGTTATGACATGTTTGTCTCAAGTAAGAAGTCTCCAGATTGATCCCTATACAATACTTCTAACCATTAACATTTTTTTATTTTCAGAAATACTGACATTTATGCAAGGAGGATATTTCTAGTAATTAGTTTAGTTCTTGTTAAATAATTTTATAGACTAATTTTTAACCTATTTATTATAACTATAAAAATTTTATAAAAAATATATCTTTCTTTGGTAAATATTTTGTATTTGTTCTATCCAATGCAAAGAGAATGTTTTGACAAAATGATTATTGATATTTTAACCTTTTTTTTTTACTAAGCTTCTATTAACATTCCACTGACCACTATTTCAAGCATTCTTGGGTTTTTATGTGTCATAAAAATTGAAAAGTATTTATTTGGGGGACTCTAATCTATGATAAAATTTGTGAATCTCCACCTGAATTTAAAAGGCTATCTAACAGCAATGGAAATCATTTACAAAATACATTTTATGGGAATCAATTAGATTTTTTCCCTCAGGTTTAGATAATCTAAATTCCATTTTAAAACTGATTTTTAAATTCTGAAGAAATTATACAGCAATCTGAGGGATCATATGTATTTGAGAAATTTAAATTTGAAGAACATTTTATCATTTAACTAAAATCAATTGTATAATTGCTGGCAGTAATAACAGCAGGCCTTTAATAAGTCAGATTCTTCCATTAAAACAGAATGAAAGGATTCAAAGTTTATTTTCCTATTGAAGTTCTCCTATAATGTTTCCTTCCTGCCATTGGGAACATAGAATTCCATGCAGCAAAGTTGTAAAGGGCCACACAAACAGCCATGTCTGAGGTGGCAGGGGAGCTTTAGAGTCATGGGACCCTTCTGCACAAGTGGCAGTACTATATTGGTCATAATGGTGCATGGTCTGCCATCTGTCTGATAAAACAGCTCAGCATGCTAAGTGTTGTTGACAAGAAGATGTGCAAACTGCCTCCTTTTGGGGGGCTCTGGCTGACCCTTCCTCAAAGTCTGGCATACTTTCAAAGGTCTATTTCTTTAGGGTAAAATACCATCAATCTGCCTGCCTCAGTATTTCCCTTTTCTTAGGATCAATGTAAAATTCTTTATGAAAGAAACAGCTATTAGCATATTCCATGCATATAAAATGATGAGACTTAGGTACCTAAATTGGATAATGTAAAAGTGCCTTTTACTTATAGCTAAAATTTACTAGATAGCAGAGGGACATCTGATCATCAACGGAGGTGAACATCATGATGGTTCTAGTGATCACTGGCAAGTTACAAGGATGGTGAGCTAAGCAGTAGGCTGAACTAGTCACATCTAGCTGCTCACCCACAGTCATATGCAAGTGTAGTTAAATTTCTAGAGAAAACCAGTTTTAAGTGGTTAGGGAACAGGTGCGAAATTTCAGGCCTTCAGAAGAGGGTGTTCTTTTCTTAACAATAACCTGTAATTTTTTCCTTAAAAAAACCCCCAGCTTTATTAAAGTATAATTTATATGCTATAAAATTCACTCATTTCAAGTATAGAATTCAGTGATTAAAGCACTGTCACCTATCACCTTCTACTTAAGTAGGCAATCCTGTTTGTTTTGACAGTGTTTGATAATATTTTAGTTAGGAATATGTTACTCTGATTTCTATTTGCTTGTTAAACTGTAAGCAATTACTGACAGCAGTTTTATAACTGTCAATGATTACTTAAAAGAGAAACTTAGATCTAAGCATTGCAAAAGAACTCATTTAAGAATGTGACCCTCAAGTCCTTACTTCTAAATTGTATATGTAGACCTTATTTTTCTTGTCAAAATATGTGCAGTTTATTTGGTGCCATAATTTAGATTATTCATTATATGCCCTATTTCCACAGATAAGCAAATCAATTTATCATATACGTTTAGGAAAGAAGCTAAATTGCTGATTTAATGTCTATATAGATTTTTACACTTAAAACAACATCTTTTTAAAGGCTCTACAGGATCCCACTTTATGAAGTCTGTATCCTAGGCAACTTCAAAGTTTTCTAAGGAATATGCCAAATGGACAGCTGCTGTAGCTACTACCAAAGAACAAATCTTTTTCACCTTGGCATCTGGGTTTTCCATTTGTTGGCCAAAAGAAGCAAATTTCAGCATTGTCTTTAGCCATCCAATAAATACCACTGGGTAAGGCCATTGGGAATACTGGTGAAAAGCAATTGTTTGTTAAATGCTGTAAGGACTTATTTTTTGGCTGTTAAAATCAGTTTTCTGAGAAAAAAAAACTATGTTGATCTATGTGATTTAACTGAGATTTTCTGTGAATTCCTTCATTTCTTATAGACCACTAAACATTTGATGGGAAAGTATGCTATAATTTAAAAATTATTGTAACTTAAACTTGAAATAAATGGTGCAATGAGATTCCAAAGTACAACTTGGATGGCCCTATATAAATAAGACTAATTTATGGAAAATGGGGACCGATATGTTAATAACATTATAAAAGACTCATTACAATGTCCTTTTAAAAAATCCCCTGAAGTATTATTATGTATATTGCCCAGGTGACCTAGAAAAGAGCTGGAAACAAAGCTAATGTGCTAATGCTTTATTGAGGAGTACAAGCCCAGGTAATAAGAGTGAAGGAAAAAGAGAAATGAGATTGGGAGGAAAGAAAGCAAATAAAATTATTTGTTAACCAGTTGACTACAGAGTCACAGAAAACTGGCCAGCTGCTCAGTCACAAGGGATGTCTCTTGAACTGATGTCTAATTGCTATGCCTTAGAATAATTATCAGCAGGAGGAAAGAAGTGGGTTTATTTGCAAGCTCCTACTTGAACTTGTATCTTCATTGGTCAAAGTTCATGCCATGGACATTAATGTCACTGTACTTCTGGGTTGTGTAACCTGGTCATTTGGGTATGTGCTAGGAAAACCCAGGTGTGATCTGGTTGAGCTGGAGAGGAGCAGGTAAATTTGCTGTACTTTGTCTCATGATAGGGGCCATAGATGTGTGCCTAAGTCCAGACCTCACTCTGGAAAAGACTGAGAGAGTAGTGTTAAATAAAAGGTAACACTAGGAGCTTCTAGGAAGCCATTGATCAAGAATGCAAGATCTGGGAGTCAAGTAGTACTAAATGAATCTAGGGAGGCTCATAGCTGGATTTAGTATGGAATGCTATTTACTTTATAGAAATTCCATTTGCATGTCTAATTAACATTTTATAACCTATTTTGGTTGTCTGCTGTACCTTGAGTAAAAGATAGTCAGAGTACAGATTCATGTGCAGTGCATTTGTTTTGGCTAGATGATCAGGGTCTTACAAGAAATAAGAAAGGGAGATTGATGACAAGGAAGTTTGATAGACTTCTTAGAATGGGCACACGCACCGTGAAGGTATCTGTTTCCAATGTTAGTACCCTCCAAAGAGCATCCATATTAATAGTAAGGTGTACAAGATGACATGTTCTCTGATGGTCAGTCAGCTTTTTTCTTTAGCTACCCCACTGCCTGTTTAAAGGGCTCATGAATAAAGAAGCTGTGATATCAGAGATGAAAGCTATGCATAGCTCAACATCATTGTGTCCCCTTACCAAGACTGACCTGATTAATTCTACTGTTGAGTGCTTAATCTGCTGATAGCAGAGACCAATATTGAACCCTTGATATGGTACCATTTCTCATGGGTCCCAGCTAGGCTCTTGGTGTCCAGATTAATTTCATTGGTTATCTTCCATCATGAAGGGATAGGAATTTGTTTCTTCCAATAGACAGATTTTGGATAAAGATTTGTTTTTCCTGCCTGTAATGCTTCTGTCAGCATTGTACTAACAGAATGACTTGTCCTTTTCATGGCATTACATACAGGATTGTGTCTGATCAAGGAACTCATTTGAAAGCAAAAGAAATGCAGCAGTGGGCTCATGCAGATGGAATTAACTGACATTACTTTATCCCCATCACTCCAAAGTGGCTAGCCTAATTGGAAGGTGAAATAGCTTACTAGACCAGTCAGTTATGGTATCAGTTGGCTGACAGTATTCTGAAAAGATGGAGTTCTGTTTTACAGAATGCATATTATTTGTTGAATCAGAGATCATTATATGATGCTGTCTTTTCTATAGTCAAAATACGTGGGTTTGGAATCGAAATATAGATTTACAGTGCTCTCCTCAAAATAACACATAATAACCTACCCACAGAAGTGTTGCTTCCTGTCCCTGAAACTTTGAGCTATGTTTGCTTCTAGTCTTAGTCACCGAAAGATGGAAAATGCTTCCATTTGGTGGCATCATTCCAATTCCACTGAATGGGAAGATGAGACCACCATCTAGTTATTTTGGGCTTCTTATTCCACTGAAAAACTAGGTCAAAAGAAAAAGGAGGGTTGCTTTTCTGCTTGGAGCAATCTATTCCAATTATCAAAAGGAAATTGGGTTATTCCTACACAATGGGGGTAAGGAGGATAATGTCTGAAATTCAGTGGCTTTTCTAGGGTACCTCTTAATACTTTCAAGCTCAGTAGTAAATTCATTGGAAAACTATAGCAACCACAAAGAGGCAGAATGATTGAGGACTCAGACCCTTTGGGAATAGAAGTTTGGATTACTCTGCCAGGTAAAGAACCCTAACCACCTATGGTTATGGCAAGGCAAATATGAAATAGGTAATAAGGGAAGGCATAGATATCAACTATAGTCTAATAGACAATTGCAGAAACAAGGACCACATTAGCTTTATGTATTCTCTTTACTTCTAACGTTTGTAAATACTAACCATTTTCTTCTCTCTTCTTCTCATTTAATCTTATATACTGGTTGATGGAAATTAACTTTATAATTTTGTCTTTAAGTAACAATATATTCAGTGGAATTATGACAGAACTTGAGGCATAATTAATATAGGCTGCAATGGATACAGTCAGTGACTGCTAAGATTATGCCTCTTCTCATTTTGGGAAAAGGGTAAGAACTTCGTCACTTGTCATGAGGCTAGCTGAATTTTGTTAGGTGGAAATATAGAGTTGTCTTATTGTTATGCAGAAGTTCAAATGTGTTAGAAAGGTACATGTGGAAAGTGAGTAGCTGAAAAGGTGGTCTGATGGTCTGTGGCAATTATCATTTATTGCCTCCCAGCTCCAAATCTACCCTTCATTGCCTGCTTTGCAATATGGAGATGGACCCCATAAGCATTTTTCTTTTGTACCTGACATGATGTTAAATATTGTCAATAAAAGGAACTGGAAGAACACTGTGGGAAGAATGGGCTTTTCTCCCTGGTTCCAATGTGCTCCCAGATACATGGTCTTGCTCCTAATGCCTGGCTACTGATGGCACATGTAGGAGACATCTAGTGGTACTTATCCCCATTGAGTTTCAATGGCAGTCTTGTGTGTGGCTTCCTGTCAAGTGTTATAGGCACTCCCATGAGTGGATTCCCAGTGAGTCTTGTAGGCACTCACAGTCAGCTTTACAGCTGTGATCCACCAGCACCTTAGAGAGAGAGTTCCTGCTAGTTAGTCCCAACTATAGTTTCTTACCTGCCAGCCCCAGCCCACCTGCACCATGGAAGGTGTTTCTGGCTTGCCAGTTCTGGCTGCCGTTCCATTTTTGCCAACTTCAGGTCACTTGTACCCTGGGTGGGGGGGGGGGGGAGGAGGGAGAGATGTTTCCTTATTACCCAGCAGTTTTGGATCAGTCTGGCCTAGAGAAACTTAATGAAATCTCTGCTATTCAATGGATTCCAATACCAGCTTCTCCAATGAGGTATAAACCCCAGATTTAAAAAGAAGACTCCCTTCCAAATGTATTCCTTCACTAGGTTTTGTTTCTCAATCCTAGAGCATTTATAGTAGCTATTTTAGTTAATTATGCTTATAACTTTTATATTAAAATTTCCCTGTTCAAATTAGTGTGTGTGCTTCCGTCTCTATCTGTCCTGATTGATACCCTACCTATCTGTGAGATTGGGAAGAAATTTTGTATACATAGATTTTATTCCAATTGTCTTAGTGGTTGTTATCCACTTTGAGGTTCAGTTCTACTCTGGAATATGAAATATGTATCAGAGATGTAGTCGACCTATTAACTACATGGTAGTTTTTATCATACGAGCCACCAGGCTGTGTTACCACTGGCCTGTGTAATGTTTTTCAGGAAAGAGATGAGTTAAGGTTTCCATGATTCACTTCTAATTATAAATAAGAATTAGGCTTTGGACAGCTTGAGGGATCCTACTGCATATTGGACCTACTCAAAGATGGTATATCCTTCAGTCATCAACTAACTTCAGGGAGCATGTGATTTCTTAGGTCACCTAAGTTATCTAAGGAGGCTGAACCCAGTTGGAAGTCTTTGGGGAGTGCACTGAGATCAATGCAGGACTCTTTTTGATGTGTAAGTAATTGGGAAAAAGCCCTGGAGCACAACTCACCAAGAAAGAAGTTCTCCGATTCTGAAGACCTCAGGACCCCTCCATCAACTTTTATACTATAGTCTTAGATGGGAAATAGTGGCCTTGATGGTTATTCATACTGAAAGAAGCTTCAAAGAAGATAAATAGATCATGGAGATGGTGCTTTCCTACTTTATTATCTTAAGATCTTGACAAAAATTGTCAGTTTTACAGAGAAGAAACTGAGACAGAAAATATGAGACTTATGACTCTTCCCCTCACATACGTACTTAACACTGATAATGTTTGAAAGATAGGTAATTGGGAAGTAATTTAATCTTTCAAATTATTTTATTTTTTATTTTTCGATTGCTTGTTCCCTCCCCATCCCCCACCACTAAACTATAAGCTCCATGAGAGCAAATATATTTTCTGTCTTATTTCACCATTGCATTTCTTGTATGCTTATTGTCTTCTTTATGAGACAAATTTATTGACATCCCATCAGTTCTGTGTCATTAGGCTACTTCCAGTAGTTCTAAATCATAAGGCATCAATATGTGTCTGTTGAATGAATGACAGATATATTGCCTAACTTTTCAATTAGCACTTTGTCTATTATCTTTTTCACTTAGTATTTATTGTCTACTTCTTAGTAAAACAGTATTTAGTGTACTAAAATGGGATAATTGTTAATGTTCCCATCACTATGATATGCTTCTAAGACAAAATATAAAAATTAATAATTTTATTACTCCATTTAAACATTCTATTATTGCTCTTAAAAAAGAAAATTTAAGCAGTTTTTAATAGAAATGCATCAAATATTAAATTAAAAGAGTCTCTTAGAATACAGTTAAGTACTTAAGCTAAATGGACAAGAAAAAAAGAAAAATGTGATATCTTCAGGAAAAAATAAAGAGTAGTCTTTTTATGAAAAATAACTAGTAATTAAATCTTTAAAACAGACCTGTTTAACACACTTTAAAAATGTGATTAAATTCATCAAATAAACTTGTTTACTTCTGTTTCTGAGGCTGTTTATTATAGTGTACTAATGATTACAGCATGTGCTAAATACAAAGCTAAGCACTTAAGATGTATTATTTTATTTAATCACTCTACTTGTGTAAAGAATGCAAAAAATGTCTTGAATGTGACCAAATCCACTAATTATTTGTTTATGAAGTCACTGTAGAGATTTACTTAGAATTCTAATTTATTTAATCTAGAAATTTGTTTTTATTTTTAATCTATCAAAATTACCTTCTCTAGATAGGTGCAGAGCTGGTGCAGTGCATTCTCCCTGAGTGGGACCCAGTTTTGATTTCTTGAGGCAGAGGGTAACATAAGAAGACTCCTACAGAAGGTCATAGGCTCCAGAGATCTGGAATCATAAATCAAGCCATGGATAGAAGGGAATTCAAACACCAATTGCGGTGCTGCAGAGATAAGATTTGAGGCTCCAGTTTAAAGTCAGGAGTTCAGAGATGGGTATGGTTTAGAAAGCAGTGAAAAACAGATTGTGATAAAGGTCAGGGCTGAAGGGATATGGAGTGATTATTGCAACTATCCATAGGCATTTTAATAGCTCATCATAGGTCCAGGGGAGTGTGGTGTATTTGTCTGGCTTAGGAAGCCATATACAAAGAAGATGATTACTAAATCTCTCATAAACATTTTTTGTTCACTTGGAAGCATATTATTTTTCTAGACATTATTTTTATCACTACTGAATTTTAGATAATTTCATACCTACCCACTCCCATTTTACATTACAGTTTTCCCAGAGTGGCTTCCTCACAATCTATCCCAATCCCTTCTTCATATACCCATATTCTCCCAATATCCACTTCATAAGAAATGGAGGCACAATGGTAGTTCTTATAGGAGAGAACATTTAATGACTTGGAACCAGAAGATTTGAGAATAAGAATGGACTTTATTATATTATTTATCCAGATGCTTTAATTTAAAAAATCTACTCATTCAATATTACCTATTAAGCACTTAAAATA
Organism: Eidolon dupreanum; assembly: GCA_028627145.1. Lineage (NCBI taxonomy): Eukaryota > Metazoa > Chordata > Mammalia > Chiroptera > Pteropodidae > Eidolon > Eidolon dupreanum. The sequence continues at coordinate 47,678,725 of CM053513.1, forward strand.
CACCAGATACTCTTCTAGAACTAGGGAAATAAAGGTAAACAAAAGAGACCAAGTGCTTGTCTTCATGAAACATACACTTTCTTGAGGAGATAGATAATAAACAAGTAAATAAATATAGGAATGTAACAAATTTTCAATAAATTCTATAATGAAAAATCTAGTTGTGATAATGACATGGAGCTTGATAGAAGGAAAGTGATTGGAGAAGGCCTCTCTAAAAAGTGAAATTTGATCAATTAAATTTGTTAATTAAAGTGAGAGATTCATATTGCTGCTCTGAGGGAAGTTGTCTAAGGAAAAGGCAACAAATACAACATTCTATGGCAGAAAAACCAGGTTTAAGAAAGAGGCCAGTGAGGCTGAACAGGAGTGAGAAAAGTGAAAAGAGATGATATTAAAGAGAAAGACAAGGCCAGATTACACAAGGCCTCAAAGACCGTAATGTAGAATTTGGATTCGATTCTAGTGCAATAGAGAACCATTAAAATGTGTTAAGGGAAAGCTATGATATATACTTTTTATTAAAAAGTATATATGAATGAAGAATATACTGAAGAAGGGCAAGAGAGAATGTAAGGAGAAGAGTTAGAGGACTCAAAGTTGTCAACATGAGTGATGATGATAAGGTAAAGGCAGTAGTCCTAGAAGTGGTGAGTAGTAGTCAGCCTTGAGGTATATGTTGAGGTTAAAGTCAACAAGACTTTAATTGATCATATAGGGAGTTTAGTGCGAATAAGAGAGGGTTCAAACATAACTGCAAGGTTTTGGACATGAGTGGCAGAGTATACAGCATTTACTAAGATGTGAAAGACTAGGAGATAATCATGTTTTTGGGGAAAAACCAGTAGTTGTAGTTTGAGTGTATTAAGCTTGGATACCTCTTGGACATTCAAGTAGAGCCATTAAATAGGCAGTGAAAATAAAAATATAGAGTTTGGGAGAGATCCAGGATGGAGTTATCAAATTGTGGAAACTGTCCTATGTTAATGGTATTTATAGCCATTTGACATCCTGAGATCTCACCTGAGAAGTAACTATGGAGAAGAGAGGGGGGTTAAAAATTGAGTTCTAGAGCACACCAACAGCTAGCATAAAAAAGAGATACCAGCAAAGGATATTCAGAAGGAGAGGTCAGTGAAGTAGGAAAACCAGTTGATTTTCTAGAAGTAAGGTGAAGAAAGTTTGAGAGAGGGAGAAAGGAGAACTAAAGTTTGGTCATTGGGAATGGCAAGTAGTATGTTGTTGGTGACCTTGACATAAGTAATTTCAATGAAGTAATGAAAGTCTAACCAGAGAATATTCAAGAAGAAATGGAAAGTGAAGAAATATTTTTAAAATAGGGATCAGAGAAATGGGACAGAAGCTATGGGGGATGTCAGCTCTGATAAGGATTTTTTTTTAAATGAGAAATATTAGAAAATGTGCATATGCTGACAAGAATGATTTGTCATGCCTAGACTTTTGAGTTTAAGAGGAGGACACATTGTCAGACTTTTATTTCTCAAAATAGATGAGCTTTGTGTCAGTAGAGGAGGTAGTTTTCTGTTGACATCTTCATTAAAATCAATAGCATTGAATACGAACAGCTTCAGATTCCCTTTTTTAAGACAACCATAAATAACTCCAAGGGCTTGCTCTGAGTTACACAGATTCCCAGGCATCTAGGCACGTGGCAGGAGTGGCAGACCTGCCAAGCGATGTGTCTGGTCCTGTGTGATGGATTGGTGGGCTTTGATGAATGGCCTATGCCAGGCAGCTCCATTAAAGCTGACTGACTCTAGCAAGATTAATTGTTTTAGATTGTACAGACATGCTTCATGAGGAAAGTATTTCTGTTTATCTATCTTCTGTCCATCACAAAGGGGTCCCTTGCAATTTGTTATAATCCATAAAGAGAAACAAAACATTTTCATACCAATCAAGGATGCTTTCAACTATTTTCTCAGTTTCGTTTGCATCCTCGGGGCCAACAAAAATATATTGGTTTTCTTTTATAGTTGTTAAACTCTCTTTGTAGGCCATTCTTGGCACAGTCTAAGACTTAAAATTAAGAGGTCTAAAGAGTAAGGTATACTGTGGATCAATGTAGTTTGCAGAACATAGCAATTATCATATTTTAAATACTTATATGCCTGTCTTGGCTCCCTTGAGAGATACCACAGAGCTTGAAATATATTAAGTATTCAGTAAATGTTTGTTAAATGAATTAATTTATGAATGAGATATATAACACTTTTAGGATTAATGTGACTTTAAAAGAATTTAAAAGGCTTTGATCTTTTTCTTAGAAGAAACAAATAAAATATATTTCCAAATGACATATATACTATTTATTTTTTAGTCAAACATTCAAATAGGGCTTACTATATGACAGGCACTATAATATTTATAATTGCTTTATAAATATTAACTCATTTAATTCCATAAGTTGGTATTATTGCCACCATTTTATACATGAGGAAACTGAGGCATGTGAAGAAGTTAAGGAGGGTTACACAGCTAACACAGGACAGAGCTGAGATGCAAATCCAGACAATCTTACTTCAGAACTCTAACTTTAACCATATGGTTTTGTCAAACCAATGTTTAGCAATTAATTTAATGTAAATATTTTTCAAAATTGATTACTGTTGACCAGAAGTAAACTATAATCAGAATGCTGCACTTGGAACTGCTTCAAAATTTGAGAGCTTCATGGTTTGGAGTCATTGCTCTAAGAATAATAGTCATTGCTATTGCACACTTACAGTGTGTCAAGTATATTGGGTGATATATATATGCAATATATATATTATACACACACACACATATAACCTCTAATTCTTGAATGATAAATAAGAGCAATAAGAATTATTACCCCATTTAAAAAATAAACTAGAGTGTGAGTAGAGAAAATGGAAATCAAACCCAGGTATGTTCTACTTCAAAACTAAGGTTCTTGTGACTCAGCAGGGAAAAGAAAAGAACCTACTTGAATAATTGAACTTCGCAGAGAAGATAGAGCCAACAAGGTTGAACTATAGTTTTTGAAGTTGGGGCTGAATTTAAGATTGTTTTGTGTAAAAACACAATTCATTTAATAAAATCTGAAAATAAAAATTTTCAGAAATTTTAGTTTTATACTTTGGTTAATTTATTTTAATATAAGTGGAAAACCATGGAAAATACAAAGAAAAGTTATCAGTATCAGTAGTAAAATGTAAATGTTTATTCTGGGCACAAAAATAATTCATTGCTTTTCTTAAAGAAATTCTCTGTTACTGGGAATCAAGAATTTTGGACTCTTGTTCACCTACAATTCTATCACAGGTATAAGAAAATCAGAACTGACTTTTAACCTATCTGAGTCAGATCCCATGTTAAGCTCTCTTACATGCATTGCCTAATTTAATCTTTACAATACCCCTATCCATTAGATACTATTATTATTTCATTGATTAGGAAACTGAGGACTAAAGCAGTAATCATTTACCTAAATTTACTCTAGATAAGTGGCACAGGTGGGATGTTAATTATGATCTGTGTAACTCTGAAGTTCATTAAGATATTCATTATAAATTATAGTAACCAATGTTACTGTAACTGCTTAACTGTTTAGAAAGCTCTTCCATATTCTTTTTTACATTTTATTTTGACAATTCTGTGAGACAGGTAAATCAGATGAAAGGAAGACAGAGATCTTGAATTAAAAACAGCTTTTTAAAAAATGCACAAAGGACTATATTAAAGGTATTACTGTTTATCAAAAGATGCCTTTAAGAGAGTGAAAATATAAGCCACAGAATAGGATAAAATAATTTCACTTATATCCAACAAAGGAAAAGGTTTCAAAATTAATAGAAAAAAATGCAGATAACCTGTTAGAAAAATGAGAAATATTTGACAGTCACTTCACTAAGGAAGATATTCATAAACATATGAAAAGAGGCTCAGCTAGATTCCCATCAAGAATGCAACTGAAATCCTCAATACAATACCATTTTGGCTAAAATTAAAAGGCGTTGGTAAAGATATAGAGTAACCAGAACCCCCATACACTGCTGCTGGGAGGATGAATTTCAGATATTTTGAAAAACTCTTTGGCCATTGTTTATCCCAGGACTCAGCAATACCACTCTGAAGAGGATACTTAACAGAAATACATATATATGGGCACCTAAAGACATACCATTATGTTTCATAGGAAGCATTTTTAATAACTCTAAAATTACAAACTATCCAAATACTCAACAACTGTAGAATGGATAAATATGTGTGGTATAGTCACATAATGAAATGTATACAGAAATAATAATGAACTACAGTTACACACAATAACATGGAATAATCTCCCAAACAAAATTTGGAGTGAAAAAATAGGTACAAAATGATACGTGCTGTGAGGTTCTGTCTATTTTTCAAAAACAGGAAAAACTAATCTTTACTCTTAGAAGTCAGAGTAGTGATGGGCGGGTAGTAGTGATTGTAAAAGGGCATGGGAAGAACGTGTTGAAACAATTCTATTGTTGATGGATGTGTTGTTTTCAGTTTTGAGCTTGTTAGGCATAGAGCTGCTCTGAACATTTCAGACCATATTTTTTGGTGGACATACATATTTCATTATGCTTTTTTTGCCTTAAATTCTACTTTGCTGATGTTAATACAGCCATACTAGTTTTTTTTTTTGGTTAGTGTTTGCATAATATTTCTTTTTTCATCCTATTTCTGTAAAACACTATCTCTTATAAACTGCATTTCATTAACTCTTTTTTTTTTTAAAGACAGTATTTGTCTTTTTTTGGAGTCTTAAGGCCATTTATAGTTAATGTAATATTGATATAAATGGTTTATTCTTTTTATCATCTTGCTATTTATTTTCTATTTGCCCCAATTGTTTTTTTAATCCCCCCCCTTTTTTTGCCTTATACTGGAATAATCAAATATTTTTATAATTCACTTTTTTATCTTCTGTTGTTTGCTACACTTTCTTGTACTATTTTGTGTATTTCTAGAACTACAGTGATTTCTCCTGTTTGAAAAATAGGTTGAGAAATAGGAAATGTTTTTCGTATCTGTTGATGTTGCACTGTGACTTTGACTATTACATCACATTCAGTTCAGTTTATCATATTCTTTTGTTCTCTGAATTTCCTCAAATGAGATTTGGATCTAGGGATTTGATCAGACTCTGGTTGTATCCCTTTGGTAAGACAATAAATGGGGTTGTATTCTTTTATCAGGAGACACATTATGTCTGAACTTCACTCTGTTTTTGTATTTGCAGCTACTGATGTTCCTAATGGGATCCATTAAGTCTTTAAATTTTCAAAATGGTAATAGTCTAATTCAGTACTATTTAATAGAAATAATGTGAGCCACAAAAGTGAACCACATGTGTACTTATAAATATTCTTATAGCCTTATGAAAAATAACTTGTAAAATTAATTTAATGTAATATATAAATGTATATATTTAACTAATTTATATATAAATAATTTCAACAGGTAATTGACATAAAAAGTCAATAAGATATTTTAACTTCTCTTTTTTTATACTACATGTATGAAATCTGTTGGATGTTTTACATTTACATCACATCTTTATTTGGACTAGGAATAATTCATATGTTTTATAGACACATGACTATTGACTATCATATTAGATACATAGTTTTAATTTTGTTTTATGTTTATGAATTAGCTGGAATATTTTATAAGGAGATGCTCTTTCCCAGTCCTAATTCTCTAGTTCATAAAGGAAGATAGAGCTAGAATACCCCAAAATTGATCATTTGCTTTATCCAACAATATAATTACAGTGGACAATAATAACAGTGTTGTTTTTCTGAGGTTGCTTTGAAAACAGCATTATTGTCCCACTATAATTATTTAAGTTAAAAAGATTTTTTTTGCTTATTCCCTCCCATTTTTGCACATGTTTTAGAGTTGTACTATTACTACATTGACAGATCATACAGCCATTTTATATAATCTTTTAAAAAAATTCTCATTTAATTTTAGTTTAACTATTAACTATATATTTAACGCTCACAACAAGTCGTTGTGTTGATGTTTCTCTGGTCATATTGGTTGTCTGAAGCTTGTTCTCTAGAAGATTATTCAGAGGAAGCTCCTGGGAACTATACTTTCTAAGTATTTACATGTTCCTAACACCTGTTCTATTTTCTTTGTCCTAGAAAGTAAGTTTTTCTGGAAATAAAATTCTCAGCTTAAATTTCCTTTCCTTGAGAATCTTGATATAGATCATTCTGTGTCAATATTTTGGAGTACACAATGTGACGTCTATATATATATATATATATATATGTATGTATATATATATTTATATATAATTCACTTTAGAAACATTTTCTTGAAATTTGCTTTTATTTCAATGTTTAGTTTAATATTTAGTTCACTTGTTTTGGTTTTCTTCTTCAGGTATTCTAATATCTGTAAGTTGGATCTTTTTTGCCTATCTTTAGTATGTACCACTTTCTTTTATTATTATTGTTGTTGTTGTTGTTGTTGTTGTTGTTATCATTTTATGCCTACAGCACCTGGTCTTTCTAGGTGATCTTTCATCCAAGGACTAACCAAGCCCAACCCTGCTTAGCTTCTGAGATCAGATGAGATTGGGCGTGTTCAGGGTGGCATGGCATAGACCTGTACCACTTTCAGGATCTTTTTCTTTCTTTCTTTTTTTTTGATTCATAATTTCTCCCTTTTAATTTTATATGACTCTTAAGCTTTTTTGTTGTGTTTATTCACTTTTGTATTACTTCTAGTTTAATTTTCATTTCTAAAGATTTTTTTTCTAATTCTTTGAGGTCTGCGCCTTCATTTCTGGGATTTTCTAATTCTAATTGATACTGTTATTTCCTATTTTGTATAATTTTATTAATTCATTTTAGGTGATTTGGTAAGTATGCTGCCATTTTTATTTATATTTAAGCATATTTTGTGGCTTGCTTTCATTTTCTATAGGAATGTTATTCTACTCGACATTCTCTCATATTTTCTATGAACTGAGACCTTAATGCTTTTCTATTGCTTATATTTGTGTGAATTTGGTTTTTCTGAAACAATAGAAAGAGGCTTGGTTTAGATAGCTTTATGAGATTCCTGGCTTCAATTTTCTCCTTATGTCCATTCATTTCAGATGTCCTTGTCCCGCTCATTTTTTATTCTGTTCTCAGAAGTTTCTTCTCAGTGTGGGGACTTATCTTGAAAGAAAGCCCTAATGGGTCATTTTTGAGACTTCATAAGACCCAAAGTGCAACAGATTCTTTAAGCCTTACTGAAGACTTGTTGGAATCACCCTCTATTGGACTGGAAAAAACCCTTTACAATTTTAGATACTATGTCAGTTTGGCTCATTGCTCTTTCTAGTGAATATCTGTTTGGTATCTTGGGGTTACCTTAATTTGATGTCCATCGGGCATTCTGTTGTTTCCTTCTGACTTCTTCTGCACAGATGCCAGTAACACTCAAATCTTGTGATTTTTGGTGGTTTGCCCTCACTCATTTTTATTATGAGGTTAATTGGGATGCTTTGTCATTTAGTTTTATTGTAAATGTCCTTTGGTTTTTGTTTCACCACCTGTTTTGATGTGGTGATTTTGGAAGATGTAAAAATTACATAGCCACCACAGTTGCCATCTTTCCAGAATACAGTGCTATTTTAAATCAGCTTCCTGAATAAACAAATTCAAACAATGAATACTTGATTGACGTATGACTGGCCATCCTTGTATCCTCTATAGGGTAGGGTAGAATGAATTTAGACATTATATATAGTGTACATAGAGTTGCTGTTTTGGCTGTGTGAACACCTACTATCCATCCTCTGTGCTAGGAAGGCATATGCAGGATTTAGCGAGCTGATTTCCATTTCTGCTGAAACTGGTTGAAACAAAAGAAGAGAAGCCTTTTGAACATAGAAGCCCTGAAAATAAACTCTAATAAGCTGGAAAGGAAAACTCCATCCAGAAAACTTAAGCTGAAATCCTGAAATTATACCTACTATCTCTGACTTTGAGGAAGTCATTTATACTCTCTAAAACTTAGTTTTGTTTGTTTGTTTGTTTTGTCTGTTTTTTGTGTTTTGTTTAAAAACTCTTTACTTGGCTAGAAATGTTGGGAGAAAAAAAACGAAAGATGCACTGTTTTAGAGAAGTTCTTTAAAACTAGCAAATCACTCATTTAAATTATTTTGGTTAAATCTTTTGTAAATATTACTTCTGTGGTCTTATAAAAACCAATGGTGGATCTTCTTTGGCCTTAGGACCAAATGATACTTCTTATAGCTATATCAGCAGGCCTTGAAGTGAAGATGAAAAGGAAAGGTTAAGAATTGCATTCGTTAGTATATTGATATGTAATTTAAGTATCTTTTGAAAGGGCTGAAATAAAATGACACTATTGAGACATTAGAGTATTCTCTAACAAAGATTTCATTCTGCATTGTTCTGCCTATTTATTACTTTAAAAAATAAAGCCCATTTATTAATGACACTGGTAAATTTTGGCTTCTACATTCATTCTAGCTGGACACCCTTGAAGGAGACAGCCATCTGCCTTGGATGCTTCAGGTGTTGTTTTGGCTGAGTGTGAGACCAAATGACCTCTGAAACACCTTCTGTGGTTCTACCGTTTCATTAGGAAGCACTGTGTATCTTTAGAAAGTTATGTAATACTATAGCTCCTATTCTATCCAAGTAAACTGTGTACATAATAGAGTCTAAGAATCAGTAAAATGGAAAAGCTCAGATGGTCGTGACTTTCATATTATTTGTATCACTGATTTGGGAAGAGAGATAGGGATAGGATAGGGACACAGTGAGCCTATACCCTGGACTCTATTTATGAGTCAACTTGGAAATAATTACTCAGTTCAGCTTTGAAGAATACTAGGATTATGGGAAAAACATGGAATTGACCATACGTAGTATAATTGTGTTTTGTGCCATTTTAAGTCACTTAAGATTCTGAGTTCTCAGGTCCGTAATAGAAATAGGCATTCAAGTATATAGAAATATCTAGAGCAGCATTCTGAAAGGTTTTTCCTTCAGTCATTGGTTCTATAAAATGCTCTCTGAAGAAAGAAATGCTAAACAATAATAACATAAACAAATCATGTTAAATATATTTGAAATATATAAATATAAAAAAATATAAAAAGCAAATGTAAAAACAAAAAAACAAATATATTAGAAAATGCCTCATGTTATATATCCTTTTTGGAGAGTTAACAGGTTATTAGCATATTAGAAGCACTGAAAAACACTAAAGTTTAGAAACTTGTCCATCTGTGATCTAGTGTTTCCAGGTGACAGCTCCTCTCTTTATTTTCAAAAAATTATTAATATGTTGGAGACAAGTAGGTATCTGAGGTGAACCTAAAATATTTGAATCTCATGGAGTGGACTGAAAGTTGGTAGGAATAGAGGTGTCATAGATTCATTTTCAGGCTTTAAGCAATCTTAATTATATTCAAGAGCCTGAACCTGGATAATCAAGTGACCAGAAGCACAATATAATTTCCAATTATATTCATGGATACAAAGAAGAACTAGAACCCCTGCTGGAAATCATGGAAGGACAAATTTGTTAAACATGAGGAGGAGTTCCACATACAGAAAGTAACATAGTATGATGTTTTAGAGTTGGAGACCTGTGCAAAGAATGAATGAGTTTGCTTGGAAGAAATGAGCTAGACAGATGTAAACAAATAAATATTTGGTTAAATACAATTATTAATTTCCTCTGCCTTTGCCACTCCTTACTAAGAATGTTAAAGAAATCTAAATAGTCACTTTTCTAATCTCACTTGTAGCTTTAGGTGGCAGTGTGACTGAGTAATGGCTAATAAAATGTAGAAGGAAGTTGGGAAACTTGTGAGAAACATGTTGCTACTCAACAAAAAGGAAGAATCTCTGTCTTTTGCAAATACTCTTCAGTTCTGCATCCTTTCTTTAAATGAGGCATGCTACCATGAAGTGAGAAGCCCAAGGACAGAATGATGGTGGAGTCTGTGTCCTTGAGTAACTGAATCAGTTATATGTAATGCCTAATTATGGACTTTAATAAGAAAAAAACTAACTTTTTAAAAGTCAGTTAGTTAAGTTTTTGTTAGTTGAAGCCAATTGCACTCTAGCTGCTAATGTAAATATGTTCTACATGGCATAAATATTAGACATTCTGTGAGCTCTACTATTTCCAAGACACACAATTCTCAGGTCTTACTAAGGTTATGAAGAGACTAAGTATTTATTAAATGAATACTCTATATCTACCCATGATAAGGATGTAAAGGAACTATAAGAGTATTTCTACCCTTGAGAAACACAGTGACAGGGGTGACAAGACAAATAAATAAATTAGCTTAAAGAATACCTAAGGCATAGTCAAAATATATATATTCAGGTCGTAAACTATAAGTACTTTAAAAATTCAGACAAAGGAAAAAATGAAAATGTCTGGATCAAAAAGAGCAACGAAAATCATATTTTTATTCCTTTTATGTAGAACAGTGACTGGTGCATAGTAGCTATTCAATAAATGTTTATTAAATTAAAATATGGTTCAACAGTCTTAAATGAGATATAGAATATGGATAACATGTAGAATAGGAAGGCCATTCCTCTGGGGTCTGTACATATCTTGGTGGTTGTGTTTGTACGTGTACATATGTGTTTGTGTATACACATATATGAGATAGGGAAATTAGCAATGAACAATGACTTGAAGACCCACTGAGTGCTCAAGAAGATGGAAGTATGAGCTCTGGGAGGTCTTAGATGGCAGGTAGAATTTGTATCTAAAGCAAAAAGGAAGTACCATAAGTTCTTGGGCTAACTGAATGAAATCATGAATGTAAAGTTTTAGAAAGATTAATGTGGTTCTAGATGCAGGATACATTGGCAAAGGAAAATCATTCAGGGAATTGTTACAGCAAATAAGATGTTTAACAATGAATGCTTTTACAAGAGTGGTGGAAACAGGGTTGTAAGAGAATGAATTCATATGAGAGATGTTACCAGAAAGCACTTTCTCTTCCCTTGTCTTCTCTCCCTCTGTCATACCCCCTCTGACTCTGGTTAAATATAACCCTTTTCATATTCCACACCTGCATCCAAAAAGGCATATGTGGTTTTAAAAAATATATGCACCAATACCAACAGGACTTAAAGTTTTAAGTTCATGACCCCAAATTTCAAGAGAGTCTTTAGTACTACTTGTCAATCCTCCTAGATTTCCTTAGTCAATTTATACTTTCATTCTTGTAGATTATCATCTTCTCTCTCCTCAGTCCTTCAACATCCCATACCCCATCCTCACTCTCATTCTGTCTTCATGGAGGAACTAGAAACCAATGGAAGACAACCTCTGCATGCTCCCAGAACTCTACTGTCCTAACGCTATCTGAACCCATATACTCTGCTTTCCAAACATTTAATTTTAGATGTACTGTCCATTCTCTTATTTAAGTCAATACTTGTGTGTTGGATCAACCTAATTTAAAGTACAAACCATGGACTGCTGCTGGGCGTGGACTGATTACCATTACCAGTTTGTGATTAGACAAGTATAGAAATAGAGAATAAATGTATAGAAACTTTTATAACAGTTTGATAGAGTTGGTTTTATGTCTTGAATTTTATAATTTTTAAAAAAATTTTCTCTGCCTGACTCATTTCACTTATCATAATATCTTCTAGATCCATCTATATTATCACAAATGGCAAGATTTCATTCTTTTTTATGGTTGAGTAATATTCCATTGTGTGTGTGTGTGTGTGTGTGTGTGTGTGTGTGTGTGTATATATAACACTTTTTCTTTATTCATTCATCTATCGATGGACACCTAGGTTGCTTCCATATCTTGGCTATTGTAAATAATGCTGCAGTGAACATAGGGGGGCATATATCTTTTTGAATTAGTATTATCATTTTCTTTGGATAAATACCCAGAAGTAGAATTGCTAGGTCATATGGTTATCTGTTTTTAAGTCAGGCATAAAAGACAAACACTGTGGTGTTTCATTTATATGTGGAATCTAAAAACAAAAACAAAAACAAATGAACAAACAAAACAAAACAAAAACAGACTCATAGAAACAGAGACCAAAGGGATAGTTACTAGAAGGGAAGGGTGGGGAGATGGGTGAAAAGAGTAAGGAGAATATAGTCAGTGATATTGTGATAAGTTAGCACACAGTACCAAAGGATTACTAGAATTAGTGGGGTGATCACATGATAAGGTATAAAGATGTTGAATCACTATATTGTACACCTGAAACTAATATAACCAATATAGTATTGTATGCTAACTATACTTAAATTTTTTAAAATGGTCTTTTATATAATGTGACTGTTTTATAATTTTGTTATTGGAATAATTCTTTTATACTGTATTTTACAAAAGCATTAGTCTTTGACAGTTGGAAGGAAAAACCTAGTTTTTCATTACCAGATAATTTGAGAAGCTCTGCATTTGATTCTATTCCCTTGAGGACTTCCCTCCACAGCTGTTCTCTCTCTCAGAACATCAGTTGTTTTTTTTTTTAATCTGTATAATTCCTATATAAAGAAGCTGTACTAGCTCCCATATTAATTTTTTTTTAACCTATCACTCCCCTTCAGCTCCTGATCTATTTCTCTGCTCCTTTAATAGCAAAACTAATTGAAAGATTTGTTCATTGTCACTGTCTCCCACTGGCTTTCTTCCTGTTGTCTTTGCATCATTCCAATAAGACTCACCCACATCCCAAAATACTTGACTTTGTCTAGCTCACCAGAATCTTCACATAGCTAATTCTAATGTTTAATTCTTAGCCCCTTTTTTCTTAACCTATCATCAACATTTGGCGTAGTTACTTACTCTTTCTCCTTGAAACATTTTCTGTGTTTAGCTGGAGCAGCACTCTTCTTGTTTTTCTTGTTTCACTGGCCACTTCTCAGTCTCCTTTAATGGACCTTTCTCACCTTTCTCTAAATGCTAGGTTGACTCAGTCCTTGAATTTTTTTTCTAGTCAATGATCATTTCCCAGGGGATCTCATCCAGTCCCATGGTTTTGATAACCATCTCTAGTCCAATGAGACTCCAGCCCCAACTTCCTTCTCATTGCTAGATATCACTAATAGAGCCCCTCTGAATCCCGTGTTCCATATTCATTGATCTAATTGCCTATTCAGCTAATCTGCTTCAATATCTAAGTAGCATTTCCAACTTAAGATATCTAAAATAGGCTTTTTAATTTTCTCTCAAACCTTTTCCTCTCCCAATCTTCTACATCCCAGTAAATGGTATTGCCTTTCTTCTAGTTGTTCAGATTAAAATCTCTGGAGTCTTCACTCTAATCCTTTTCTTAAACTCTGTCCATTTTATCAGCAAACTCTTTTGGTTTTATCTTCAAATTATATTTTGTCTGATCATCTTTTCCCATTTTTACCAATACAACCCTAGTTTCAACCTACCATAATTTCTCTTCTGGATTTCCTTGATAACCTTAAAACTAGTATTCCTGCATCCATTTTTGCTTCTCTGCAGTATGTTCACTACGCAATAATAGAGTGATTTCATTTAAATCTAAGTCAGATCAAGTCAGTCCTCTGCCTAAAAGTCTCTATTGCTACCCCTCTCACTGAGAAAAAACTTCAAACTATTATGCTGGACCACGGCCCCCACCTGATCTGGCCCCTGCTCCCTGTAAGACTCTCCTTCTAGCTTACTTCCTTTCACCCACAGGGTTTCTTGCTGTTCTTTGAGCATAATAAGCTCTTTCCTGCTTGCCAGCCATTACACCTCTACCTCAGGGCCTTTGCATTTATTTCTTCTTCCTGAAATGTACCCTCCAGTTATAAGCAGGGCTTACTTCCTCACCTCATGGGATATTGGCTCATTTCTACTTATCAGAGAGGCATTTCCTGATCGTGCCCCCCCCTTCTCCACCCCGAGGTGACTAACTTGAAAAATCTTTGATGTAAGGGCCATGGCATGATGGGGAAGGCATCTTCTTTTTCTCCCCTTCTCTCTTACTCCTTGGAGGAGAAATGAAAATTGAAACAAAAGAAATTAAAAAAAAAGAAAGTTAATTCAAAAAAATAAAAAAGGAAATAGCTCTTTATGAACAGCATATACCTTACTTACTGAAGTTACATGGATTACTTTATGGTTACGCTTATGAAATATATGAAATATAACACTAATCCCCTCTGTACCACTCTCTCCCCTAATCCTGCTTTATTCTTCTCTAAGGTACTTTTCACCCACATAATAAAACACCATATTGTGTTTCTTTGTGAATTGTTCGTCCCCCTTCCCAGAATTATTATGATCGAAATCCTTGTAAAACTGATCTTTATTTATTTGAATTAGGTCCCTGCTTTGTCCTTTTGCCTGTTGAACAAACTTGGTTGTGGGCTCACATTTCCCCTTTTCCGGTGTTGTTGTCTATGCTTTTTAGACATGACTCTCTTCCACCCACCTGCCCTCACATCCGTACTTCTCCTGAGTGTCCATTACATGGGCATTCAGTTTTATAACAGAGTGTGGGACTTGCAGGGTCTCTGCCAAAGCCTTGCTCATCCAAAGTCATTTAGTGAAGGAGTCCATTATGATCAGCACTTGCAGAGACAAATCCCCTATGATGGAGGCAGCTCACTCACAGCAGCCACAGTTCTCCACGTAATGGCATTCTGCTCTGCCTGGCACACATCCTGATGTGGACTCTGCCCCCCTGGAAAAACACCAGATCACATAAAAACATCTGATAATGACAACAGCCACAGCAATAAAAAAACACATATTCCCGGGATTGCCTGAAGAGAGAGAAAAGAAACAAAGCTTCTCAGACGCAGTGATTATTCAGGTTTTTGCTCCTCAGCATGGTGGCTTTCCTAGGTCAGGCACCTGAGGTCCTGTGCTCTCTTGCAGTTTGGCATGCTGGTTCCTCCAGAAGCCAAGTTTTTATCGAAGCTGACAGTTTTACATTCTCAACACTCAAACACTCAAGAATTCTTTCATGCGGGGAAAAGAGAATTTAAAAAAAATGTTTTCTTCAGTTGAAGACACCTGGGGAACTCTTCGTCTAACTCAAGCAAGGTATTATTTTCTGGATACAATCAGCCCACAGAGGATTCCTCCCTTTCAATTCTCTGGTAGTTTTATTAGGTCACCACTTCATCTGAGAGCAGAAAGCAGGGGCCAAGAGGAAGGAAGGTGTACATTTATTAAGATTGTAATTAGGATTTAGACTTCTGTTAGTAAAGCCTTTAAGAATAACATATTCCACCAAATGATTATTAAAACTGTTTCTTTAAATTAAAAGGACATCGAGAGACAAATTCTTTTGTCAAATTATTCTTATGTGGTAGAGTTTCTAGAATGGGGATAATTCAGTCACTTATTATCAAGCTTATATATTTAAGCAAATAAGAATGCTTTGAGTAGATATAAATGATCAAAAGTATAGATCAGTATCACAATCTTCTTCCTGAAGCAACTTCATTTATATATTTTGACTAAGGGAAAGCTGAAATTTAATAATGGTCTTCAAAAAGATGCAAGTTTATTACATACTATATGTACTTTATTTCCATGAGAACAGAAAGAAGAAAATGAATTTCAGTGATGGAAATTTAGGTAAAAGTTGGATGAATTTTCAGAGAGTGAAGATTATTATACTTGGAGAGGGACTAATAATGCAGGATGAACTGCTTTAGCAGTAGAAATCCAGAAGTGCCGAAAGCCTTAAGTATTCATCTAGACACTGAATGTTTCTGTTTTTCAACTGTTAAGAGGTAGGTCCTTACAGATCCTTCTGTCTTGGAGGCAAAGGGCTAGACTATTTGAATAGTTGAGGTCTTCCCAGGTAGATGTTTCTTTATGATGAAATCTCATAAATGCAAATAGGAAGCCTAAGACCACACTCTGACACAACAGCTTCAGGGAGAACTTCTGGTTCTGTATCCTCCTTTTCCAGGGAAAACAAACTTCCAGTTCCTATGGTTGCTGACATGAAACCACATGAAGAATTCATTTCCCCATGACTGGGAAATGGCATGTGCACTCAGCCCTCAGCAGCACTGAGGAGTTTTGGGAGGTGTGTCTTCAATACTGTGGGAGTTGACGTTTCCATTGCTGTTTCCTAGGAGGAAACAGCAGCTTCTGCCTGCCATATGTTCATATAACACTGCATGCCAACTTGCATGCCATATCATGCCAGCCTGGAAACAAGTATGTTCACCAGCACTATATTAGCATCATTCTACTTGCAATCTAATTAATAATTAGCTGTCTTCCTGTAGCCCTTGAAGACAAATGTGAAAGCAACTGTCATGTTTATTAAGAATATACTTATCTTCTGGTATTTTAATATGGAAAATGGAGAAGGGAAATTTCAGTGTGGAGCACTGGTGAATCTGATGAAAGCATCAAAGGACCCTTTGTACTGGTATTTGAAACTTTTAATGAATCTATAATCATTCAAAATAAAAAGTTAAAAAAATATCTGATACAAACTCAAGACTGTCCTCACATATCTATAGAGTAAGCATAACATATAGTATCATTTATTTACAAAGTCCAAGTAAGAAATCAAAACTGATTTCATAAGATCTTTTGTAGATCATTTTAGTGTGAATGAAAGACTGAGGGGAAGTTACGAGGTGAATGATGAAGATCAAGGAGGCTGTTTTTCCCTGCTTTATAACCCTGCCTAGAGTTATCCTTCAGCAGAGGATACTTCATTGTATTCTTAAGACTGGGCTGTTGGTAAGAGAAGGGTCTGTGTTTTGCTGGAGTGCAAGCAATTGGGGCCATTTTGCAATTTCAAAAGGAAAATTGAAATGGCTGTATCTTGCACCTCTTTACTTGATGATCACTCAGTGTAGCCTCAAATAATTGCATAACTAAGCTTTTATTCTTCTAAATTGAGCTATTGAAGAGTAATTAAGGACACTGCATTTTTCTCTCTGTACAAAGGAACATAAACATTTGTTTCCTTTTGCACATTAATTGGTATGATTTCTTGATAGTTTAGGAAAACTTCTGCCATTGCTCAATAATTGAATTCAGTTAGGGGAAATAGTTTCTTTCAACTTAGTGAGTTAATTTGGCATTGTACAGTTTTTATTAAAAGGGAAGTAGCTGTTTCCTAATTTTGATACAAAATTAGACTTAAATAAGATAAATTTTATTTAAGTAATGTTGAAATATTAAATTTCTTATGAAAATGTTGTGAATAGGAATTAGGCTGTATAAACTGATTTGGTTAATGTGTAAGCAATAAGTAAGGTAAGAAAATACAATAGGACTATATTAAAATAATAAATCTTAGAAATGAAAGGAGACTCACAGTGTCAGGTGGGTCGGCTAAGAATTAGGTAGAGGACGTGGCAAGGAGGCTGGAATGTTGAGCTAGAATGTAGAGTATCTGTTCTAATGCAGTGCTCTTTTCATAACCATGAAGTAGGTGTAGAGTGACTGAAAGAATGCCATACATTTGTTAATGTATATTATAATTATTTCTCAATTAAAAGGTATATATATATATTTGATGTATGTATGTATAATATGCTATGTAAACAAGGCTGTATTGTAAGAGTAACACCTTTGTAAGTAGTACAAGCACTTCTTAAGGCTAAAACTAGTACTTTTTTCGATAGCATCTACAGATTATAATTGATGTTGTAAAAAGAGATTCTGTACAGTTTCCAAAATTTGTTGGAGTTTTATTAAAATAACCAAATTTCCTGGAAGGAAGTGATAATTTTATTCTAATTCAAACCAGACTGTTGGGTTTATATTTAGATCAGAAAAACTAAGTACAGTGATTTGAACTGATATCCTGTGCAACAGCTGAAACCTAAAATATATAATCACATATTTGTGGGCAAAATGGTAGAACGAACCCCCTCACAAGGGAGTGAGACATAGACCAGAGAAAAGGAGAAAGAATAAAATGCATTTTGAGCATTTATTTTTCTGCGCGTGCGCGCGCTCTCTCTCTCTCTCTCTCTCTCTCTCTCTCTCTCTCTCTCTCTCAATTAGAAACTACAATGATAGTTATTGTATGAATTACAATTTAAAGGGAGAATTTTCTCTCATGGGCTGTGTCATTATTACTGTGGAATAATGCTAAAAAATAACATAGAGATTCATGGAAAAGGAAGTGGCGGCTGTGTTCCATTTACCAATTGCTTAATAACTTTAAAAATTTTTTATTATGTTCTCAATTCTGTAGGCCAATAATTCAAGGACAGTCTGTCTTCACTCCATGATATTTAGAGCCTCAGCTAGGACGACTTGAACAGCTAGAGATGATTGAGATGCCCGGGATCCTGGAACATCCAAGATGGCTCATTCTTTCACATGAGCCACAGGCCGTTAACCCTTTTTCTCTGTAGAATCTCTCCATGTGGCTACCTGGCGCTTCTTTACAGCATGGAAGTCTCATGGTAGTAAGGATACATACCTGGTACTTGGCTTCCCTCAGAGCAAGAATTTCAAGGTCAAGGAAACAGAAATTGTTTATCCTCTTAAGAATTAAGCTCAGAACTAGCAAAATATCACTTTTGACATATTTTATTGGTTAGAGCAGTCATAGGCAAGCCCAGACTCAAAGGACTCCATACATTTTGCTTTGATTGGAGGATGACACACAAGTACAAGGAGGGAGAAATTAAAAGTGGGCACTTTGGAGACAAGCTATCATAAACCATAAGGAAATTTTTAAATTTACATAGTTTTATTAATAGTCAGGTAGTTTTAAATAGATGATACTCTATTATTTATATAGGTTAAAAATCCATGGATTTAAAAAATATGTTTAAATATGTGGAAAGTCTATTTCAGACATAAATTCAGAGAAATCTGGAACACAGAAAGTTATATTAGACTCTGGAATCATCTTTATAGGAAAAAAAATAGAGACCAATTGCCCGAGTCATTTTAAACAAGGCTGGAAAAAAATATGCAGTAGGGATCAGTGTTGCTTTGGCAAGGAGGTATTATTGGTCTTTTTAACTCCAAATATCTATGATGTGTTGCAATATTTGTATTCTTATGTGGGTCATAAAACTCTGTCATAAAGTTTACTGAACTGTTAACATGGTCTGTCCATTTTGGGGATATATCCAAACATGTGACCAGGTCCCTGGGATACTATTGAACTGCATAATCTATCACCCAGCGCATTTGTTGGTGCGTTAAAGGAAGTTAAGTACACGGCAGCTGCAAAACTCCTCTAAGCAGAACACTTCTTCCTCTTTTCTGAAAAAAAGTGCAGAATATCTTTCATCAGGCTATTTGCAAGTCTCTTGCTCCTCCACGTCAGCTGCCCTTGGCTGCAAGATAACTATAAAACATTTACTGCAAAGCCATGAAGAATCCATATGTCCATTTGATGTGTCAGGCCACCAAGAAGCCAGAGCTTGTGGGGTAGCATAAGGATATCTGAAGGTGACACATGCTGTCAGTTGATGAACAGAGATGCAGAATGGGGATTCTGGCAGCCTCTATCTTGGCCTTGACAACTTGTGATGGTGACCAGGTGGGGTGTGTTATCTTAATAGTCTGGAGCTCTTGTGAATTATTTGCTGATAGATGTAAACAGCTGTTATTCTTGGTAATGGAAAGCAATTAGAAACATCTGTACTCTTGGCTATGAGTAATGCCTCCTATCCTCACTGCTCCCAAGTGCCAATTGGAAATAACTACATCATCGGGATGGTGCTGGCAATTCTACATTGCATTATGGGCTGATGATTAGTACTGAGCTGTGAAGAACAAGAGGTGAAGTGCAGGAGAAAGAGCCTTTACCTAGGATTTACGAAGCAAGAGGGGAAACTTACTGCTTTATCTGTGCAATAGAAGATAGGCACTCTGGCTATGCAAATGGTACATTTGCTTCAATCACAGAGATATTGCAATATAAAAAGTTACCAATTCCTAAAAGAAATGATGCTGATCTGTTTCAAGTCTAACGTAGTGATTAAGCATGGGCCACAGAAGTTGGACTGCCTAGGTTTGCATTCCAGCCCAGCTATCTGTGTGACTTTGGGGAAGTTGCTTAACCTCTCTTGGCTTCAGTTTCCTCACCAATAAAATGGATATAATACCTACTCTTATAGCATGGCTATGAGAATCAAATGAATTAGTATATTAAAAGTGTTTGGAACAGTGCACAGCAAATAATAAGCACCCAGACAATTGTAGCTGTTGTTGTTATTGAACATCTACTGTGTGTTTGGCACTGCTAGGCTCTGAGTACAGCCTTGAGGAGCACATTCAACATGGCTACTCTTGTAGGGACTGCAGTTTAGTTTGATATTTATAAAGGTATCTAATCTATATGCAAGTACACAATAGAAACTTATAGTTAATTTCCCTTTTCTTTTACTTCACAGGGAAAGAGCTGTATGCTAGTTTTCCAAAATTTAGGACCAATGATGGGTCCTTGATTCTACCATAAACTCTATTTGTTGATGGCTTAAAAGAAATATGAATCTGTAAGTAACTAAATTCAGGGTACTTAAAAGTTATTTAGAAGAATTTTGTTGCTAGATCTGATAAGTAATTATAGCCTAATACTCTCTCTTCACAGAGATTCCCACAGATTTATTCTTTCTGGTCTTCATTAAGTTACACAGTACAGATACATTGCTAAGTTGAAATATAGTACTATCTATAGTCCTCATCATTTGGAAAAAATAATGACCAAGTTCTGTGCCTAAATACAGTGGTCACAGTATATAGTTCCATGATGGAGACTTCTGAGGAAGACAAATGTTTGTCACAGGGAGAGATGATGAAGAATTTTAATGAAATTTGTCATAAGAAAAGAGAAAGGTGAGACATTTTTTCCCCATGAGTTGAGTATCATTTTAGGAATGATAATCTACCAGACAGAGACTTTGTTTTAGTGTAAAACCATTTTCACTGATTCATTCAATGAATATGTAATTACCTTATCCTTTCTGTCACATTCATACTAGGAAAATGAATAAGAATAGAATATAGACCTTGTAAAGTTACACTGACTTTTATACATATTCTGTTGATTTTGAACTTGGACTTGATGTTTATGTGAAGATAATGAATTATTCTAAAATATGTGTGCAATCAAAATCCAGAATTATGAAAATAGAGCAAGGTTCTTGTTTGCTATAGACAAGGATTATAAAAGTGAGATGTTTCCAAACTAATGGAAAGGAGAAGTGAAAGTGTTTCACTAAATATGAGAAGCTCCTCAGAGCTAGGTGTATTAGGACTTAAAAGGATATGCTGTAAGCAACATACTGAATTTACAGTGACTCTGACCTTCTGTTGAGTACCAAAAATGCTTATTACTTTAACTATGTTTGAGAACCTTACTGTATGCAGAGGAGAAGACCTTAAACCAATGCTTAATCACCTTGACAATATATTTCATATTTTAAAAGGACTAGAATATTTTAATTCTTTTTTTCTTTTGCTGAAAGTCCTTAGGTCTCGCTTAGTTGCTCACATGAAAGGAAGGCATGGATTCTGCTATTCCCATTTATCAGCTATTCAAACTGAGAATTAGAACATCTAATACATTTTATATTGTAGTAATAAAAATGACTTTTAATCTTCTGGTTCTTACTTGGAAATCTTACTCTTTTTTAATCATGAATTTGCTCACAAGGAGAACAAATTTAAAAGGCACAGTTTGACTAGAAAAGACAGTAAAGTCAGTGGAGACTGGTTAAATCCTCAAAAATTATCTGTATCACCATGAAAAATGAGACAGGTATATAACACCACAAGAGCAGCTGAAAATGAACTGTCTCACTCGGTAACCTGGAGTGATTTATCTGCAACCTTATCTAGAAAGAATTTGGCCAGTAGAAGCATTCCTTTCTTTTGTTTCCATTTCTTGGGCTCCCTGTGATTATCTTCCCTACCAACCTCAACTTAAACCCCATCCAATTAACCAGTTCTAAAGACTCTTATTTTTTTTCTTCCATTCTACTCTCCACTGTTTTATTTTCACCCCTTGTCTCCCACTTGGACTCTTGCAGTAACCCTCCAGTGGAAATCCCTGTTCTTACTCTTGTCTCTTTCCAATTCCTCTTCCACTCAGTTACTAGTGATCTGGCCAATGAACATCCGCTCATGCTTTATTATTTCTTAGACACATCCTATTCACCTAGCTAAAAGTAGAAGGTTCAGATTTCCTAACATATCATACAAGGTCCTGAATTATGTCATAGAATGTCCAATTTCTACTTCTTCAATTCCATCTCTCACTGTGTGGACTTGGAAATTTGTTCTTGAAACTGCTTATAATTGCCCTGCACATAAGCCTTTGTTTATATTGTTCTCTTGGATGACAATGCCTTGTTCATATTTCTTTGCTTGAAAATTCCTGGGTAATCCTATGGGACGTCTCTCCAGAGTTCTCTGCCAGGAAGCCCTCTGGACCCTCTATGCATAATAGTGGTGTTTTTCCTGTGCTGTTTCTTGGGCTTCTCCCTACAATTCATATTTCGTTTTTAATTTATCTGTTTGAGGTCCAGACTGTGAGACACTTGAGAGCTGAAAATCATATCTTACTGATATTTGTATTCTTAACATCTTTTATAGTAGGTCCTCAGTATTTGTTTGATGAGTAAAATACCAATGATTATTATAGTAATGTATGTAGATTACTTACTGTGTGCTAGGCACGGAACTAAGTGCTTTGCATGAATTTTCTCACTTCTCGCAAAAATCTAGGAGATGTGTACTACCTTTATTCTCGTTTGACAATTGAGAAACTAAGGCTTAGAGTGAATATATAACTCACTTTAGGTCACATAGTTGAGTGGTGAAGCCAGGGTTCTAATGCAAACCTAGCCAGCTCTCTCAAGTGTTTCTGAACTAAACTAAATTTTGCCTAAATCCTGGGTTCTCAATTTAGCCCTACAGTTTACTTGCTCTGTAATGTAGGGACTTTATGCTACAGACTCTCCTGGTAGCTGCTGAGCCCAGTGAACCTTAGGATACCTGTTTGTATTTCTCCTGCATTCACTCAACAAGTTTGTGTTGAGCACCTGCTATGTGCCAGACACTATTATAGAGACTTGGGGCACGTCAGGGAACAAAGGTAAAAATATTTGACTTTAAGGGATGTATCTTCT
This sequence comes from Eidolon dupreanum, assembly GCA_028627145.1. Taxonomy (NCBI): domain Eukaryota; kingdom Metazoa; phylum Chordata; class Mammalia; order Chiroptera; family Pteropodidae; genus Eidolon; species Eidolon dupreanum. The sequence goes on from CM053513.1 coordinate 47,701,858, forward strand.
GGTGCAAGTAACAGACAATAAAAAACAAACACAATAACTGAAGTTAATTATATAGTAGAGAGTAATGCTGTGGGTAGTTCAACTCTAGGTAGTCACTTTGCTATGATGGCCAATCTTGGCTCTGAGAACCCAGTTCTGGCGAGAGCTTCTGAGCCTCTCTGTGAGCCTAAGAGTATCTTGGATAAGTGACATGCTCAAATGAGTTAATAAATATGAAATATGTTGTAAACCTGTTTTATATCTGATTATCTCAGAACCACATTGCTTTCCAAGGTGTTAGCTGGCAAGGTCTTAGAGGAAATAACCCAGGATTTTTCAGATAATAAAAAACACCCCTGGTCTTCTTGCCTAATCTAAATCCCTGGTGCTGTCGGGTGGGAGATGAGAGTCCAGCTGAAGAAGAAAGCAGACACAAAAGACATGTTTGGGAGATATGGCCATTTCCTCCCAGACAACCAGTACTAGTAAACGTTCATGGACTTTTTTCAACCTGGGATATACTATGAGAAGTTCTAAGGGTACAGTAGAGGCTACAACTGAGTCATTTTCTTGGGGATTTAGAACATTTATACAAAAATATACAAATTACAATGCAATGCAAAAAGGCAATGCTAAGTGCCAAATGTCAGGTATAAGTAACTGCTGTAGAAGTTCCTAGAAAGGAGTGATCACTGAAATCTTTAAAGGCTCCAGGAGGCAGTAAGCTTGAACTGCATCTAAAAAGAGGCTAGTTCTTAGCAAGAGAAATGAAAATTAAGGAAAGAAAACTGGGAAAAAAGATTGGGCAACCAAGGTAAGGATGAAGGAATCCTGGATGTGGGGCTAAATTTATTTTTGAGTTCCAACTAACCTACTGCTAACTGCCAGACACTGGGCACTTTTTAGACGTTTCTGAGCATTGGGCTCATACTCTTTATTTCGAAGTTGTGAGAAATGTATAAGATCATGGGAGGTAAAAATTGTTTAATTATACAGAATTATATAAATATAAGCTATTACTTTTTAAATGGACTTCAAGAGTTTTTTTCTTTTCCAGAATGTACTTTTGTCTTTTCTTGTAAGAATACTCCAATTTTGTTTTGGAGAATTATTCTTCCTCCTCTGGATACAATGCCTTCCCTTAGCTAAGGGTGGGCATGCAGCCCAGGCCAGCTGAATTATATGTTACTTCCCTGGGATTTCACTCTTGAGAAGATGAGTGGTACAAGGATGAAATGTTGACATTGACTCTTCCTGGCATTAGGACCCTGAAGATATCCTTTAGTTCCTGTAACGTAGGACCTACTTTGGTTCTTATCATTTCTGAATGTCTTTTTTTTTCTTTCCAGGTTTTTCCTGGATTCTGTAAGATGTTCCATATCCTTTCAGTAAATTTATTTTTTTCTATTAAGTTTCCAGGGTCAGTAACTGAAGAACACCGATTGATATAGCAACTTTAAGAGACTCTGAAGAATCTGAGGGAAAAGGTGATGTCTTTTATTTTCATGTATATCCAGCCACCATTCCAGCTCCAACACATGTGCTTAGTAAATGTTAGCTGAAATAAAATGTGTGCATGGACTGGACTAAGTGGAAATGTTCATCTGAGGGAATGAAGGAAGCTAATTAATATAAAAGTTGTAGGGACTACATGATTTATCTTGAAAGATAAATCAAATTCTTATTTGAGAATTGAGAGGCCTTGAAAGTTTTTATCCAGAGTTAGAGGGTGTGATAGGTAAGGGAGTGATATAGGAAGAGCAGTGTTTTAGAAGGATTAACTGGATAGGCAGGGAAGAAACTAACACTCGTCCGTCCGTGCTTTACAGGCTCTAGCCCAAATTCTCCCCATGGATTGCCATGGGTAATTTGCCAGTTCTTCATAACAGTCAATGAGATGGCTACCATAGTTATCTTTATGTTATAGATGAAGAAATAGAGTCACAGGCTGGCCAAATAAGTTACCCAAGAGCAAACAGCTAGTAAGTGGTAGAGCTAGGATTGAAACCTAGGCAGTCTGACTGAAGAGCTTATGACTGAAGCGCTACACTGTTCTGCCTTCATAATATGGCTACGCCAATGAGGCGAAGAAAGGGTTCCAAGGAAACAGTAAAGAATTCAAATCATAAAGATCTGGGCTACAGCGGTAGCTGTAGGAATGAGGAGGAGTAGATAAATAAATAGATGGCATAAAATAAGAGTTGTCAGGACTTGACCTCACTGGATGTGGGCAAATATTTGGGGGGGGGGGGATCAAGGGCAAAATTAATGAATTAGTAATTTATCCATTAATCCCATAAATGTTAATTGAGCATATTACAAATTTTATGCACTGTCTCCTGCGATGCTGTGGTGAACAAGGCAGACAAGTTCATTGTCACTGAGTGTACATGTGCACATTCTACTGGGAGGGAACTGACCAAAAACAAGTAAATAAACAAAAAATATCAGGTGGCAATAAATGCTGCAATGAAAATAAAAGTAAAGTGATAGAGAGGGATTAGGGTGTGTTCACATAGACTGAATATTCCAGAAAGGTCTCTGGGAATTGGCACATACACAAAGACCTGAATGATGGGAAGGAACCAACCATCTGAAGATCTAGGGACAAGTGTCATAGCAGAGGGACTGGCAAGTACAAAAGTCCCAAGGAAAGAATGAGCTGAGTATGCTGGAAGAACCCAAGTATGGCAAGTATGTCTGGGATGTAGTGGGCAAAGAGCAGAAAGAAATGAAGAGAGAGAAGTAAACAACCTGCTTTATACAGGGCACTGGATGCCAGGGTTAGGGGGGGTTTAATTTGGAAGTTTAGTTTTAAAGGAAGTCACTCTGGCTATGAAAAAGAATGAAAAAGAAATTGTGGTATAACAACAACAGAAGCCAACCAACATGTCAGGAGACAGTAGTAGTAAGTCCAGTTTGTAGTTATTCGGGAAATTTTTCAGAGGAAGAACTGACAAGGTTTACATATAGATTAGATATAGGAAGGAGAGGAAAGGAAAGGATTTCTAAAAATTTATTTGAGCAACTAAGCAGGTTGTGATGCTATGTATTGACATGTTAAAAAAACAAGGGGAGGACAGATTTTGCAGGTCTTGGAAGTTTTGTTTAGGGCATGTTAATGAAATGCATACTAGAAATTCAAGTGGAAATATCAAGAGATCAATTGGATCTAAAAGTCAATTTGGAGTAAAATTTAAGGCTAGAGAAACAAAGCTCAGAATCACTGGAAATATGGATATTCTTTAAAGCCATGGAACCTACTGACAAAGTTTAAATAAAGAAGAGAAGGAATCCCAGCTCCAAACTTTGAGGCTCTTCAATATAGAGGTCTCACAGAGAATAGTCAGAAAAAGAATGGCTAGTAAGGGCAGAGGAAAAAACAGCAGAATGAAGTATCTTAGAGCCAAAATTAGAGTGGCTTTCCAGGAGGACAGAATGATCCAATGCTGCTGACAAGTCTATAATAAAGATGAGAACAGAAATATTACTGTTAAATGTGAAAACATGCAAATCATTGGTGATCTTAATGTGCAATCTCGGTGGATGGTAGGGCAGAAAGTCTGCTGGAATGAGATGAGGAGAAAATGGGAGGTGATGCAATAGAGGCAGAGAACAGACAACTCTTTCAAGCAATTTTGCTGTGAAGTGGTGATATAATAAGAATGTAGAGAGTAGAATGTTAAGGAGATTTTTTTTTAATGCATAAAACTAAAGACTATGTGCCAATGAGAATGATCCAATGGAGAGCGGAAGATTGCTCATGCAGCGTAAGGAGAGTCCTGTTTGCAGGAGGACATTTTTTTTTAGGATTCAGGAGCTGATGTGTGTAGGGTGCAGTGGAGACTGAACTTTGGATAGCAGAGGATCTGTCTTTCATTAAAGCAGGCAGAAAGGCAGAAATTATAGTTAGAGTTCAAGGTAAACTGGTGGATTTAATGTTGGGAAGATGAGGGAGTTTCTCTCTCATTGTTTCTGTTTTAATCAGAAAAGCTGAGACAAGATATCCCAGTCTGGGTAACTGGAAAAATGATGGAACAAATCACAAAGAAATAAAAAGGATGTATGTAGATTTTACAGGATATATAGAGATGAGCAGAGGGCTAAGAACAGCCTTATAAATAGTCACTTCATCTGTGATAAAAAGTGGCCTCATAGCTATACATATCTTTCAAATGGTGGAAGTTGGGGAGGGGGGATACATAATTTTGTAAATTCCAAAAAAAAATATTTTTAATATCAGTACTAGAAAATTGGTTATAGTTGTATATTTCTTTGTGGAACCAGGGGGCATATAAATATATATTTAATCCTCAATTATATTAATTGGAATTGTATTTTTTACTTACCACTTCATATGCATTAATTTCCACAGAGCCTAAGGCCCTTAACAAATATATTCTTTGAATGAAATGATTTAAGGAACTTGGAAATCAAGGAATTACATTTTTCCTGGATTGCATAAATGTAATGCTTTGTCTCTGAATTAAAAAACGAAAGAGAGAACAGAGCTAAGGTACGTGCTTTTAGGAAATTGAACTCAACTTTATCTAGCTCTGAAAATTACTGATCAGTAATTGAAAAGGTTCCAGAGAAGATTGTGACATTAAGTTACAATTTCATGTCTCTTTCCTGGCAGTAGTATCCCACCAAAGTCAATAATAAACCACAGCTCTTGAGTAATGGAAGGGAATATAAATTAGTAGAAAGGGGCTTTGTTAACAAAGTGTCTTTCTGTTTAGTTCTTAAGTAGAATCCTGGTTCTCATAGAGGATCTTCCTCTATGGCAGGACATAAATTTTGATATCCTTGTCTATCAAGTCTCATGTGAAAAAAGTTTGCAGTCGATCACCATGTATAATAGCATCTAGCAACAAATCTAGCTATTGTATTTTCCTGAAAAATAGTGAATGCCTTTAAAGATACACAAATTGAACATTAAAGTATTGGTTAGGAAGCAGGTTGACCAGTTTAGTAAATTCTTTGGAAGAATGTAGATTTTCTCATAGGGTACATTTAGAATCGGATGTTACACGGATAACTTTTGCAGCATTGGGCAGAGCCAGTAGATGGTGGTCTTAAGTTGCAAGTTGCTTTTACAGTAACACCTGTCAGCATGTGAAATTCTCCATAAAATGTCAAAATTCACTTTTCCATTCATCAAATGCTGTAAATTGGAAGATGGCACAAGAAATCAGTCTGAGACATGTTGTTTTTCAAAAGCATATTCTCTTTAAAAAAAAAAGAAAATTCATAACAACACTTTAAAAGTATGGAATACTTTTATCAGAATATGATACTTATGACTCTACCCATTGTTTATCTTTTCTTCAATAATGAAAGGGATTTTCAGTTTCCTAATTAGAATGTTTTCTGTTGGAATTCTGAAAAACGAAGACCAACTCTAAGCTGTAATAACTAAATAAGATATGCACTTAACACATTCTCTATTGTTAAATGCACTTTAGAGATTCAATTGCAAGAGTATTATAATATCTTGTAATTATGCAGACTGACTAGAATTAAAGACTTTGGAAATTAATTTTGAGTTGAAATATTAAATTAAGTAGAATATTTTATCATAATGGTGTAATTTAAAACTAACTAAAAATAGCGTTAATAATAATCACGATCGCTCTTCTTTCATTAAAAGAGATTTAGCACTAAATTATTAAATGATCAAATTTATGGTGCCCAAGTTAGTAAAGATTTTGTAGTAGTGTAAATCATGCTACATGATTTCTGTCCAGTGATAATAGCATATTAGTCACTATAGCAAATTTTAGAGTTTGTTAATAATACAAACAATTCAGTGTTGGAAGCGTTCATAAAATGATACTGCATGCATCCTCGGGCATTCAAATATTTTGTTTTTTTTCTCAGCAGTGTATTATATATAAGGATTTATATAAGCAGGGATGGACAATTATACCTTAAACAAAAGAAAAGGGTAAGCCTTTTATTTTTGTAAGCCAACGATTTATGAAAGTGATTTCTGCTTCCCTACATTAACCTTTGCCTCTTTCTCTTCAAGTCTTCTGATTTTAATCTGAAAAATATACTGTGTTCCAAGCAGAACATATGTTGCTCATTTTCTTTAATAATTCTCAGGTCAACTCATTTTAACTCTATAAACCAAAAAAAGGTGAGAAATGATTAGCTTTTAAACTTATTTAAATCATGCTTTTATATAGATATAGATATAGATGTAGATATAGATATAGATATTTATATATATGATTTTCCATAATTAAATTAGTTGTATCAAAATATAAACCGTAAAATGGGTAAGCATCCTAAAATAGAAAGCAAATACATGCCAACCTCTTGAGTGAAGGTGGGGTTGGTGATAAGGTGAAAGAGAATTCGCTTTATTTCATATTTCTTAAAGTTTTTAGAGGTGTTATAAAGTATACATATGCTATAGATTATGTTTAATACCTTTAAATATTCCCCTCCTCTTTAGCTATGGATATCGTTTTTAGTCTGATTCATATTTTAGAAAGTTATCAGATCTGAGAATCTTAAAAGTCACTTGATATTGCAACCGATTAGTATGTGTGTAAAAATGTTGTGACTCACTCAAATCACTTTCTAGAACTTTCTTTTCTATTTTAAATATCAATGTCTATAGGGGTTTTGTACTATAAAGACTATATACATATTACATACCTGTTAATACATAATAGAAGTTTTAGAAAATTGTGGGGAAATAAGTCACCTCATCAAATTTACCATTATGGATTAATCTCTGAGAATGTTAGAATTATTTTGGACCAAGAATGCTAATTTAGTATAAACCAGCCATTTGTTACTTTTTTTTTTTCACATAGTAACATTTTTACTATTTAGGAAAAGGGAATACATATTGCTGCAGAAGATTCTCATTAAAAACATGGACTGAAGATGGTTGGTGCAAAACCCAGGTAGTGCATTCTTCACAGAGCTGTGGAGTGGCATTAACGAGGCTAGTTATTAATGATCATACATTCTTCGTCTTTTATCCAGCATGTTCATGGCACTGTATGAAGTAATATGTGAATGAAATCTATACAATTGCTATATCTACAGTATCAAAGTCACTATAACTTAAGAATTTCATATATATATTTTCTGAACATATTAATTCAACAGCTGGGATATTCAATAGAGAACTACATACTTCATATTGAGACATTTAACTAGACTCAGGAGTCAAACAGACATCTGAAAACATCTATCGACTCATTAGTATTGTTTCAGTAACTGCTTTGGCTTTTATATAACTCAGGAAATAAGAAATCATAACATCGTAAATAGTGTTAAACCGAACCTACTGATAGAGCCAGAGCAATTTTAAGCCAATCATTTCTCATTAGGCTAATGCTAGTAAAGTTTCTTATTCAAATAAGATTTAAAAATTTTTTTTTTTTCTTCTTTTGGCTATTTAGTGGCCAATGAGGTGTAGTAAGTTTTAACAAATTGGGGTTGAGGTCTCTTAGGTTATCTTTATTCTCTGCTGTAAATTATAGCAGCTTTATAACTGCTTAACACAGCTCTTGAATCAAGAAATGTAACACCCGAATTTTTTTGTTCAGGCTGAATGACTAGCATTAAAGAGAAAGAGAGAGAAAGAGCACACAAGCCTCTAGAATTCAGTATTAAAACTTCTGCTTTCAGATTATCAAATTGATTTACATTTTAACTGTTGAGCAACTGAAATAGTGACTAAATAAAAGTTTAATATACTAGCATATTCCATATTTTTTCTCTTTGTAGATTATAATTTGGCAAATTGCTAAAATTTTGAATTATACTCTCTATACCTTCTGTTGACATTCAGTTGGACTTTGTATTTTGGATTTTATTTTGGATTTCAGCCTCAAAACAATGGGGTGTGACTTAGATTACTTGCTTCTCAGACTTTACAGCTGTTATTTTCAGCACAAGAAAAGCCAGTCACTGCTATGAGGACCCTCACTCACTAAGCAGCAGGCTTACATAAGAAGATCTCTGACAATAAAAAGAGTACTGGTGTGTAAGTAGCTCTTCTCATAGCAGCTTTCTGTAGGTCAGCAAATGTGACTTGTCTCTGTTTTTCTCTTTTCCCCTTTTCCTGATTGACAGTTCATTACGAAATGAGGTGGGCTTTTTTTCCTGACTGGTTTAGCAAAAGCAGAAAAGTAATTAATACATAAAGTACCAAATATGAAATATTACTCTGTACAGAGGCATTTCACACTTCATCGATTTCATGAGCAGGCCAGAGGTGCCAGAACAATAATTAATATGTTGTAAGGGAAAAATTATTATGCAAGGTCAGTGTCACTTGAAGACTTTACAAAGAAGATGCAGTAAAAGATATTTTGAAACTGTTTCTTAAATAGTGCTAAAATTGAGTTTTAAATAAATATTTGAAGAAATACACAATTTTTCTATGGGAAATTAGTAGGAATTTTTCATCTATCACTAAAAGTATGCCTCTTTATGCAAGCATAATGTATGTCATTATACTGACATTTTGGGGGAGATATGAATAAATATGTGTGAGTAAATTTGTGTGGACTTATGCTGGATATATAGATATCATTACTTCTGATTGTTCAGTGAGATGGTAAAATTTAAAGCTCAAACAAATTCATTTATGTTATTTTAAAATTACTAACCAATACATGTTTTGCAAGAAATGAATTTCAAAAAAGCAAAAAAACAAAAACATCCAGATCAAATCAACCATAATTCTTCTATGATGATATAAATATATTAATATTTTGGTGTGTATTCTTCCAATATTTTTTTCTTTAGGGAATATATTTTTAATGGGATTCTGTAATTGGGATTCAGTGTGCTTTTTCATTTATTTTGTGATTATTTCTTTAGGTCATTCAGTATTTTTCTACACTTTTTAATGGCTATATAATGCTCCACTGGGTATATCATAATGTATTTAAGTAGTCCTCTGTGGCTGGGCATGTGGATGGTATCCAGTTTTTAACAAGTTGCAGCCAATGTCATTGGAGCTATATCTTGATCATGCCCTTTGGACACATCTCTAGAAATGGAGTTCTGGTTGCTTTGACAAGTATTGCCAAATTGTTGTCCAGAAAGGTCATTTCAGTTTACTCACAACACAGCGTCTGTTTCAAATTCACGTTTGATTGTGATTATAAAACTCTTTTTACTCTGTATGTCGTGTAGTAAGTAATGGATTTTCCAGGATTAATTGAAGATGATTGAGAGAAAATCTCTTGAAAGAATTTCAAAAACAAAATATTTCCAGTGATTATTTTAAGACCAAAATAAGCAAGATCATTTAATATCATGTTTTTATCCCAAATTGAAAACTAATAGCTATTACTTGCTGAGTGCTTACCATGTATCAGTGCTAACTTTTCAGCAGTTGCTTTGTGTCAATTATATCTCATATTTTTTCCTCAGTTACCCAGTGGAATAAGATTTTTTATGCTCCTTTTAAAAATGAGGAAGGTGAAACTCAGACAGTTTATAAAGTGTCTGAGATTGCACAGGTGGTTGCTAGGAAGCTGGGATTTGAATCCAGAACAGGCTGATTCAAAAGATAATATTTTAGCTACTGTAGAAAACAGACAAGATCTTAAACGTGATTCTGAAAATACTGTACCTTAAAATAGTATACACTATAGCTTATTTGTATATTTGTAACCACCTTTTACCTCAATTTATTGTGATTTTGGTATTGTGATTGAAAGTGTGTGCTTGGGTAAACGATGGATTTTTACCCCTTGGACCTGTAGTAAGAAACAGCAGGTCTCATTTCTCAAACATGAGGTGCTAAGGAGGCTGGTGCCAGGATGGCAGAGCAAGATCTCATCTTTCCTCAATGCATATGACTCCTTGGTACAGGAAACTACCACTAGCCCTCTCATTTTCTCTCCTTTCCTCACATACTAGAGTCCATATGAGAGTATGACTTTCTTGTTAATCTTCTTTTTGTGAGTAAATTTGAGGTGATATAAAAAAGGAAAATGCCAGAAAACCAGGAATTGAACTGAAGGGACGTGGCTTCTCTGGTATAGTGTCTCTCTTGTGACACAGTTCTGGGAGGGCTAGGATAGGGAGCGGGGAAGAAGATATGTTCCAGACAATATTCAACCCAAAACTTATTGGGAGTTGGTAAAAGGAAAGGAAGAGGATATTCTCCATTCTGGATATGGAGCTCAACAAAGTCATATAATTAGGGCCAGAAATTGTCCTGCTGTGACATTCCAAATGCATACTGAGCCTCTGTCCTACTCATTATGAATCTTTATCCTTTCCTCTCCCTTTGCTCCTTCTCTCATCAGCAGGCTAAAGAGAGGATACATCTCTAGCTTAAGCTTGGGGCTTTTTGGCACAAAGCTTGATTGTCTCGGTTTCCTCTTGGCAGATTTAAATTGTTAGAGAAATGAAACTCGTTTGAAAACAGTAGGCCCTGGCAGGCACTCTCGCAGGCATTGCCCAGGACTCCAGGAACAGTTGTCAACTTGCTGCATGGCATTTGTCTAGGCTGGGTTTGATCTTATTCTCAGTTCCCATATGGTAAGAAATAATTCATTTTTAAAGTTTTGTGTGTTTTATGGTTGTGGAGATGGAGGTCAGATGAGGGATAGAGGATGCTGCATATGGAGTTTGTAGATTTTTAATACTGAGACTAAGATTTAAGGAAGATAGGAGATGAAGAAAAAAATTTTCTCTTTCTTGCATGATATTTTAAATTTTTCTCTGAACGTAAATCATTATTTGATTGTGGTGCCCTTAATTTTAAGATATTTCCACCATTACTAAAATATAATACTGACAACTAATATGAAAAAATGCTATGTTAGAGATTAAAAGCAAAGTCATATACATTACTGAGTTTGAAAAAAAGTAACTATATAAGTGAAGAAGCAAAAGAAAATAGTATCATTTGTAGTAGTATTAGCTCTAACGTAATCAGTTATCGAGAGCATACACAGAACTATCTAAAGAATCTAGTAGCAGGAAATAATATGCTTGGTAGTGCTAATGAGACATTTCCAGCATATTTACAAGTTTTTCCTTAGACTTGTCATAGGACAGAAGTCTAGAGTTTGAAGTAAATAACTGGATTAAAAACACCTCAAGAAGTCTTGGGATAAATTTATAGATATGCATAATTTTCATAACCAATTTTTAATGAAACCAACACTGTCATTTTATCATATAATTACAATCTTCCTCCCTCTATCTTCCTACAACCATATGGGAAAAGAAATGAACACTTAACAGCTGGAGCTGTAAACACAGGATGGATTTCAGAGCAACTAAGTGTAGATGCTGCTCCAAATGCCTTACATTTTAGGCATTGTAAATAGGTAGTGTTTTAGCCATTAAATCTCATGGCTACCACCTCCGCTTATTTTGGCCATTTCACCGCTATCATTCCTCTTTGACACACAGTCTCTTCCTCTTGCTTCAGAATCTCAAAGGGGCAAACACTAGGTACATTTCATGGACTCAGTTTAATAAAGACCTATGTGCACAATGATATAGTCAAAGCTGTTAATAAAGAAAAACTTCTGTATTTGGTGGTTCATGGAGTTAAAATAAGTTACCACTTGACACCTTAGACCTGATTTTTGACCTGGATTTATTCCTTACATATCTGATCATCTACTTCAGACAACCCAGGTTAAGTAGAAGCTAAAACAGAGTAGACTAAACCAGGGGTAGAAGACAAATCTGATTAAATCTAACAATTTGTACATCTGTGTCTGACTTTCATCACTTCTTATGATTGTATATAAAGTACCTGCTGTTGAATAAGGGATTAAGCCCACTCCAATTGTTGATGCTTTTTAACTTTACAGATGTCAAAGGCATTCCTTCAAACCTGTTCATTTCCAGAGCAAGGCTTTTCCAGATGGGAATTAGAAAGCAAGATTTGACAAAATCTGCTTCTCTATTACTCAATACAAAGAAATATTACAGTAATGCTCCCATTTCTGCTAATCCATTCATTTCAGGTTTGATTTACCTTTTTTGCCTTGATCTGAAATCTCTGTGGCGTTATAGGATTATATATTGCTATATTCAGGTTTTGAATGAATCACAGTGTGTGCATTTTAATATGATTTCCCTGATTCCAAAGCCAGGATTAACCTGTTGTTTTTGATTAAAAAGATTTTATGTTTAGATTTTAGTGGAAGAGTGTTAAATTTCTCTAGTTATTACTGATTCCCTTCTTTAGAAATAGGCAAAAGAAATTATATCTATTGCCTATGTTGATGGAAGAAAGGAAAAAGGAAAGCATAATTTTATAAAGAATTAAAAATATTAATATTCCATATAAACTGTTACATATATGAGGGAAAGTTTCCTTAGTTTTGTATAGCCTATGTTGACATCTTTCTAAATTGTGACTTCTGAAGTAGACCTCATTTGAGCTATACTAAAGAGAAATAGTGGTGACTGGTTAGGTCATAGAAATTGTATAGGGGAAAAAAATGATTACTTTAGTGCTTAAAAATCAAAGGGAGGATCTCTGGTCTTCTCTCCTATTGTGCTGATTTTTTTTTTGCTCTCCTAAAGTGGTTATGAAAAGTAGGAAGATATGGTAGGGGTTCCTGATATTATTTTAAAGAACAATAGTACAGTAATAGCAAAATCTTAGAGATGCTTAAAATGTGACAGTCACAATTCTAAATCTTTTACATATATCAACTCAGTTAATCCTCACACCTTATGAGCTTGATACTATTATTTCCAATATATATAGATAAGGAAACTTAAGACACTGAGGTGAAAGAAATTGTTCAAGCTTAGATAATTGGTGAGTGGTAGAACCATAGCCCAAACCTGGGAAATCCTACCAGTTCATGCTCTTAGCCACCCTACTAGTTACATTGACATCCATAAAATCAGTTTCCGGTCCATCTAGAAATTATGTAAAACGCCTTGAACTCAGTCTAATGAGAATGTGGTAAAGAACAAATGAGAAATTGAATTAGCAACTGGTACATTTTTTTCTCTCCTCCACAAACTCCCTTTGCAAATATGAAAATTTGAGATATGGGTTTTGCATTTCTAGATTTTAAGCACAGCTCACGTGCCAAGCTCTAAGGTTTTAGTTTGAGACTCATGAGCCCTTTGGACTCATTACCATGTACCTTTGGTATTACCCTACACTCAGGGGACAAAAATTTAGGGTAAAGAAAAATTTAGTTATGAAAACTAGATGTAGATAATTGGTCAATATTTTTGGAGGGCAGATTATATCTAAAGAGGTGATTAGGGGAAGATTGAAGTTTATATATACACTGCTATATATGAGTAGAGAATATACATACCCAAATTGAATTTTGGCGGCTCAAAATAGGGCATGTTTACAAGCATGTCTAAATGCAAACTAGCAAGTAACCATTGTTTATTAAAATGAATTTCATTTAACCTTTGAAATGTCTGATGTTTACTAGGAATGATCCCTTTCTTTTGTTTATGTCTGTTGGCTTCATTCAAACCACTCTCTATGGTCCTTTTATGCAGTTTCTTATAAAGAAATCACACATTAGTTTTTATCCTTGATGAGAGAGGATTTTAAATTTAAACATTTCAGTGTATCCGAAAAATAAAAATGAAGCTGAAGTGAAAAATTTGTGATTCATAGTTTTCTATGGATGCACAATTCATGTACTCTTCTTTGTATTGCAACTAGATTCTGAATTCCTCAAAGAAAAAGCTTCATATTTACTATTTTTTGTATAATTTGCCCATGCACTTAACTTATACTGTAGCGATTTCAGTGATGTGCACATATAGTAGGTGCTTAGTATGTGCTGTATGAACAAATTGCTTTCTATCTCTGAAGCTTTTGGGGGGATTCTTTTATAAATGATAAAGGGGCTTATAAAGAATATAGCAGACAAGGCTTTAGACAGGCTTTGACTATAAATCAAGCATTTGTCTCCAGGTTTCTGATTTTACACACTCCAGGCAGTGCAGAATGTAAAGCAAACAGGCATGTCAGTGCATCTTCTCCTGTAGAAGGGGCTCACAAGGTGTAATGAGAAAGAGGTGAGGTTGAGACTTGCTTTCTGGCTGCATGGTTTGCCTTTCAAGCACTAACTGAGCTGCAACATAAGGTGTGAAATTAGGACAAATGCTCCAAGTCCTAGAAAACAAGTATTTTATTTAACTCCATCCTGCTTAGGAAAGCTGTTTCAGGATTACAAGCTTCTAGGAGAGATTGGTGACTAAGGATGTTCAGGTCGAATGGATAATCTTTGACAATGAAATCTAAACTAAATGCTGGCACAAAGCAGCAGCTTTGATAACAATACTCACAACAATATTTCAGAGTTTAGTATCAGAAACATTAAGGAAGGAGAATTAGAGTTAGTGTAAATTCTCAGGTGTTAGTTTATTGTCTAAAACCATAATATCCCCAATGTTAATCGCTGGGAACCTGTATTATTCCAGTTTTCCAGGTTCCTCGTATAAATTCAGAATTTTCAAAGACTGGGAAAGAGACAGCCTGGTTAGATAATGTAAAGGAAGGAGTGAAAGAGAAAATGTTTGAAATGCTAGATATTCTGTGAATAGTACATATAATTTTCAGTTATAAAAGATTTTTCTTGTTCAATCAAAAAAGACAGCTCAGGAAAACTAAATAGTCAAGGATAGAATATGCTTTTCATAATATTTCCTACCTCTATCATTGATAAAGTAATGCAGAACAGATTGAATTATTGTGACCATGAACTCTTCTTATTGATTTAATATAAAACACATAATTTGTTCTTCTGCTTTGAGAGTTCTCTTCCTCTGACAGAGAATATGTCTTTAGATTATTGGATTAGATTAAACCTCTGGTTACTTGCATTCCATCTTGAGCTGAACTAATATTTATTGACAGGTTCTTAAAAGCCCTTTTAAAAAACCATCACTGTCCCCCTCTTATTCTTTTTGCTATTTGAAAAATTTTTTCTTTCATGTAACCAAAATTCCTTCTTATGAAATTAATTCATTATGTGGAAATAGAAGTAGCTATATATTGGACACTTTATTATATGGCAGGCATTGTTTTGGGTGCCTTATGTTAATTCACTTAATCTTCACAATAATGCCCTGAGGAAAGTTACTAACTATCCCCATTTTACAGATGAGGAAGCTAAGGCACAGAGAAGTTAAGCCATTTGCTCAGGGCTGTGTAGTTTATACACTGTGAAGCCAGGCTTCCAATTCTGGAGGCCATCCTTTTAACCAATAAGCACTCCATTCCTTGAGAGAGAGGACATCTCGTTCACCCCTGTATTCCAGCACTATGCTGCTCCATGCCTGGCATTTAGTAGGCACTTACAGAACATTTGTAAAACAACACTTTTGAATGCTACATGTCCCTGTGTTTATTTTATTTCACTTATCTCTGCAGCCAGATCCACATCTCATCCCATGTTATCTGGGTAAGAACTCCTCATTACTTTCTCCCATTCAGTCTTCGGTTGATACCAATTAAAAGTAGTTTTGAAATGTTCATTTTATTCTCTTACTGAAAAAATCTATGATGGATTCTCATTACTTCTGAACTCTTGTGTCTAGCATTAAAGGCCTAGCCTGTCTTAATTCATATCTCCCACAGTACTGTACACGCACCCGTGTTGTCATAGAATGCCTTATAATTTGACATTTCTCCCTATCCATAGACTATTGAATGTTTATCCTTTGCTGTTGTGTGCTCCTGAGATTTTCAGCTAATCTCCATCTATAATTAAGGCTGTTGATTCTTCAAGGCTCAGATCATATGTTAACACTTTAGTAATATGTTAACCATTGATTTTAGGTGACTTTATTTCCTCCCTCTTCTAAATTTTAATAGTAATTTACCACATTCTGTTTTATATTAAATGCCTTTATCTTTTCCCTCTTACTAGATTATAAACCTCTTTAGAGCAAGGATTATATCTTACTTTTATTAAGAACTGACTATGAAATAAACAAGAAAATCCATGGGCATAGTGGAAAGACTGTCTCCAAATATTCAAAATTTTTCTTTCTTGAGGGCTATGTTAAGAAATTTAGTGCCACAGAAACATTAAACTTAATAATAGAAAGGGACTCTTGCCACGATTTTAATATCTGCCTTATTTTACAAATAAGAAAACTGAGGCATTTTCTTATTGTTGAGACATCCCGAATGCCAACACCTAATCCTCACGATGCCTTAAATTCAACCTTGGGCCCTATTCTCTATATAATGTTGCCTCACTACATTTTTGAAAGATGAAAAAAATTTATAACAACAGAATAAAGGTTTTTGGAAGTTTCCAAATGGCATCAAGCTATCTTTTCATAGATCTTCAATAATTTATGCACAAGAAAGAGACTGAAAAGGGTGGTAAGAGTATTAAGGCCCTGATGTTCTAACTATGGTTTGAATTTTTAATCAATTCTGACTAATGGTTTTTGTAGAGATTGTTTATTAAAAAATCACTTTATGATGTTGAGTCTTGGTTAGTACTCTAACTTTTTTTGATATCCATTATGTCAGTTGACACTCTTCCCCATCCCAAAACAAACCAAAAACTGTCAGGTGTCTTGGGTAGGTATTATTTCCCATTTTATGGGTAAATAATCTTAAAAGAAGCATCTCTGTCAATATTAGGATTGTGACCTTAGCCAGACATTAACTAGTAGAATCCTCCTGCTCTTAGATTGTGGTTTCCAGGGTAACCTGCTTCCTCAGAAGAGAGTAACTCTAACTTCTTGAAGTGTGACTCGGTGATGTCTCAGGTATAATTTTATTAGCAGTGGAGACTGCAAGTGACAAATGCTAATAAGTCTGAAGTCAATGCTGCAGAACCAGCTACCACAGCTACCAACGAGTCGTGGCTTGGTTCAGCTTGGTTTCCCCATGCACTTTCAGTTGATGGCAATGCCATACTTTAATATGTCCAGTTATGCTACTGATAGCAATCTGTTGCACCTTCTTAAATGAGGCACCAATGCCCACAGGAGCAAGCATTCGCAGACACTGAAAGAGTAGAACTATTTGGGAGAATTTGTGATCATGACATGGAATGACGTTGAGTACTGTTTCTCCTAAAGATGCAGGCAGATGACTTTCCTAAGGTATGCAACATACTTGCCTGTGTTTATATGTGGAAAGAAACAATGACTACAGAGGGAGCAATACAGTGAAATTTGGTTTTATACCTCGCTGTATATTTCATAGCATATTTCAGCACAAAGAACATTGCACATTAAAGTCCATACTACTCACACTGGTATTCAAGATTCCTCCACAATCTAGCCTACCTACCTTGTCAGTTTTGCCACTTGTTCTTTCACATCCCACCTGCTCCAGTAAACACAGGCTGTCTACTATGATTACAACATGCTGATTCAGCAAAATTCAAACAAAATATTTGTTCAAGGTCTACCATATGCTTGAAGTTTTACTAGAAATTATAGAAGAAAGGAGAAGTCATTGCTTCTATCTAGTAATTGGAAATATAGTGGAAAGACAAGCAAGTACATGAATGAATCTAATATGAAGTGAATTAGCAGTGGGGAAGGCAAAATGTAGAAAGGTAAATTGGCATTATATGAGAATATTAAAGTGTGTGTGTGTGTGTGTGTGTGTGTGTGTGTGTGTGTGTGTGTGTTTTAAAGCAGTGGGTGTCCCTAAAGATTTTGAACAGGGAGTAAATGATTAGAAAATGAGGTGGGCATTATGAAGGATGAAATGGAGAGGCAGATATTAAAATTAAGGAAGACACACTTTAAGTTGTAATAGCATTTCATATGGGATATAAGAGACTAGAAATAATCACTGGCAGTAGAAGTGAAATGGAAGGGTTGGATTCCAAAAACATCGTAAGAAGAATGCCGTTATAACACAGTGGTTAAACATATCAATAAAAGAATCAGACAGGGTTTGCATCCTGTCTCTATTATTTATTAGCTTTGTCATCTTAAATGATTTAATAAACTGATCTATGCATCAGAATCCTCATCGATAAAGTAAAATTATCTTGACATTCAGAAATATGTTTTGAGTTCAAATGAAATAATCTCTGTAAAATGCCTGACACAGAGTAAGTACTCAATACGTGTTAACTGACATTATTATTGTGAATGAGTTTTAAAGAAGATGGCTGAAGAATTTTATCAGACTATCTTCCACTCATTTTTTTTTTTAAGATTTCTTTCCACTTTCCTCTTTGCCTTGTTGGAATCTGCTCATCTTGGTTGCATTTCCACTATGTAGAGTTCCTTGAATAGTATCATGCACAGTGATCTTTCCTGTGTCTGAGTTCCCAAAATATCAGTTATTTATACTAATCATTAGGCACTGTCATATGCCCCATTATACTGTTAAAATTTTACTCCCTTCCTTATTTCAATTAATTTATTAATTCTTTAAGGGTTGTTTATGTTACTTTGTATCCTCCATTGCACTTACATCAGGTTTCACATTAGATTATGACAAAAATACATTGATCACAATTTTGATTAATATGTCAATTCCTATTTACCAGAATTCAAGTAAATTGTAATGCAGATTAACCAAAGAAAACAATTTCACTTGAGGCTGATTTCTAGAGCTCAATTCTACTTCCTCTGATCAAGGTCTTTAAGATGGTGATAAAGTAAGTTAAAAATATTCCTGCGGAGTGGCGATAAAGGTTGGCCACCAGTGAAGCAGTGGTGCTCCAACCTGGCCTAGCAGGCACAAGGGCTCCAACTACCTGAAGTACAAAGCAGGAAGCAGTATATTCTAGATACCATGCTACTGTAACCCACAGCAAATACTTGGATTTGATCCAGATATGTAGGGCAAAGATATACTTTTCAACAGTAGCTAATTTTTATTCCACATATTACTGTATTTTAAAAGAGGCTTAAAATTATTTTTTTCTGGCATGGGAAGCAGTCTCACTTTAAGGAGTCTCTAATTTCTTTGAAAAATGGCAAATGCTAAGATGCTTCTGTAGCAGAACTAGAGAAAAATTAAAGATTGGCTGAACTAGATTTCCTCTCGATCCATAGAGTTGGTTTGTTTGGCCTTGTATTAGTAGAACTGCATATGTAATTTTACAAAACAACATATGGAAGATGTTGAGAGTATGAATGTGTATGTGGGCTACAAGTGCATCAGAGGAATTTCGCTTTGAAACATGTACTTTAATATAGATTGACACCATAGAATAGAATGTCTTGAAATTACATTGCAGATGTCTGCTTTTAATAACTTTATTAATTTTTCATAAATGATCTAAGCAGCATGCTTAACAAATTATCAGGTTTTTTTTTGTTCAATGTAGTAACTTTCTTCAATTTCATTTAGTATATTTTAAAACTAGTACATGATTGTGTAAGGAAAGATATCACATAAAATGAATTCCACGTAAAATTGAATTGGCATGGCTCCTGAAATTGTATTGAAATATCTAATCTTGTATCCGCCTTCATAAATGTATCGATTTCTATTCTGTGACTTCTATTAGCACTGCTATGCAACAAGATAATTATACAAAAAAGATATGACTGACTTATTCCTGTTCAATTTGGGTTGGAAATGCTAAAAATCTACAAAACAATCAAAATGGTGGTAGACCAAAGTGACAGGGGATAAGCAGCTGCTAACTAATATTAACACAAATTTTAGGTATATGTTCCATAAAAGCACACAAATGCTTTAGAACAGTCTTGTTTTAGTTGTGTCACTGGATTATCTGTGAATATATAAAGATGTGTGTATATAGTGTATACATGCTTATTGTATATTTAGTATATAATTTGTATTGCATACATGTGTATATGTATGTGCATATATGTGTATATATATATATACATATTTCATATGCCATATATTTTATATGCCATATCTTTGGCATCGACTGTAATAAAAGTGTTATGTGCAGTTTCCAAGTAATATGATTTAAAGAAAAAAAATTGCCTGCCTTCCACTACATTTCTCTCTCTCTTCTTATAAGATGAAACTTAGATTACATCCAACCTTATCCAATGCAGAGAACAACATCCCAGGAAATGGAAGAGTAACAAGAGATCTGTAGGGAAAAAGCTTCCTCACCAGCCTGGAAATACTCGCCAGTGGACCTTTCACTAAGAAAGGAATAAAATGCTATTTTTTTTTGAGCCATTGAATTTGAGGGTATTTTTGTAATAGATGATTGAAATATACCCATAGTAATATATTTGCCATCTTGACTTTTTTATTTGTACACATTCCTCCCTTTTCACTCATGTTTTCTCAAAGCTTTTTTAATATGCATCTCCCAATATAAATATTTTTTAAAGCATGCAAAATCATCCATAATTGGTAAAGAAACAACATAAGAGGTAAATATACAGGTTTTTACTGTTGACATAATCAAAAACACATTGCGAAGTCTTCACTTTTCTCTGTTCATTTCTTCTTGACTGTGTTGATGCTAAAAACATAGTTGAAGGTGAGATAGGACTTAATTGAAGGGGAGAGGGAAAAGGAGAGGATTTCCATTTAAAAGCAATTTAAACAGAGATAACTGTTCTGTCTCTACTGGTGAATTCAGGAAGGCTTCTTATAGCAGACAGACTTTGGTCTAAGAAAAAAACCACTTGGATGACCTTTTAAAATTAAGTCAGTAATGGTTCCCTTGTTGTTTTGGGGGAGAATATAATTGATATTCTTTTGATTTAATAATGCATGGTACCTCTTTCGCTACTCTTTGGTAGGTTTAAAAGCTGCTGGGGATAAGTTGGAAGATTTGCATCAAGACCAAGTTGCCTTTAAGGAGTACAAGCGTGATAACAGACATTTTCACTTTAAAGGATCAAAATGATTAGAATGTCTCTAATGAACCTAGATGGCCTAGACTGAAAGATATTCTCTGAGCTCTTTTATCTCTATATTATGCATTTATTTTTAAGATATGATCATTTATAAATTTTTTAAAACTCATGTTGACATAGTTGGCCGTAATTTTCTTCTACTCCAAGGCATCATTTTCTTAGTAAGAGTTCTTCACCTGTCATTTTTTCCCCAGTTTTTGCACTTCTTTTGCCTTTTAGGTGTTAAAATATTTGGGCTAAAATGTTTACATATTTTAGTGCAATTGAATTCAGAATATCCTCTATTTAGTAGAATTTCCTCTGAGCTTATCAAGAGCTTCCGTAACTGTGTTTTCTCAACTAAAAACATTATTGTTTACAAAGGAGAGTCAATTGAGTGTCAGCAATTTTAATTTTATTAATCATTTTTTAAAAAATGATTAATAAAATATATTAAAAAATTAAAAATAATACGACGTTGAAAAAATGTATTCAGAAAAAGTTGTCCCGTGACACAGTGTTAGAGACAGGTGCAGCTAAGAAACTACATAAAAAATGTGGATATGAACCAAAAATAATTATTTTTTTTATCATCATCACTCATTTTCCATACCCCTCAACTCCCGCCTTTGGCAACCACCAATATGTTCTCTGTTTCTGTGAGTTCAATTCTTTTAGATTCCACACGTAAGTGAGATCATACAGCATTTGTATTTCTCTCTGACTTATTTCACTTAGTATAATGTCCTCAAGGCCCATCCATGTTGCAAATGTCAGGATATCATGTTTATTTTTTAATGTTCAGATACTATAAAGACATTTTGATTTTTTTAAATGTACACAGATATGTTATTTTTATGCTTTTAGCGAGAATTTCACCTTTGAAAAGAGCTGTTGAATAGAAATATTTTATTTGGACAGCCAATATAATAAAACCAAATCGTAAGTCAATATACATATTTTGAAAAATTTATGACTGAAATGACTTTTAGTGTCTTATTTCATTCTCAAAAATATCCTGGTTATAGAATTCTTATATGTTTATACTCCCCAGAATGTATGTGTCTGAGAGACTTGGACTTGATGCAACACCAAAACATAGGGAGGCTGGTTTCAGGCATATTATAAAACTTCTTTGGGAACCCCTTCTGAGCCCCTTACCCTAACACAATGAGTGTGCTATACATGCTTGGGTGCTAATTAAGAGTGCTCTGTCAACAAAAAGGTGTAATATTGAGAGCTCCAGACCTTCTGTGGCAAGGAACAGACATAGTTGAGTAGGAACCTAGGACTAAAGAGGCTACTTTTCCCTTCTCCACTACCCCAACCCCTACATGCTGCACTAAGAAACTTGCCGGATTGGCAGAGGTCTCTCATCTCTCTGTCAGTAGCCTCTCCTCATTGCATGAATTCTTTCTCAGGATGTTCTTTTGTTCTTCATGTAAAGAATGCTGCTGGGACTGACAATTGTCTTTTCTGGATTACATTTGACACATGACCAGATAGGTCAGCACTACCTGGGTGGAGTTTATCTTCAAATAGAAATCCCTCATCATGCATGCAATGAAGTGGTGAAATAAAGTGGTACTTAATATCTGGGATAAAAGTTGTCCAAGAAATCTTGGAAAACTAACTCATTATTATCAAACCTTATTGCTTTTTAAAATGTATATATTACATGTATTTTCCAAAGTGAAATATAACCACTGCTACAGTCACATTGTCATTAGTTCATTTTGGGTGTTCTGAGGTCTAGATTTAGCAGAGTTTGATGATCCTACAATTTCCCACACCATTTGAAGATTGTTTATATGCTCCAAAAAAAGTAGCATGGGTCAAGTGAACAAAGTCTTCTTTTGAAAATGTGCATCTGGACAGGATGCCAACACATGTTTGTTACATGTGAGTGATGCCTGGTTTCCAAAAGCTTTATTTCACTTCCTGCTCTCATTTGATATGAAGCAGTGGAATGAGGAGGCTTTTCATACAAGCATAGAAGTAAGGAGATGTAAGCCTATCACTTACTTATTCATTATAAGGATACTTAAAAGGATAGGATGTTTGGAGAAGAAGAAAAAAAAGTCATCTCTAATAAGAAGATCTTAAACTGGCCCTCTTTTTCTTATTTGGTAGGTACTATTAAAGGATTCTGAAATGGCAGAACCATTATATTACTTGAAAAGCTATTTCCCCCCTAGTAATTTATACATCTCTCTTCTTTACACCCACTTTGAAATCAATTAACAGATACTACTTATATGTCTACTTCTTCAGAGTGAACTCATTTGTAAAAACAGATGTTTCTATGCTTTCTTGCTTTCTTTATGCAGCTCTGGCAAGCCCTTTTCCAACTAGTTATGTGATGTTTCATTCTTCTTAGTAGAGAGGATGTGATGGGAAAATATGGTGGGAGAATATTCACAGCCATAGTTTAGGCAATTAAGGGAATATTGGTTTCAATATGTAATCACTGAAAAACTAGATGTTTACATCGTGTCAAAATTTTGAACAAAGTAGAGATGACAACTTTGGGGCTTTCTAGCTTCATTTCCTTATTTGCCTTTAAAAGAGAAGAACTGTAGTAGGTTGCTAGGGCTGCCATAACAAAGTGCAACAGACTGGGTAGTTTAAACCATAGAAATTTATTTTCTCACAATTCTGGAGGCTAGAAGTCTGAGATCAAGGTGTTGGCAGGGTTGGTTTCTTCTAAGGTCTCTCTTCTTGGCTTGCAGATAACTGTCATCTCATTGTGTATTCACATAAGTCTTCCCTGTGTGTGTGTCTGTGCCCTAATTTCCTCTTCTTATAAGGATTAGGGCTCATTCATGTTGATTAGGGCCAATTCTAATGACCTCATTTTAACTTAATTACCTCTTTAAAGACCCTGTGTTTAAATAGAGTCACATACTGAGGTACTATGTCAGAAATTCAATGTATAAATTTTGGATGGACATAATTCATCCTATAACAAGAACCATGCCTATTACTTTTGTTTTTCAATAACAGTACTTTAAAAATAACATTGTTTCTCCTTCTTGCATTTTAAAAGTAATGGAACATGTTTAAGATTGCAGGACATCTACATAGGTAGGTATAAATCTTGTTGGCATTTTAATTTTCTCCCTGGAAATTTTGTTTCCAAGTGCAAGTACTAGAGGTTCTGGGAGCTTTTTTCATTATTGCTGTCCTTATGAAAGCAGCTGTTCAATGAACACGGCATATTTTGTTACCTCATCAAGAAGCAGAGGAAGATTATGTTATGATCAGGTTCTGTATGGCTGTAGTCAATGCTTTCCTGATTGTCTGAGCCCCAGTGATTGATTTAATAGGTCTAGTCCAGGGCAGTTACTCATCCCTGATATTTGTCCAACTCAAAGCCCCATGTTATTTATGTAAACGATGTTTTATATGCCTTCTGTGAAGATAAATCCAAGTTGACATAACTGTTTAAGAGATGAGTATGCCTCCCAATTGGGATTACGGTCACAGAATTTATCTCTATCAACTTTCGTGTTACTTCACTGGCAAATTGGGAGCTTTGGAGGATAAGAGGATAAGATATGATTGGGAGCAGTTATTTTCTGCTCTGAAGGTAGTATTTTGACATTTCAAAGGACCGTGCATCTAGGAAGACTTCAGAACACATACAAAAACAGGTTGAGAACAGATGATTTATTTTTGAAAAATGAAAATACCTCTAAACCATAGGAGGAAATCTTAAACCATAGTCATTTAGATATACTCAGCACTTGGAAAATATTCTTATGTATTATGAGTTATGCATTTAGCTTTGGCCAGGGATTTTTTTCTTTTATATGGTAGCATATGAGCCTTATGTGTCCTTTGCACATGTGGTTGTTAGAAGATCAAAAGGCTATATGTGATTTCGGATTTGAAAATGATGGAGTAAAGTCTGTGAATTTCCCCCTTCTTTTATCCAAAAGCCAAAAAAAAAGCAGAGGGTTGGGGGAGATAATGCAGACTTGATCTCTGATAGAACTGGAAGATACATGGAACTTCAAAACAATAATAGCAAAGTAGGCAAAAAGGAATTGCCAAAAACAATAAAGGTTGACTGGGATATATGGACATGTGAAGAGAAGATTTGCATAGTGACAGAGCTCAGCAAAAGCTCAACACAAATCTCTCAAATAAGTATGCTACACTGAAATATAAAATAATACATATTTTATTTGTAATAATGGGAATAGGGAACATCTCTGGATACTTGGAAGTCAAAGTTAATGTAAGAATCCCATGGACGATCCATAGTTGCCCAAAGTAAACTCTGGTTGTGGGGGTTAGGGGAGGGCAACACTTTATATTGTTAACAGTGCTGCAGTTTTTAGCAGGAGAGATAGAAAAGCTAAAATAACTCATTCACACAGGCAACTCTGTCATCAGCAGAATTGCTGGGAGCAGCCTGCAACACAGCCTTACCCACTCTCCCACCAAAACCTCAAATGGCAGATGGGGAGGATGCATATTTGAAAGGTGAGTGATGATGATAACCAGCATAGGCTCTAAACAAAGCTATCACAAGGGAAAACAAAGAGATGAAGAAACAAAAAAATAACAGGTGAGGAACATTGACCAAGAAAAATGTACCATGGAGCAGATAAAAATTATAACCCCATGTCATCGAGAATTAGTAAAAAAAACCTTAATGAGACAATCATCACTGAATATGAAAAGGACACAGTAGGGATTTAAGAGCTCATGAAAGATGCCCCTCCAGATACACTCACTACCCTCTTCCACCCTGATCTGTGCCCCAGAAAGCTGACCTCTAACTACTTCAAAAGGTTTCCTTTTGTAGTTTCTAGTTGAACTTGGCTAACTGATTGTACTAGCAGAAGAACAGAGGAAGAGGAGAGAGTAGGTCAAAGTATTTATTCCCTTGACTCTCACTCTGGGGTCATGCTAGGCTGGCTGAGTCCCGTGACTAAGTAAGGAGATCCTTCGAGATGGCTCTCTTTGAGTTCCAGTTACCACTCCTTCTCTTTGTCCCTTCAGACCTAAAGGTAGTAACAGTTGCCCAAAGGGTACTGCACTAACCTTTGTGGATTCCCTACATTCTCTCTTCACCTTTGTAAACAATCACTTTATTCATTTTCTTAAGTTTGAATGTGCCATTTCTTTTCTGCAAAGTTCGTAACTGATAAAATGATAAACTGGCAAAGCTCAGCAATGAAGTAGAAGGAAAAATAATTAAATACTATTGAAATGAAACAGATTGGAAGCAGCTCAAAAGAAAATAGATTCTTCTGAAAACACAGGCACAATTAAGAATAGGAATTAGAAAAAGTGTAAAATGAAATTAATATATCGTTTAAAAATAATAGATATAGAAAATAGGCAAATAATTATCATAGACAAATACAACCAAAATAATGTAGCTAAACAAATATTCAAAGATATAATTCAAGATAACTTGCCAAAAATAAAATACTTAAATCTACAGATGGGGGATGCATATGCCAGATCTAAGTAGAAAAAATAACACAATGATTGACACCAAAACACATCCTAGTAAAGTTTCATATATAGAGAGAGTCTATAACCAGATAAAAAGATCAAGAGACTTGAAGAGGAAAAAATGCAAGATAGCCTTAGACTTCTTTGTATCAATACTCAAAACTAACTGTGGAACAATTAATGTCAATTAAGACCTTGAAGATAGAGTAATTCAAGAATCTTTATACCTAGCTAGACAAACTGCAATTGAACATACAGGAAATGATTTGGAACATACAGGAACTCAGGTAATTCTGGTCTTCAAGTTTTTTTTGTTTTTTTTTTTTTAACTTTGATCATTCTTTGATCATTCTTTGATAAATAGAGAGACTACAGCAAGAGAATTAACTGTGAGAACTGAATTCATCGTCTCTGGAACTCTATTAAATAAGTGAGAATTATGGTAAAATTAGAATGTAAATGTTAAAAACTTCAACAATATAAAAATTAAATATTCAACAAAATTGGAGACATAGGGGAGAGTGGTAAGAGGTGGTATAAATATGCTGATTTTTTTTGTAACATGGACAGAGTATTAATATATAGTAAATATATTATTTAGTATAACAAATAAACAGATAAATAGACATAAGGATATCTAGAGATATAAAGGTGGGTTGTGATATTTTATATATTTGTATATTTTTTTGGAGAGAATTCATGTTGTTTGTTACTTTTGTTGTCAGTTTGTGTTAACTTTTTGTTTAGTCTTGCCTTCATGTCAGAATGATTTGATGGTAATGAGGCTGCTTCCACGGAGATCAACACTTTCTGAGACTACAAGCAGGCCTTATTCCTTTCTGCTACCAGGGACATTACTGTCTTGGCTTAGTTTCTAGGCATTAAACTATATCTTTCCCCACTACTCAACTCCCTATAAATCTGCTATCTGAGTCATTAAGTTGGTAATACATTTTTTCAGCTTTTTTATCAAGAGATACTGGTTCCAGTTGTGTGACTTCCCAGGAACTTTTATGTTTCCTATCATCCCGCAGGATACTTGTCTGGGTCTCCCTGCTTCCAGACCTGTGGCTCAATGGTGTGCATGTCTTTCAGTATAACATTGCATTCCCCTAATTTGGCAAATTTTAAACTGTGTCATATGTTAGACATCTTGGTACTTGTTACATGGGGGAGTGATAGAGTAACGAACTTAAATATGAATACATATAATGTTCTGGATTTTGGTTCAAAAACCTATCATAATAGAGGACAGCAGAGATATAGCTAAATTAAATGACAGCACACATAACAAGGACTTAGCATTTTAGGTAAATAAAAGTTTTATAAGAATTATCAATGTAAGTGCCAAAACATCTAATTCAAGTTAGGCGCAATAATAGAAATATAGTGATGAGAAAAAGGTTGTTGGCTATTCCCTTTCTGCTCTCTACAGATCATGGTAACATAGATTATTACTTTCAGCTCCAGCAGCCACACTTAAAAACGAACAAATCTGGAGCTTATCCGTAGAGAAATTAGAATAATAAAATTTTTGCAAATTGTTATAAATAAGGAGTGTTTTAAGCAAATGACCTTTGAAGGACTTCATAAATGTCTTCAAATATTTCAATGATAGTAGGAAAGGGAGATTAATCATATTGTGTGTGGCTTAAGACAAAATTAGAAAGGATAGCTATATTACATACTTTCTCATTCTATAAAACTAGAAAATTTTAGGAATTTCCCAAACATTAGTTTTGGAAATAAATTTGGCCGTCTTTTATAATGAGTTTCCAATCACTGGAGTTGTTCAAGTGAATGTTGATGGATTTATATTAGAGAGTCATACCTTCAGCTGAAGATTGTATCAATATCTCTTCCTTTGAGGTTCTACCATTTACCAAGTTATACTTCACTAGTCTTATTCGGTTTTGTAAACCCTTGTTAATTCCATTTCCACATCATGTGCTAAATTCCCTTTCATTTGCTCTGCTTTTACAAATGTTGTTCTATCCCATTTTTATCCCTATCATTAGCTTTCCTTAGCTAACCTCTTCTTACCTTAAAATCTCAGCTCCAATATCTCTTTCCCTTGGAAGTCTTTTTGGAGTTTTCTGTTACAAGTCTCTGTCCCCACTAAGTCAGAAGCTCCTTAAGGTAAAATACTGTATATCCTATAAGTATACTTACTACTGTATATAGTGCTTGACACAGGGAATAGATGAATGGATGAATTAATTAGTGATTAATATTTATAGTATTACTCTAACCTAAACATAGACAAAAGGTTACAATTTCTGCAAAAAGAGGCATATAGAAAATGGCCAATGTCAAGGCATATTATTTTTGGTCCGGGGGTAAAATATCTGGCAAAACAACAAAAAGACAATTGGAAATTTTTTAATTGAAAAGAAAAGCTGTAGAAGCATTTTTTGAAAGTGAGAAATATGTTTGTGAACAAATAATTTCACATTTGTATATTATTTGTTTTCTGTGGTCAGTTCAACTCAACTATTCTTCGATTAGAATAGTTTTGCATAATGATTCAATGTTACTTATGATGTAAGAGCCTAGAATAATCTAGAGATAAAATTCTATTTTATTAACATATTTCTAGAATATTCCACTCAATAGCACTTTACTTTTCTTTTGGAATATAAAGGGCATATGCATTCTGTATTAGAAATACATGGACCAAGTTTCTATATGACCAAATAAATCACTACTGTGTTCTAGTTTGATAACTTTGTCCCATTGTAATCTTATGGATATGAAAGTATATATAGGAAACACCAAGACAATTTTTATGAAGGGAAACTAGTGTTCTCTCATGCCTTAGAGCCTTTAAAAAAGATAAAAAAGAAGAAAAGAATCTTATCAATACATGTTTGCAAAACAATTGCAGTCATTTTCCTGGCTGAAATCTAAATTATTGTACATTATAGTATGCATGTCTATGATAAGTAGATTACTATAGATCATTCCAAGAGGTGGAGAGAAGATTGCACTAACATTAGTTTCTCTGGTATTTGCAGGCTGTAAATTTCTTTAAATGATAGATGTAAAGATGGAAGACAGATGGATAGAAGAAAAGACAGAATCAGAGACTGGATGAGTTAGTACTGCAGCTGCACTGTCTTATTACCACAAGGCTTGCAAGCATCAAAGCCCCCCACAACCCCGGCTCCCTCCCCCTGAAATGTACCGATTTATATGAAAATTAAGATTACAAATTAAAGCCTGGCTATCCTGGAGTTTTCCAGTTCATCAGCCATCCAATAAAAATGATGTCAAGCCTGTATGCATAATTCCCAGAAGATTACTTTGTCCTTACAGCTAAGCCCTGTCCCTGATATGAAAGATCTCTATCCACTTTTATTGAAATAAAGAACTAACATCATAATCCCAATATTGAGGTATAATCTTCATTATCTCCTGACCCTCTTGAGGTTCCCCCAATCTATATTACTTCAGATTTGTTTATTTATAATCCTTATGTATTTACCTTTATTGAGATAGGATTAAAAACTGGAAAAAAAAAAAAGCTCCAAAAAATCCTTATGATCTCATGATTGAGTTTCAATTCACCAACAATCAACTAATGTGTTAGACTATTTTTTTTTTTTATTTAAAGTGGTTCTTATAGCTGTATAGTCTAAGCTTGAAAAGGCATTAATTGGTCCCCTGAGTGTCCCCATTTCATTAAGTGAATTATTTCCAATCCAACCTGGTTTGTGAATTGATAGCAGCATCTTCTTTTCCTGTTTATTACAAGAGAAGGGGGAGGGTTGTATGAAAAGATAAACACAGAAAGAATCATCCAGAGTAACTTTTATCTCTTTTCTTAGGAAGTTTTGATTCATATCTATAGTTAATTGCTGATAAACCACAATCCCCCAACCCTCTTTTCCCCACAAGAGCCTTAATGGCCTCTGGCTGTGCCTCGGGCTGTTAACTACCAAACTAGTCATTAATGCTGGTCAAGATGATTTCTTGGAGATTATTGTTCATTTATTTTTTTAATAGACAAAACACATTTTGTTCTGAACAAAGAATGAAGTGGGCCTTGAGCCTTTTTTTTCCTTTTGTTTCAAAGGTATAAAAACACCTAGAAAAAACACATTTTACTGTGATATTTTTAAAATACTTGAAATATTATTTTAGTTTTATTTCCAGTGTAAAAACAGGGTTTACAGTGTCATGGTTTTCATTGATAATCATTTCACTGATAATTAATTTCTTCCTTTAAATGAATTTTTGTTATTGTATTTGGAGAAACATATCTTCAGAGATTTGATAAGTGTCTTTAGTTTTTTATACCTCTCATTTTAAACTTTTATGCAAGGAAATGTTAGGATAATATTATTTGGCTGTTAGATATGAAAACTGAGTAGAAAAAAGTAGTACTTTACTATTGGCATAAAACTGCACCGGAGTGTTTTCTTTTTGAAATGACATTTTTTTTTATTGTAAAAGACACTTGGTTCTACTATTATTTGATATAAAGTGAGATTGGTATTTCCATTGGCTCAATTATATCTTATCTGTAAACCCTTCTATTCATTCATTCATTCATTCATTCATTCATGCTTTTACTTGAGCAGCTGCTATTGCTGAGATAAATCAGAAGAGAATGGAGAATAGACTGGACAGACAGAAACAGCTTATCATCATTGCATAATCTTTTTGTATAAAATATTCAAATGTAAAATCCTGTACTGGAATTATTAGCCTTATTAAAATGTTCACTCCTCAATTAGAAGGGAAGTACCTGGAACGAGTATTTATTGTGCATCTAATATTTTCTGGATATTGGTCTGTGTAATTTACATGAAATTTTTTATTTATCTTTTGCAACAACTTTATAGTCCTTAAAACAACCCTACAGTTATTCCTATTTTATGGCTGTTAAAATTGGGACTTTAAGATTGTTGAAGATATAGGAGAAAGAACAAGAAAGAACTAGAGGAAAGATGCAGAAAAGAAAGTTTCAGGGCTTCAAAGACAAACATTGGTTACTTAGTACCCTACTCTTCATTTGCTCATAGATAGGAGACACATTTTTCCTTTCCTTTGAAAACTGTGGCCCCCAATGGCAGGACACCCCATGTACTCCCAGTTTAGATCTTCCAAGAAAATACATAAGAATGATATTGATGAAACAGGTTTATTCTACAATCAGAGATTCAATTGAATTAAATATATTCTTTAGAGGAGCAAGCCAGCCAGTAATTAATAATTTAGTGTGAATTTTAAAAAAATACTCATCAACTATGATGTAGGATATCTATCATCTATCTATATTTATCTATCTATCTATCTATCTATCTATCTATCTATCTATCTATCTATCTCTATCATCATCATCATCATCATCTATCTACCATCTATCTACCATCTATCTTATCATCTATCAGAAGTAGGGACATAGGAGAAAAGAAATAGAAAAAGTGATATGAGCATGGGTTATTTTGAAGCAATTCTGGTCTAGGTGAGGGGTGTACAACTTAAGCTGGAAAACAATAATACTGGATATCAGAGATGAAAGAATTCAGGGTGAAAAAGTGAAAATTAATTTATGCTTTTGGCTTAGTCTAGCTCTATCTGACATAAGAAGATATGTGCCATGTTCTGGAAAAGGTTTATAATTCTCAGGGATAAGCCATAAATTACAGGGTGATTCTAAAAGCTTTACATTCTAAGATAAGCCACTATTATGATTTTTCCTCATCAAAGACAGGAGCTTCTGTTTTTTAGTAAAACTGATCCAAATGTTTTCCAATTAGAATTGTACTAGTATACAAAAATTTAAACTGTAAATACAGCCTTCTTTACTCAGAGTGACAAATTATTCTGAAACGACTCCCTTTCATTGTGCAAATAAAATTCCAATCAGTAATAAAAAAAATTACCCATACTTTTTTTTGGACAAGGATGAGAGGACATAAAACAAATTTCATAAACAATCTTTGCCTTTCTAACAACTAACAATTTCTTTTATTAGTGTAGTCACTTTTAAACTGATTTTCTAACTGAATTTCTGTCATCAGCTGACAAATGACTATTTCAGGTTATTTTATGGTACTGTTAGCTTGTGAAGGGTTTAGTTTTGATAGCGTTGCCATCCTTATAAAGCAGGGTATATGTGATTATTTAAATATTTCCAAAGCAAATAGCTCGGAGTACAACACTAGGTATAACCTAGAATGTGTAATTTTAACCACTAAGCAATACTACTACCTATTATCTTAAGGCAGTTGAGACAAAGTCACTAATCAATTAGGCAAACAAAAACTGTGAAGCTTTAGCCTTAGATGATTATTGGATATAAACTAATCTAGCCCCCTTCCCAGACCCCACCTCTCTCCATCATTAGAGAATAAAAATAAAGAGCATGCATGAAGTTTTGGAATATACATCATAAATCATTGTTTTTCATACTGAGTACAAGGGATATGCAGGCATGAGTAATTTTAAGAGATGCAAAATCTGTATCTTCAACTTCCACATGTACATTTTCCTATACTGATCTGCCTCCAAGCACATCAGTAGTGTTGGTTCTCCCTTCTCTATTCCTTAACACTAATTTTTCTGCCACTTTACAAGAGAAGTCATACCTCTCACCCACCAGGAATCTTACTAAGTAGGGCACATTGTTCCAGACACAAAAATGTCTTAAAATTTTTTTTTCCTAGAAGCCTCTTTATTATGAGGGACTTCATAATTTTTCAAAATTCTTTATAACATCTATCATTTAATAGTCAAATTTTAACTTTTGTACCTGCTTTCAGTAATAAAAGTAGGGACTTAACACTATGCTTAGGGCTCTGGTGATAGAAAAATCAACCAGGTGCTTGCCCTAATGTACTACTATAGTTTACTAAAATTTTTGAGTATTTGAAAACTTTGGTCATTTTTTAAAAAAATCTTTTACTCAAACCATACAAACAGGAGAACAAGTGCAGTTTAATTTACATGAATAATCTTATTACATATGAATGCTTAGGTCATAGAGAGCAAGAGATAAACAACTTTTATTACACTTTTCTTTTTAAAGGAATATATAGTTGATTTGCAACATTTACAGAAATTCACTCCCTTCTTCATACTTCATCCCTTAAATATTCACACATATGCACACATTCATCATTGCCAAAACATTTTTTTTTCTGGACAGCAAGGGAGAAAAAAGAAAATGACTGTTATTCTGTACCAGTTTGGGGATGAAAATCTCTGAAAGTAAAAATGTTAGCAATAACATGTATACATCTTACAAATTACAAGGCATCTTTTTCTTACACTACCTCATTACACAATGAAGTTGTATTTATCTCTTTTATAAATGAAAACGGACCTGCCAGAGGATATCCAGGACTAAAATTTAAGCCTTTGTGATTTCACACTCTATTAAACTATATCTCATGAAAATTGCTCACCTTGCTAAGGACTATGTTCTCTAGGTAAGCTTTTATAATATGCAGTTAAGATGATGACCAAACTCCCAAAGGGCAAAATCTATCTTAATTTTGGTTAGGAAAGCAATGTATGTTTTATAATGAAAGGACTTTTTCCCCAGAACTTCACAAAATTTAATTCCTATGGCCACATAAGGAAACATGGTGTTTAAATAACCCTGCAAGTGTGCCTCCAAGAAATGATCTAAGATTTTGAAGCATTCGTGTCCAGAAAAAAAGGATAAAGAAGGACCTTGATAAGTCACTTGGTCTGTTTCACTGGTTTTGGGCTGGTACTGTTAAGTTCTTAGAATGCCCAAATGGTGATAGGATATGAGGAGCTAATGACACATGAGAAGGGCATGTGATTCCAGACTGGCCTGGTCTCTGGTTCTTAACCGGACATTGCAATATCTGAGTTTTTTTGTTCTGGAAACAAATTAAGAAAATTTCAGCATGATTTGTGAGTGTTCTCACTCTTCAAGCTTGTGCTATATACCACTATTGCCAAATTGTAATTGCTTGACTGGAACATAGAAAAAAAACAGAAAAATAAAACAAGGTTAACGTATGCTAAGGAAAGAGGGGACACTGATGTGAGTGGATTGGGGAAAAAGATGGGGAGAGTACAAATGACAAAAAAAGAATATTAAAAATAACATCCATGATATAATCACCTTGTATAAAATATATGTACAATCATATACATATATCAAATGATCACACTTATGTAAAATTCTATGTGTATATATTTTATTTTTTAATTGACTATTTTTAGAGCAGTTTTAGGTTTACAAAAAAAAAAAAAAAGCAGAAAGTAGTTCCCATATGTTACTTCAACCCTTCCCATGTATGTTTATATAACTTGTTATATCTTTTGAGTATTTTTGCTTGACAAATTAATTTAAATCTGGAGGGTATCAACATGAAAAAAATGCCTTTCAAATTACCTTTATTGGGAATTCAATGCCTTGTACTAGTCAGTGATTTTCAGATGCCAGTATGCAAAACAGTCACCTGGAGGTTTGTTAAAAATATAGGACTCTTGATTTTGTAAATCTGAGCTCGAGTCAAAGAAACTGACTTTTAAACATAGCATCTGGGTGATTTTGACACAGTAGGTCCATAAACTATATTTTGAGAAACTCTGGGCTAGAAATTCTTATCCACTGATTAGAAATATCTCTTGGAAGTATTCCGAACCACACCACCTCCACTGAAATAAAGATCTGATGCTACAAAAAAAAAAAAAAAAAAAAAAAAGATTGTGTTCATTTTCAAATGTTGTGTCAAATGTTAACATGGAAAAAATTGTTAGTGACGAGGGTAAGCTATGGACCAATGAACACAACAAATTCTCATATACCATTCACTTGTTTGGAAGTCAAAGGTGAAGAAATATGATCAAAGCATTCTAATATAATAAAAGATGTAATGTCAATTATTGTCAATAAGTTTTTAAACACTGTATATGTTTTTTGTTGTACACATTTTGATGAAATCTATGAGATTTTTATTGAAATTATTAGGCCATTGACCTTATGTAACAAAATTCCAAAGACAAACAGGATTTGTGTGTATATTTTTAAGAAAGGGTTCTAAACTATTCAGGATCTAATCCAAATCCCCCAAAAGGCTAGTCACCAGTGTGTTGAGACTGCAGTTCCAGGGCTGGAGCTGAGCATGACCTTACTTAGTCAAAGTGTGCTTCCTAGACCAGCCACATCAGCACTGTCTAGGAACTAGTTAGAAGAAATGCAGACACTCAAGCCCCACCCCAGAACGACTGAAACAAGATCTGCATTTTTAACATGATCCCCCAGATGACTCATCTGCATGTTAACATTTGACAAAACTTCCTTTCAGCTACTTCAGAGTCCTGATCCTTTCCTAATTTTCCGGGCTTTGGACTAACTTGCGGCACTGCTTCCTACTTCTCCTACACATCCACACGCCCCGTTATTTTAGATGATTACCTCTTGCTCCTGCTCTTATCTTCAAAAGGGAAAATCACACAAATTCTAACTAGGTAACTCACAGGTTTCATTCACAGTTTTTTCCCTTTTAGCCAAAGAAACTTTTTATCTCAATGATTAATATTTCTAAACAATTTGCTGATAGATCTGAGCCTACACAGTAGTTTCTTTAAAGGAGTGCGGGGTCATTCTCTGTAGCTAGAACGAAGATATTCACTATTAACTATCTTATATGCTTGTTTCAGAATTGCTTTGGCCACTCTAGGATTATATTTAAGTAAAAAGCAGGCAGTCCATAAAAAAATAATTTGTCCTGTGTAAAAAGAACAATGTTATTAAAAAAGCGATGTCACAGGCTACCACAATTTCCGTGTTATAGAAAGGTACTGCCACTACTAAATCAATGTTATTACCCTGAACCACTTGGGAACATGCTAATTTATACCCAGAACACTATTAGTATTACTGTTTATTTTACTTTATTATCTAAATAGGCACAGTCCAAACTAGGTAGGTTGCTACAATTCTGCCTTCTCTTGGTATGAGACTGGGGAAAAGGATATTACAGTAACAAAGATAAGCATCCAATACTTTTAGTAAATAACACTGTAAAAGTCAGATTATCATTTCTTATTTTTCAATCACTCCAATTCCTATCATCAAATTATAAAGACAGTAAGGTGCCTGGAGATGAAGAGAAATCATTCAGGTAAGCTGAGGCTACTCCTTCTGTTTCTCCATCTGCTACGCTGTTAACACGAAGACATATTGACAGGGGCTCAAGGAAAACATGGAATATTTCATCAGTAAGATTATGCTACCCTAGAGACAGATGTTAGAAAGCTGCAATATTTAAAAATAAAGAGATAAACACATGCTTGAGGGGAAGGAATAAAACCCTTTTAGAGTTGTGAGAAAAAATCAAAAAGAAAAAAGAGGGAAAGATAGATGAGAGGCAGCATGGTGTGAGTAGGTCACGAAAGGTTCTGTGATGGCAGGCCTCAAACTTCCTTGGCTCCTGTGCAGCAGGTCTTGTGTCCAGGTGTTCCGTCATGATCCCAGGAGGGTATGTGGAAGGTTGTGTTGGCACAGGAAATGGCAAATCCTAACTGTGTAGGAAAGAGACTTTTATATCTGCCTCAGGCAATTATTTACTATTAGGTAGGCATTCTTAGAGTACATTGTAGTAGATTTGTAAGAAGTGCTTAGCAGGACTGATTATGATTACAGAGAACAGATTTATCTCGTCCTCAGATGGTTAATGTCAGGGCTTTGACCTAAAACTACATATACCAGTTTTCATAAAAACTTAAAACATGAAATGCTATATACTATGGCAATTTACATTCAGTGAATATAAAAATAACAGTAAGTAATGATAACTCTAGACTTTTCTGGTGACTTACATTGCAGAGGTCAAAGCATTTTGTTTTCACTTATTTTTACTGGAGAAAAATAGTAAACCAGGATTATAATGGTGGGTTACATAAATATTTACAAATGACGTAAGTTGCCATGTATTAAGTTAAAACTTAACATTTTGAAACAGCAGATTCTCCTTTTTTGCTATAGTTTTCACATTTTTTCTCAATAAAATGCAAAGAATGGCAATAGGGAAGTGAAAGGAATTTTGGCTTTGAATTCAAATAGACTTGGGTTCAGATCCTAGATATCTACTTTGCTTTTTTCAGCTTCAGTTTCCTCATCTATAAAACAGGGATAATACCTACCTCCGAAGGTTGCTGAGACAATTGAAGATATCAATAAAAGTCCTAGCACTGTGCCTGAACAATATAGGTACTCAAAAAATGGTAAGTTATGTCACTATAAAAAAACCAAAAGAACAAATTGACACAAGCACATCAGACATTCCAATTTAATTACTGGTTATCCTTTTCTTAAAATCTCCAAGTTCTGACTGCATAGTAGAAGCCTTTACCACTTTCTCAGACTGGGAAGGAGAATACCTCCTCAAGAAAGGGGCGGGTATGACAGAGGATGAGTTCCCAGAACCAGGAAGAGGAAACAGAATACTTCTATCAGAGAGGAAGGGAGAGGAAGAGAACATGCAGTCTGACTTGATGATTCTGACTATACCCTCAAGAAGGAAAACCCAGATAAATAATAAAATAAACTGAAATCAAAGGAACTTCAGGAGTTTACCCTGCTTCTTGTTTGGCATTCTAGGAAGAACCACCTTGCAAGACAACCACATCCAAAACAGGACTACCTAAAACAAAATAAAATGGCAGCATGGTGTAAGTAAGTCAAGGAAGGTTCTGTGATGGCAGGCCTCAAACTTCCTTGGCTCTTGTGCAGCAGGCTCTTGTGTCCAGATATTCTGTCATGATCCCAGGAGGGTAGAAGGTTGCTGTTGAGAGTTGAGAGTGAGAAGCCTTTGGGGTCACTGTAAGATGACCTCAGAACAGATGCTGCAGAGCAGACAGGAAGTCAGGGCTCACAGGGCAGATGTAGCTGAGACACGAAGACCTGCAATGCTGTTGGAAAGAGAGCAAGTGAGGATAGGAATACAGGCTTTGACCCGCTGAAAAAATAAAATACTGGTTTAACAAATGACAGACATTAGCAGAAGATCAAGGTACCAGTATCCAGTTTAGACTAGATATATCTCCATGGAAGCCAATGAGAATTCACATGACAGAACAAAGATCCACACATGGATCTGGGGCTTTCTCCCCTCCATGCTGTGAGGACACATGAACTTTTCCTGAAAAGAAAAAAAAAAAAAGCCATTTCTGACAGAAAAGGGTGGGAGAAGAACACTGAAAGACAGAGCTCTACCCTAAAGATTCAATTTTAAACCTAAAGAAACCAAGATATTTTTGTTTGCCATATTCAAGTCCTATCCCATTCTACTCCACTCAAAAATTTATTTCAATTTTAAAGAATTGAAAGGCCTTTTTAGTTCTTGATAAACTAGATGGAATGTGTCCAATTCTGTAAGTCATATTTTATTTCTGTGAGGCCTGGGGATGAAACCTAAATACCCATTATGTCTCTTTATTCATAACTTTAAAGTGTCCTAATTATATTAGGTAATAAGAAATAGTACTTTATATATTTTTTCTCTCCTTTTATTTTACTGCATAGGTAATTTGGGAGGTTCCTTCCTTCCTTCCTTCATCCAATGAACATTTACTAAGTACCTACCATGAATGAATAATGTTCCAGGAGTTTAAGATAAATGAGACATGGACCCTCTATCTTTAGTAAGATAGAACAGTTTGTGTGATATCGAATGGAATATATGTTAAAGAAAAGCTAGTAGAGTATCGCTGCCCATTACTGAATAACTACAAAGAAAAGAAAACAGAACTGAACCTTACAACTATAAAGATGCATTATCTTTTCCCATCTATCAAATGCATACAGAAGTAATAAGATAAAGTTGACTGTTATACACAGAGCAGTTAAAAAGCATTTCTGTACAAAATCATAATTACAGAAAAGCTGGTTTCCAGAATAACAGTAAATTGAGTTGCAGGACAGTCAGAGAGGCATATAATACAAAATATAATTTTTTAAAAAGTATATTTGCTATAATGAATAAGGAATAAGATGTAGGATATGCAATGAAGAGAAATAAGATGTAGAATAGGGAAGAAAGATTACCATCATTATCTTTTCCAATTTGTTACAAATACTGTTAAAATAGGCATGCAAAAGAAGTTATATAAAAACCAAAAATTGTATTGCCATTTTCGTTTTCTCAGTAAATATTGCCTGATAATTTTAAGACATTAAATTAAAAAGTCAAATAACATTGCAATAAATGCCCTGGGATAGTTTGCTGTTTAAGAGTGTAGAAATTATTCATAAAGTCTTAAAATATGAATATTATAGCCCTAATTTATGAGCTTATAAGTTCAAATTTTTACATTACTAGGATTTCTGAAAGGTGGGCAATGGAAGCCTGAGAAGTACTTTGTTATCATGACTTTATGAACACAAAACAGAATTTTATGACTTTGCTTTTTAAAAAAATCCTATGATGATCTGAGGATATTAGTCTATAGAAATACCATTACAGAATGTTTTCAGAAAGGCTTTTACTTTAGCTCTATCAACCATTGCCATTCATAGTATTTTTACTATCCTCTCTTCCTTACCTCTTCTACCATAAAGCTCATTAGATTTTATATACTAGAGCAGAGTACATAATTTAGGAAAAACCTCTCCTTTTATCAGTTACCTCTGACAAATTTGGTATTTCAGACATCCTAAATGTACAATACACACTGATTGAAAAGTGACATTGTTAGAGATTATAAATAATTCAACAAATGGTATCTATCTGATTAGTATTTCAAAACATATTTTCTCTCTTCCCAACCCCCTCTTTATTTTCTTAGAGCACAGTTGCATTTGAAATCTATGGTTTCTGGCATATCTAGGGTAAGGTTATACTGGGAATTTACCAGACCTGTCAGTCTCTAACTTTCTTCCATATTTCATTATATCATTCCAGTTATAATTAGTTGTCTGGTAAAATTAAGAACAGTCTATTTCAGTGAATGCTCACGTGAACATTTAACAACTTTTTGTTAGGATGACAGCTTAGCAACAGAAAGAATAAACCAGAAAGGGAGAGTCACTGATGTAACCTTGGTTAACTCAATATTGCCGGCTCAGTGGAAAATTCTAAGATTTTGCATTTTTTTTTTTTCTTTTTTGTTATTAATCATCAAGCACACATTTCTTGTCAGGAGATAAGCATCATTTCAATGGCATTCCTGCCTCAATAGCATGTTTTGAACTGACCTGTCTTCATGGCTATGGCTCCCTAGAAACTTGGCCATTGATGAACATTGATTCAACTGAAAGCTTTGACATTCAGCTTGTCAGTGAAAGCTATTTTAGACATTAAGATGCATCTCTCTTTCAAGATTGCAAACTGTTGCTGCTCATATTCTATCATTTGAATACTATAGAGAAGAAAAGAACCTGAATGGTTACTATCACTACAAATTATGTTAAGAGCTAAAATTTACAGGATATTTTAACTGTGTCAGGTATTGTGCTAAACAATTTACAGAGACTTTCATTTAATCCTCACCATCATGGAGTCTCACTATCTGATTCTGATCCCTGTTCTCCATCTACGATCTGTATAACAGGTGGCCCTCATCTGTAAAATGGAATAATAGTACCTATTTCAGAAGGATATTATGAGGATTAACTGTCACAAATCAACAGACCTTAGAATAGTACTTGTAACAGAGCGAGTTCTCAGTATTAGCAGTAAATTTTATTAGCATTTTGTAGATGAAGACACCCAATCTCTTCATCAACTGCCCTAGTCACCAGCAGTTCTAACTTCAACTCTCCCCATTGCCCAGACCCAAAGGAAGAGATAAGAGAAAATGAAAAGTGGTTTTCTTTCAGGACCTTTTTTTCTGTAAGTATCTAGCTGCACAAGAGGGAGCACAACAATTGGGGCATGGTAACACTTTCATTGTATTAACTTTTTTTATGTTTTCCTAGTCTTTCTTCACAGTAGCCTTTTTCCATTCAGGCAATTAATATACATACCAGTAAATCCCTGTTGAATGGGATGGAGGTAAGGGATGATAACTGAAGCTTTAGAAGTTTTGGGTATATTAAGAGTAGAGGGATTTGTACATTTATACATTGTGATTTATTTCTTCCAGACTTTAATGAGAGGCATAATAAAGTCATCCAGGTGGCAGAATTTGTTTCCTATGCCCAAGTTTGTGCAAAAGCAGAAGATATGTGTGCCATGTGACTAAGCAGACAACCCTAGCTAGTCTTACAAAGTTTTCTATACTCCACATTATGGAACAGCAGAATGATCTTATGCCCCTAGCTGGGCACAGAAGCTTAACTTTTCACAGTCCCCAGCATCACGAGGGCTGCTTCCCAGTGTGACCACACAACTATGCTGTATGGTCACTCATTCCTCTTCCTCCTGAGCACACGGCTAAACTACATTTCCTAGCCTCACCTGCAGTTTTTTGGGGAAATGAGACTGCCTTTTAAAACCTATATGAACCCCTATGTGCATTCTCTTCATCTACCAAGCCGAATGTATATGAACCAGTGGAGGACACACGATTCTAAAAAATGGCAGAATCATCGAATCAGGAATTCCTAACCTGGAATCCATTAACAGAATTTCAGAGAAGTAGGACCTTGGATTTTGAAGAAAAAAATTCTGCATTTTCACCAACCTCTCACTGAAATTTAGCATTTATTTCAATTATGAATGTAGGCACCAATGCACAGTAGTATTAGCAATACTTATGACTTTGTCACCAATAAAAATCATGGGAATTTTCATGTTATATTACTGTTTGGAGTATCTCAACATATCATTTACACTTAAATTTTCTTGAAAATAACAGTAATTACTAGACTCACAGCTAATTTTTTTTTTTATCTCGTGCTAATAAAGAAGTACATATATAACAAATTTGTTTTAAAAATAGTTTTTGATAACTGTAGTTCAATAAAACTGGTTTCCTTTGTAATTCTATATGATTTTTATGCCTTTTAAAGTCAGTTTTCTGAGGAGGCTACTTTAGGCTTCACCAGATTGCCTTAAGAAGCTATGAAACAAAGCAAGTTAAAACCATCTGTTCTAGATGTATTCCCTAAATGACTTCATGGAGTAGGGTCCCTCTTTTCTTCTTTCCTCCACATCCCTACCACACTGCTGATCTACATTAGAATGTGGTATGAAAAACGAGCTTTCACTGTGTTAAGTTACTGAGATCTGGGGGTTATTTTTAGAAGTTAGCCTATGCAGACTAATACCCTTGCTATCAAAATGGCCCAAACATGATGGGGAGCACCAGAGACTTGAAGGGGATCCAGAAGTGAACAGTGAGAACCAAAGGTTAGATGAGACCAATAATGACTTCTCAACAAAAATCAGCCTGCTCAGTACAGGAAACATCTCCTTCAACTTAGATGTAAAGTTCAATTATAGTAATATAAAGAAACATTTCATTTATTCCTGAATTTGTACATTTGTACACTGAGATTTATAACTGCCACACAATTATTTTCTTATTTATTACTTCTTTTCCCCTATGAGGGTGACAATCATGTTTCTTTCTCATAGCCAATACTAAGTCCTTTTGAATTCATATATATATATATATATATATGTACACACACACACACACACACACACACACACACACACACACAAAGTATGCAATCTCCAATTAGTTCTGTTATATTTAAAATAATCCTCCTCAGCTAGAATTTAACACTATAAAGAAGCCCTAATAACCACAAAGATGAGATGAGGTCAATGTTACGTTAGT
Organism: Eidolon dupreanum; assembly: GCA_028627145.1. Classification (NCBI taxonomy): domain Eukaryota; kingdom Metazoa; phylum Chordata; class Mammalia; order Chiroptera; family Pteropodidae; genus Eidolon; species Eidolon dupreanum. The sequence continues at coordinate 47,744,836 of CM053513.1, forward strand.
CCTTCCATATAAGAATTTTTAAAAAGACTTGCTGGTTAAAATAAAATAGTCTTGACAGGGTTTTCAAGATAGTTGTAAATTTGAAAACACTCCTCTCAAGACAGTTAAGTTTAGTTTAATTTTACCTTCCTCTTTTAGACTGTTCTGTCTTTAACTTAACTTTAGATCAAATGAATCTATCATTATGAAACCTTTGGGTTGTTAAAAGTCAGATGCAAAAAATCCTCTTAGAATGGACTCTTTCTAACCCCCAAGAACTTACAATATCTTAATTTTTATAACCCATGGACCAATAAGTGAATGAAAATAAAGCAGGGTTAGTATGCTATACAGTTTGAGTTTCAGCATTAATAT